>JAKSXM010000247.1:7450625-8059218 GCA_022575985.1 Anagrus nilaparvatae | reverse complement strand
CCCCTCGTTTAATATTCTGATAGGTTAATGTTAGGGTGTTTCCATGATGGCTGACTAAAATATAACTTTCATTGGTTATTCTTACTTTGAGGGCTATATATTGATTGGAAGGCTTCGCGTCCATCATTCTTTTACTCGACCAATGTCTTTTAATCTACGTATTGATTTTTAGGGGAATGTTTATTGTTACAATGTCTAGGGTAAATTATTATGCGTCTGGCGTTTTATAAGTATGATTGAAAAAGTAAAGACTCTATATATTAGGGTGGCCAACAATTCGAAACAAGACTTATTAAATTTATTATTTAAATTTATTATTTAAAGTTCAGTGCTTTGTGCCATTGATATATTTACCAAATACTTTATGTTTTATAAACTATAAATTATATATTCTATTTATTGTGTATTGTATAATTGTATATATTATATTTTAATTAATTTACTACTTATATGTAAAAGAGTGTACCATATTTTGCCAGGCAAATAAAGAGAATAATAATAATAATAATAATAATAATAATAAAATCAAGTAGATTTTGAAAAAAACTTCAAGAAGAGTATTCTAATCGGACAAATAATAGGGCTCATTCAGCATTTTAAAGAGATTTTGACACTGATTCCAGTGTCAAAAAAAACGTTTCTCATTTTTATTATAATAAACATTATGAATTTATAGTGATTGAAAATAAGGAACGTGTCATTCTCAAACGATCGGACTCAAATAGCGTAATAATTCAAAAATTTCCATACGCGCGTTTGAATTTTTACTATAGTAAACTAGAAAAAATTTAATTTCTCAAATACGGGGCATCGTCAGTATTATAGGCTAAAACACGTATAATAGGCTATAATACTAAAAATTTTAGTATCATAGGCAAAATGTAAATTTAAAGACTTTATTTTTCTAAAATACGGATAATACCCTATTATACTAAAATGTATAATGTACTGCAACATATATACATATAATCTTTTAAAGACTAAAAAATTTTTTCGATAAATTATAATTTTTGGATGTTTTATGGGTTTTTCCGTAAAAAAGGTAAAAAACAAGTAGGAAAAAACCTGGTAAGCGCGTCGTGGGACGCCCAATAGAAAATTTCAGCCCGATCCGAGCAAAAAAATTTTTCCTCATTTTCAGCTACCCCGAGAGACACGTTTTATCAAATAACTCTCAAGAAGCTAGGTGAAACATTTAAATCCAAGAAAGTATTATCTTCTTATAGGTTCAACATTCATTTTCCGCTATAAAATCCCAAGTGCCCGACGTTTGTATAATACGATCTTTCAAGCTAGGCATGTATAATAAAAAATACAGAGGAGGGGGGGAGGGCGCCGAAGTAAAAAGTTATGCTTAAAAGAGCTCCACAAAGATTTAATATTTTTTTAGTGAAATTGAAAAAGTTTTTAGAAAATTTTTTTGAAAATTAAAAGTTAAATATTTTTAAGTATAAGTGGAAAAAAAATCAAAGCTCCGGGTCCAAAATTTAAAAAGAAATTAAGAAATAAAATATTAAGAAGAAATTAAGGGTTATGTTCGTTCGAACGCATGGAGAATTATAAGCATATTTGGAGGGAAGGCGTCGAAAAAATTTTTTGCACAAAATTAGATTTGTTTTATTAAATATTCAAAAAAGAAGCAATAGAATTAAAAAAAGAAAAAATTATTCAAATTTCAAGATAAAGGACATCAAAAGCTATAATATATCGAATCAACCTGGTTCCCAGTTAACAACAGTATCTTCATATAATAGTCTATCGAAGTTAAGTAAATTTAACATGTACAACACAAGAGCTTTACACATAAAAGCAATTGATATAATAAAAGATAATGAAAACAGTTATAAAAATAGTTCTGATGGAAATGCCATTTTTTGCTTAAAATACACGTTGAACAGAAGAAAAAAAAACAGGGAGAAATCCCAAAAAATATTAAAACAGGAAAGTAGAAAATGGTAATTTTCATATAAATTTCAAAGTATTAATGAAAACAGAGCAAGTAACTTATAAACTTTATCACATCATTTTGAATGAAAAAGCATGAATTTATAAGTGAGCAGCAATTTAAAAAAGTATAGACAACAATATATAAATAGCTAAATACATGAAAATAGAAAATACAAAAAAGATTCAAAATAGCAACAAGAAATAGATCTGAAGATTCAAGGAGTGAAAAAAAATTGAATGCCGAATGGGGAGAGAAACTTTTTCAAATTTTTAAATTCATATAATTTTACTATAAATTAATAAATAATAAAATATTGAATTTTTGTTTTTAAATTTTCAAAATGTATACTTTTTATAAGCATATATATAAATGTAATGAATATTACTTGAAAGTTTATGTACATTTTTTGATATTTTAATTACTAAATTGGTATTGTATTTAATTTCTTATTTTTTCAAAACTAGTAATTCATAAATAAAACATAAGATTTAAAAAAAGAAAATGTAAAAATATTATATGTATCTTGTAACAATTATGTAAATGATTATAAGCAAGAATAAACTACTACTACTACTACTACTAATAAAAAATACAAACAATTTTTACTATGCATAGACATAGATAAAGGCAAAAATAAATGTGGTTCGTTTTTATTGAAATGCTGCGCAAAAAAAACGTTTAATAAGAAAATAGTAACAACAATTTTCAGAATTTTAGTTTTAGATCCCCTCTAATATAATAACTGACTGGGGTCTTGATTCATTCCAAATAAAATATGCCCACTTCTGGAATAACATTCCTCCCTGCATACGTGACATTCATTCATATTCAAGGTTTAAGAGAAGTATAAGGTAGTATTTATATAGGACCGATGATATTTAACATAAACTATCCTATTTTATATTATTTTATTGACAAAATATTCAGACTTATTAAATTTATTATTTAAATTTATTATTTAAAGTTCAGTGCTTTGTGCCATTGATATATTTACCAAATACTTTATGTTTTATAAACTATAAATTATATATTCTATTTATTGTGTATTGTATAATTGTATATATTATATTTTAATTAATTTACTACTTATATGTAAAAGAGTGTACCATATTTTGCCAGGCAAATAAAGAGAATAATAATAATAATAATAATAATAATAATAAAATCAAGTAGATTTTGAAAAAAACTTCAAGAAGAGTATTCTAATCGGACAAATAATAGGGCTCATTCAGCATTTTAAAGAGATTTTGACACTGATTCCAGTGTCAAAAAAAACGTTTCTCATTTTTATTATAATAAACATTATGAATTTATAGTGATTGAAAATAAGGAACGTGTCATTCTTAAACGATCGGACTCAAATAGCGTAATAATTCAAAAGTTTCCATACGCGCGTTTGAATTTTTACTATAGTAAACTAGAAAAAATTTAATTTCTCAAATACGGGGCATCGTCAGTATTATAGGCTAAAACACGTATAATAGGCTATAATACTAAAAATTTTAGTATCATAGGCAAAATGTAAATTTAAAGACTTTATTTTTCTAAAATACGGATAATACCCTATTATACTAAAATGTATAATGTACTGCAACATATATATAATCTTTTAAAGACTAAAAAATTTTTTCGATAAATTATAATTTTTGGATGTTTTATGGGTTTTTCCGTAAAAAAGGTAAAAAACAAGTAGGAAAAAACCTGGTAAGCGCGTCGTGGGACGCCCAATAGAAGTGAAAACTAAAATTCTGAAAATTGTTGTTACTATTTTCTTATTAAACGTTTTTTTTGCGCAGCATTTCAATAAAAACGAACCACATTTATTTTTGCCTTTATCTATGTCTATGCATAGTAAAAATTGTTTGTATTTTTTATTAGTAGTAGTAGTAGTAGTAGTTTATTCTTGCTTATAATCATTTACATAATTGTTACAAGATACATATAATATTTTTACATTTTCTTTTTTTAAATCTTATGTTTTATTTATGAATTACTAGTTTTGAAAAAATAAGAAATTAAATACAATACCAATTTAGTAATTAAAATATCAAAAAATGTACATAAACTTTCAAGTAATATTCATTACATTTATATATATGCTTATAAAAAGTATACATTTTGAAAATTTAAAAACAAAAATTCAATATTTTATTATTTATTAATTTATAGTAAAATTATATGAATTTAAAAATTTGAAAAAGTTTCTCTCCCCATTCGGCATTCAATTTTTTTTCACTCCTTGAATCTTCAGATCTATTTCTTGTTGCTATTTTGAATCTTTTTTGTATTTTCTATTTTCATGTATTTAGCTATTTATATATTGTTGTCTATACTTTTTTAAATTGCTGCTCACTTATAAATTCATCCTTTTTCATTCAAAATGATGTGATAAAGTTTATAAGTTACTTGCTCTGTTTTCATTAATACTTTGAAATTTATATGAAAATTACCATTTTCTACTTTCCTGTTTTAATATTTTTTGGGATTTCTCCCTGTTTTTTTTTTTTCTGTTCAACGTCTATTTTAAGCAAAAAATGGCATTTCCATCAGAACTATTTTTATAACTGTTTTCATTATCTTTTATTATATCAATTGCTTTTATGTGTAAAGCTCTTGTGTTGTACATGTTAAATTTACTTAACTTCGATAGACTATTATATGAAGATACTGTTGTTAACTGGGAACCAGGTTGATTCGATATATTATAGCTTTTGATGTCCTTTATCTTGAAATTTGAATAATTTTTTCTTTTTTTAATTCTATTGCTTCTTTTTTGAATATTTAATAAAACAAATCTAATTTTGTGCAAAAAATTTTTTCGACGCCTTCCCTCCAAATATGCTTATAATTCTCCATGCGTTCGAACGAACATAACCCTTAATTTCTTCTCAATATTTTATTTCTTAATTTCTTTTTAAATTTTGGACCCGGAGCTTTGATTTTTTTTCCACTTATACTTAAAAATATTTAACTTTTAATTTTCAAAAAAATTTTCTAAAAACTTTTTCAATTTCACTAAAAAAATATTAAATCTTTGTGGAGCTCTTTTAAGCATAACTTTTTACTTCGGCGCCCTCCCCCCCTCCTCTGTATTTTTTATTATACATGCCTAGCTTGAAAGATCGTATTATACAAACGTCGGGCACTTGGGATTTTATAGCGGAAAATGAATGTTGAACCTATAAGAAGATAATACTTTCTTGGATTTAAATGTTTCACCTAGCTTCTTGAGAGTTATTTGATAAAACGTGTCTCTCGGGGTAGCTGAAAATGAGGAAAAATTTTTTTGCTCGGATCGGGCTGAAATTTTTAGGAAAGGTTGCTATTTTGGTTCCCAAAAACATGGTGAAACCCGTTTTTCAAAATCAGTCATCCTCTTCGAGATATTTATCAATATGACTCCCATTTAAAATACACGGGAAAAGCCAATAACTGACTGTTGGTTGTGTAGTTAGTTTTTTTAATTATTTATTACAAAGAATTACAAGGAAAATCCTGATTGCTTGTTATCATTCTGGAAATTCTTTATTGCTTAGCATTCAGGAAACCCCTGATTGCTTATCATTCTTGAAATTCTTTATTGCTTAGCATTCAGGAAACCCCTGATTGCTCATCATTCTGGAAATTCTTTATTGCTTAGCATTCAGGAAATTTCCGATTGATTTGCATTCAGGAAAATCCTGATCGCGTAGCATTCAGGAAATATCTCATTGCTTTGCATTCAGGATAATCCTGATTGCTTAGCATTCAAGAAATTCCTCATTGCTTTGCATTCAGAAAATTTCTCACTGCATTGAATGAAAAATACGCAAATATTGCAATGAGCTCGCAACAATATTGCTCAAATATCCCTGCAACATAGCCGTAGAAAATCGGCTAGAATGAAAAATACGCAAAAATTGCAACGAGGTCGAAACAATATTGCTCAAATATCCTTGCCACATAGTCGTAGAAAATCGTGTAGCATGAAAAATACGCAAGTATTGCAATGAGCTCGCAACAATATTGCTCAAATATCCCTGCAACATAGTCGTAGAAAATCGGCTAGAATGAAAAATACGCAAATATTGCAATGAGCTCGCAACAATAATGCTCAAATATCACTGCAATATAGTCGTAGAAAATTGGCTAGAATGAAAAATACGCAAATATTGCAATGAGCTCGCAACAATATTGCTCAAATATCCCTGCGACATAGACGTAGAATATCGGCTAGAATGAAAAATACGCAAACATTGCAATGAGCTCGCAACAATATTGCTCAAATATCCCTGCAACATAGTCGTAGAATATCGGCTAGAATGAAAAATACGCAAACATTGCAATGAGCTCGCAACAATATTGCTCAAATATCCCTGCAACATAGTCGTAGAAAATTGGCTCGAATGAAAAATACGCAAATATTGCAATGAGCTCGCAACAATATTGCTCAAATATCCCTGCAACATAGTCGTAGAAAATTGGCTCGAATGAAAAATACGCAAATATTGCAATGAGCTCGCAACAATATTGCTCAAGTATCCCTGCAACATAGTCGTAGAAAATTGGCTCGAATGAAAAATACGCAAATATTGCGATGAGCTCGCAACAATATTGCTCAAATATCCCTGCAACATAGTCGTAGAAAATTGGCTAGAATGAAAAATACGCAAATATTGCAATGAGCTCGAAACTATATTGCTCAAATATCCTTGCAACATAGTCGTAGAAAATCGGCTAGAATGAAAAATACGCAAATATTGCAATGAGCTCGAAACAATATTGCTCAAATATCCTTGCAACATAGTCGTAGAAAATCGGCTAGAATAAAAAATACGCAAATATTGCAATGAGCTCGCAACAATATTGCTCAAATATTCCTGCAGTATAGTCGTAGAAAATTGGCTCGAATGAAAAATACGCAAATATTGCAATGAGCTCGCAACAATATTGCTCAAATATCCCTGCAACATAGTCGTAGAAAATTGGCTCGAATGAAAAATACGCAAATATTGCAATGAGCTCGCAACAATATTGCTCAAATATCCCTGCGACATAGACGTAGAATATCGGCTAGAATGAAAAATACGCAAACATTGCAATGAGCTCGCAACAATATTGCTCAAATATCCCTGCAACATAGTCGTAGAATATCGGCTAGAATGAAAAATACGCAAACATTGCAATGAGCTCGCAACAATATTGCTCAAATATCCCTGCAACATAGTCGTAGAAAATTGGCTCGAATGAAAAATACGCAAATATTGCAATGAGCTCGCAACAATATTGCTCAAATATCCCTGCAACATAGTCGTAGAAAATTGGCTCGAATGAAAAATACGCAAATATTGCAATGAGCTCGCAACAATATTGCTCAAGTATCCCTGCAACATAGTCGTAGAAAATTGGCTCGAATGAAAAATACGCAAATATTGCGATGAGCTCGCAACAATATTGCTCAAATATCCCTGCAACATAGTCGTAGAAAATTGGCTAGAATGAAAAATACGCAAATATTGCAATGAGCTCGAAACTATATTGCTCAAATATCCTTGCAACATAGTCGTAGAAAATCGGCTAGAATGAAAAATACGCAAATATTGCAATGAGCTCGAAACAATATTGCTCAAATATCCTTGCAACATAGTCGTAGAAAATCGGCTAGAATAAAAAATACGCAAATATTGCAATGAGCTCGCAACAATATTGCTCAAATATTCCTGCAGTATTGTCGTAGAAAATTGGCTCGAATGAAAAATACGCAAATATTGCAATGAGCTCGCAACAATATTGCTCAAATATCCCTGCAACATAGTCGTAGAAAATTGGCTCGAATGAAAAATACGCAAATATTGCAATGAGCTCGCAACAATATTGCTCAAATATCCTTGCAACATAGTCGTAGAAAATCGGCTAGAATGAAAAATACGCAAATATTGCAATGAGCTCGAAACAATATTGCTCAATTATCCTTGCAACATAGTCGTAGAAAATCGGCTAGAATGAAAAATACGCAAATATTGCAATGAGCTCGCAACAATATTGCTCAAATATCCCTGCAACATAGTCGTAGAAAATTGTCTCGAATGAAAAATACGCAAATATTGCAATGAGCTCAAAACAATATTGCTCAAATATCCCTGCAACATAGTCGTAGAAAATCGGCTAGAATGAAAAATACGCAAATATTGCAATGAGCTCGCAACAATATTGCTCAAATATCCCTGCAACATAGTCGTAGAAAATTGGCTAGAATGAAAAATACGCAAATATTGCAATGAGCTCGAAACAATATTGCTCAAATATCCTTGCAACATAGTCGTAGAAAATCGGCTAGAATGAAAAATACGCAAATATTGCAATGAGCTCGAAACAATATTGCTAAAATATCCCTGCAACATAGTCGTAGAAAATTGGCTCGAATGAAAAATACGCAAATATTGCAATAAGCTCGGAACAATATTGCTCAAATATCCTTGCAACATAGTCGTAGAAAATCGGTTAGAATGAAAAATACGCAAATATTGCAATGAGCTCGCAACAATATTGCTCAAATATCCCTGCAACATAGTCGTAGAAAATTGGCTAGAATGAAAAATACGCAAATATTGCAATGAGCTCGAAACAATATTGCTCAAATATCCTTGCAACATAGTCGTAGAAAATCGGCTAGAATGAAAAATACGCAAGTATTGCAATGAGCTCGCAACAATATTGCTCAAATATCCCTGCAACATAGTCGTAGAAAATTGGCTCGAATGAAAAATACGCAAATATTGCAATGAGCTCGCAACAATATTGCTCAAATATCCCTGCAACATAGTCGTAGAAAATTGGCTCGAATGAAAAATACGCAAATATTGCAATGAGCTCGCAACAATATTGCTCAAGTATCCCTGCAACATAGTCGTAGAAAATTGGCTCGAATGAAAAATACGCAAATATTGCGATGAGCTCGCAACAATATTGCTCAAATATCCCTGCAACATAGTCGTAGAAAATTGGCTAGAATGAAAAATACGCAAATATTGCAATGAGCTCGAAACTATATTGCTCAAATATCCTTGCAACATAGTCGTAGAAAATCGGCTAGAATGAAAAATACGCAAATATTGCAATGAGCTCGAAACAATATTGCTCAAATATCCTTGCAACATAGTCGTAGAAAATCGGCTAGAATAAAAAATACGCAAATATTGCAATGAGCTCGCAACAATATTGCTCAAATATTCCTGCAGTATTGTCGTAGAAAATTGGCTCGAATGAAAAATACGCAAATATTGCAATGAGCTCGCAACAATATTGCTCAAATATCCCTGCAACATAGTCGTAGAAAATTGGCTCGAATGAAAAATACGCAAATATTGCAATGAGCTCGCAACAATATTGCTCAAATATCCTTGCAACATAGTCGTAGAAAATCGGCTAGAATGAAAAATACGCAAATATTGCAATGAGCTCGAAACAATATTGCTCAATTATCCTTGCAACATAGTCGTAGAAAATCGGCTAGAATGAAAAATACGCAAATATTGCAATGAGCTCGCAACAATATTGCTCAAATATCCCTGCAACATAGTCGTAGAAAATTGTCTCGAATGAAAAATACGCAAATATTGCAATGAGCTCAAAACAATATTGCTCAAATATCCCTGCAACATAGTCGTAGAAAATCGGCTAGAATGAAAAATACGCAAATATTGCAATGAGCTCGCAACAATATTGCTCAAATATCCCTGCAACATAGTCGTAGAAAATTGGCTAGAATGAAAAATACGCAAATATTGCAATGAGCTCGAAACAATATTGCTCAAATATCCTTGCAACATAGTCGTAGAAAATCGGCTAGAATGAAAAATACGCAAATATTGCAATGAGCTCGAAACAATATTGCTAAAATATCCCTGCAACATAGTCGTAGAAAATTGGCTCGAATGAAAAATACGCAAATATTGCAATAAGCTCGGAACAATATTGCTCAAATATCCTTGCAACATAGTCGTAGAAAATCGGTTAGAATGAAAAATACGCAAATATTGCAATGAGCTCGCAACAATATTGCTCAAATATCCCTGCAACATAGTCGTAGAATATCGGCTAGAATGAAAAATACGCAAACATTGCAATGAGCTCGCAACAATATTGCTCAAATATCCCTGCAACATAGTCGTAGAAAATTGGCTCGAATGAAAAATACGCAAATATTGCAATGAGCTCGCAACAATATTGCTCAAATATCCCTGCAACATAGTCGTAGAAAATTGGCTCGAATGAAAAATACGCAAATATTGCAATGAGCTCGCAACAATATTGCTCAAGTATCCCTGCAACATAGTCGTAGAAAATTGGCTCGAATGAAAAATACGCAAATATTGCGATGAGCTCGCAACAATATTGCTCAAATATCCCTGCAACATAGTCGTAGAAAATTGGCTAGAATGAAAAATACGCAAATATTGCAATGAGCTCGAAACTATATTGCTCAAATATCCTTGCAACATAGTCGTAGAAAATCGGCTAGAATGAAAAATACGCAAATATTGCAATGAGCTCGAAACAATATTGCTCAAATATCCTTGCAACATAGTCGTAGAAAATCGGCTAGAATAAAAAATACGCAAATATTGCAATGAGCTCGCAACAATATTGCTCAAATATTCCTGCAGTATTGTCGTAGAAAATTGGCTCGAATGAAAAATACGCAAATATTGCAATGAGCTCGCAACAATATTGCTCAAATATCCCTGCAACATAGTCGTAGAAAATTGGCTCGAATGAAAAATACGCAAATATTGCAATGAGCTCGCAACAATATTGCTCAAATATCCTTGCAACATAGTCGTAGAAAATCGGCTAGAATGAAAAATACGCAAATATTGCAATGAGCTCGAAACAATATTGCTCAATTATCCTTGCAACATAGTCGTAGAAAATCGGCTAGAATGAAAAATACGCAAATATTGCAATGAGCTCGCAACAATATTGCTCAAATATCCCTGCAACATAGTCGTAGAAAATTGTCTCGAATGAAAAATACGCAAATATTGCAATGAGCTCAAAACAATATTGCTCAAATATCCCTGCAACATAGTCGTAGAAAATCGGCTAGAATGAAAAATACGCAAATATTGCAATGAGCTCGCAACAATATTGCTCAAATATCCCTGCAACATAGTCGTAGAAAATTGGCTAGAATGAAAAATACGCAAATATTGCAATGAGCTCGAAACAATATTGCTCAAATATCCTTGCAACATAGTCGTAGAAAATCGGCTAGAATGAAAAATACGCAAATATTGCAATGAGCTCGAAACAATATTGCTAAAATATCCCTGCAACATAGTCGTAGAAAATTGGCTCGAATGAAAAATACGCAAATATTGCAATAAGCTCGGAACAATATTGCTCAAATATCCTTGCAACATAGTCGTAGAAAATCGGTTAGAATGAAAAATACGCAAATATTGCAATGAGCTCGCAACAATATTGCTCAAATATCCCTGCAACATAGTCGTAGAAAATTGGCTAGAATGAAAAATACGCAAATATTGCAATGAGCTCGAAACAATATTGCTCAAATATCCTTGCAACATAGTCGTAGAAAATCGGCTAGAATGAAAAATACGCAAGTTATGCAATGAGCTCGCAACAATATTGCTCAAATATCCCTGCAACATAGTCGTAGAAAATTGGCTCGAATGAAAAATACGCAAATATTGCAATGAGCTCGCAACAATATTGCTCAAATATCCCTGCAACATAGTCGTAGAAAATTGGCTCGAATGAAAAATACGCAAATATTGCAATGAGCTCGCAACAATATTGCTCAAGTATCCCTGCAACATAGTCGTAGAAAATTGGCTCGAATGAAAAATACGCAAATATTGCGATGAGCTCGCAACAATATTGCTCAAATATCCCTGCAACATAGTCGTAGAAAATTGGCTAGAATGAAAAATACGCAAATATTGCAATGAGCTCGAAACTATATTGCTCAAATATCCTTGCAACATAGTCGTAGAAAATCGGCTAGAATGAAAAATACGCAAATATTGCAATGAGCTCGAAACAATATTGCTCAAATATCCTTGCAACATAGTCGTAGAAAATCGGCTAGAATAAAAAATACGCAAATATTGCAATGAGCTAGCAACAATATTGCTCAAATATTCCTGCAGTATTGTCGTAGAAAATTGGCTCGAATGAAAAATACGCAAATATTGCAATGAGCTCGCAACAATATTGCTCAAATATCCCTGCAACATAGTCGTAGAAAATTGGCTCGAATGAAAAATACGCAAATATTGCAATGAGCTCGCAACAATATTGCTCAAATATCCTTGCAACATAGTCGTAGAAAATCGGCTAGAATGAAAAATACGCAAATATTGCAATGAGCTCGAAACAATATTGCTCAATTATCCTTGCAACATAGTCGTAGAAAATCGGCTAGAATGAAAAATACGCAAATATTGCAATGAGCTCGCAACAATATTGCTCAAATATCCCTGCAACATAGTCGTAGAAAATTGTCTCGAATGAAAAATACGCAAATATTGCAATGAGCTCAAAACAATATTGCTCAAATATCCCTGCAACATAGTCGTAGAAAATCGGCTAGAATGAAAAATACGCAAATATTGCAATGAGCTCGCAACAATATTGCTCAAATATCCCTGCAACATAGTCGTAGAAAATTGGCTAGAATGAAAAATACGCAAATATTGCAATGAGCTCGAAACAATATTGCTCAAATATCCTTGCAACATAGTCGTAGAAAATCGGCTAGAATGAAAAATACGCAAATATTGCAATGAGCTCGAAACAATATTGCTAAAATATCCCTGCAACATAGTCGTAGAAAATTGGCTCGAATGAAAAATACGCAAATATTGCAATAAGCTCGGAACAATATTGCTCAAATATCCTTGCAACATAGTCGTAGAAAATCGGTTAGAATGAAAAATACGCAAATATTGCAATGAGCTCGCAACAATATTGCTCAAATATCCCTGCAACATAGTCGTAGAAAATTGGCTAGAATGAAAAATACGCAAATATTGCAATGAGCTCGAAACAATATTGCTCAAATATCCTTGCAACATAGTCGTAGAAAATCGGCTAGAATGAAAAATACGCAAGTATTGCAATGAGCTCGCAACAATATTGCTCAAATATCCCTGCAACATAGTCGTAGATAATTGGCTAGAATGAAAAATACGCAAATATTGCAATGAGCTCGAAACAATATTGCTCAAATATCCCTGCAACATAGTCGTAGAAAATTGGCTCGAATGAAAAATACGCAAATATTGCAATGAGCTCGAAACAATATTGCTCAAATATCCTTGCAACATAGTCGTAGAAAATCGGCTAGAATGAAAAATACGCAAATATTGCAATGAGCTCGCAACAATATTGCTCAAATATCCCTGCAACATAGTCGTAGAAAATTGGCTAGAATGAAAAATACGCAAATATTGCAATATGAGCTCGCAACAATATTGCTCAAATATCCCTGCAACATAATCGTAGAAAATTGGCTCAAATGAAAAATACGCAAACATTGCAATGAGCTCGCAACAATATTGCTCAAATATCCCTGCAACTTAGTCGTAGAAAATTGGCTCGAATGAAAAATACGCAAATATTGCAATGAGCTCGCAACAATATTGCTCAAATATCCCTGCAACATAGTCGTAGAAAATCGGCTCGAATGAAAAATACGCAAATATTGCAATGAGCTCGAAACAATATTGCTCAAATATCTTTGCAACATAGTCGTAGAAAATCGGCTCGAATTAAAAATACGCAAATATTGCAATGAGCTCGCAACAATATTGCATAAGTATCCCTGCAACATAGTCGTAGAAAATCGGCTAGAATAAAAATTTGCAAATATTGCAATGAGCCCGCAACAATATTGCTTAAATATGCCTGCAACATAGTCGTAAAAAATCGGCTACAGAAAAATATAGCATATAGCCGCAACTACAATAAATATTGCGTAAAGATATTTTATACAATTTTGCGCAATACCTCTGCAATAATAAGAAGGCTTCTTTGCCAATTAACGTATTAAGTTTCCTTTATAGAATATGGTTTTCCTAAAATTTTAAATAGACGTAAATAATGAACTTACCTGATTTTCTCAGATATTAGACAGGAAATAGGGAACTGCAGAAAATTTTTTTTTCAGGTAAGCAACATAATACAAATAATTCAATATATACTACAATCAGAATAATGTTATAATTATATTTATTTACTTTTAATAAAGAGATTTATTTAATAATTTAAACATAAGATGAACTTTATTTGCAATTTTTGAACAATTTATTTTAAAATTTATACTTTTTGTAACTATGCATGATAAAAATATGCTTACATTAATTTTTGAACATAAGAAATTTAATTTATGCGTACTTTGTTTGCGAGTACCTTAGTGCGAGCCAAATATAAGCTTACAAATCTTTTGTATGCTTCATATGAGTAATCTCTAAACATAAGCTTTACTGCACCTGAAAAATATGCCAGTTATATACGTTATTAATTATTGAAAAGATCTCCATCCCCTTTTGTTCAAAGCTCAACCTCTTTTGTTTAAGTGTGGATTTATCCGAAAAGGTATAATTTTACTCAAAATCAAAAACAATCTACGGCTAAAAAAAAATACTCGTGAATATAAAAAAATTAAAAATTACTACAAATATATATACTTTTTTGCATTATATTAAAATTGAGTGTTTTCAGTTTTTTTTTATTCCAAGAAATTTTAGCAATTGACATGGAGGAAGATATTTCTTAATAATAATAATATCGTTAATTTTTCTTTTTTTTTTGTATAATACACTGAAACTTCTAAAAAAAAATTTTTTTTTGGTTAAAATAAATTTTATGTGAGGTAATTTATATTATTAATTTAGGCATTGTAGATTTAAATTGTGTAGTACAATTTAAGCTATTCAGCTAAGTCCACAATTAAATGAAAGAAGTTGAGCATGAATTGAGACCTTTCCATATAATATTTTATTATATTATATTATATTTCCATATAATATAATAATATAATATTCATAAAAAATTTATGTGGGTAAAATTTTCAACGTTCTGACTATAATTTTTTTTGTTGGAAAAATTAGATTAAAATTGTGTGACAATTATTATTGTTAAATTAAATTAAAAAATAATTCTATGTTTACTATAAATTTTAATTAAATGTATTTTTAAAGTATTTGTTTTCTTTGATTGGTCATTTCAAAATGTATAATAATTTTTGGAAATAATTTTTTGTCGAGAAATTGAAAAAAGTTTTATTATTTATCAATATTAAATGATTTTTTTGTCTATATGGTTCTTCATTAAAAAGATGTAAATTTTCATGCCAACAATAACCTCTAAAAAAACTGATTAGATCAAGAAAATCCTTGCTGTTGATAAATAATCAAATTTTCTTTGATTCTCGTGAAAAAAATTAGTTTATTAGTATGAATAAATTCTTTTAAATGCAAAGGTTATTTCTGCTATTTTGAAACCTCCAGCCATATAAAAATTGTATTATTGATGGTAGAAATATTTCAATAATTATACTTCAGCTTTATCATCAGAAAAATAGTATATTTTTACCCATGGCCACAAAAGTAAAGAATGGCCCAAATCGCTCGTAAATTACCGTCCGAGGCGAAGCCGAGGATGATAAACTACGATTTGGGGCATCCTTTTTTTGTGGCCAAGGACAAAACATAATTTTTCTTGCTCAGTGTCGAGAAAATGCGTTTTTTCGAATAGCGCAGCGGCCAGAAAACACGCACTTTCTGGACACTAACAAGAAAAAGTGTTTTACTTTTAATAATACTACACTGAAAAAAAATTCCACTTGCGGCAAGCAGAATTCTTTTCGTCTCAAACGATTGCAACTGACTTGAAACTTGGAGAAAATTAAAAACAAAAACATTTTTTCTTTTCTTTTTCAAAAAATTTTTCAAATCTCATCATACTAATATACGCATATCCCAAATAAGCGGGAAAAATATTTTTTTTTAATTTTCTTTACGTTATTCAGATTTCCACACTTGCGGCAAGTAGATTTTTTTAATACTATTTAAACTTAACCTATTAACGCCTAAGCGGACATCCTTGGACACTTGCATCTTTCGGTAATAAAAACTGCATATTTTAGGCTAAAAACCCCACCCAGTAGGTAATTGGGGTCGCTTTTTTCATTTCCAGGCCCCGGTTTTTGATACAACCCTTGCGAAACGAGATATCAACCCCTAAAGTGGGATAAACTTTCAACTAATTCTTAAGGAAACTTTAGTTGCTTTCAAATGCAAAAAAGTTTTTATTTAGAATAAAAAATATTTACTAGGAATCCCAAGAAAAGGTTTAAAGTCAAATACGTATGTATTAGCCATTGCTACCCTCCCTGGGGGTGTCTTTAGTAAACAAAGGGGTGAGTTTTATAAATAAATGAAAGATTGAATATTTTGGGCTAAAAAACTCACCTAATAGGTAATTTGGGTCGCTCTTTTCATTTCCGGGGCCCGTTTTTTGATAGAACCCTTGCGAAACGAGGTATGAACCCCTAAAGTGGGGTAAATTTTCAAATAATTCTTAAAGAAACTTAAGTTCTTCCCAAATGCAAAAAAGTCTTTATTCAGCATAAAAAATTATTACTAGAACTCCCAAGAAATAGTTAAAAAGTCAAATAAGCATGTACTAACCATTGCAATCCTCCCTGGGGGTGTCTTTAGTAAGAAAAGGGGTGAGTTTTATAAATAAATGAAAGATTGAATATTTTGGGCTAAAAAACTCATCTAATAGGTAATTTGGGTCGCTCTTTTCATTTCCGGGGACCGATTATGCTCTTAGTTTTAGGCCACGCTATGATTTATAATTCAAATTAAGTATAAAACTGAAAAAAATAAATAGAAGGGGAATTCGCGCTTTTTAAATTTCATTTATTTATTTTTTATACATTAATAAAAATTAACAATTTATTATTTATTCACTTGTTAATAAGTTGATTAACTAATAAAAAGTAATTATTTTATTAAACAAGTATATATACTTGCACGTTCCAATACAAAAATTTGAAAATTTTCTTTATTATTATTAGGTAAATAAAAATAAAGACGATCAAAAATGGAACAAATTTAGAAATAATTTATTTATTTCGACGTTTCGAAAGCTCAGGCTTTATTTATCAAGAAAATCTATAACAATTATAGTTATAATTTTATAAGATATTGTTTCTATTTATACAGAATATTTTTTAAAAAATTTTTTAATTTTTACTTACATAACTTTTATAGAAAATAAGTAACCAAACTATGAAATCACATAATATATAAAAATATATAAAAAATAGTATACGTTATAAAACAGAGTCGACCAATATTTGTTTATATTATAATAAGTTTATGAGCGTGGCTGGAGGACTGTTTTTTAACTGATCCATTTGAAAAAATTATTTTATTTTATTTTTATTTTTATTTTTAGAAATTATAACGTATTTACGTGGGAGAGGGGTAAAAAAAATTTTTTTGGAAAAGATTTTAAGACTTTAAAAATTTTTATAGGAGAAAAAAATTTTTTTAAATTGTAGGAAAAAATTTTTTTAAATTGTAGAAAAAAATATTTTTTAAAATTTTTTTTAAAAATTTTTAAGAAAAATTTTTTTTTAAATTGTAGGAAAAAATTTTTATTTTTTTAATTTAATTAAGGTAGGTTTATTTTAAACGTTTTTTTATTAGGTGTATTGTGTTTTTAAAAAAATATTTCATTTTTTGAGTGTCTTCTCTACGGTTTAAAGTGTGTTCAGTGTCTTCTATATGCATCATTTCACTAAAAAAGCGTCTGTAAGGATTTTTTTCAGTGTCTAAAATTTTTATATTTTGGAATTTAAAGGAAAATTTTTGTTTGGTTTTTCTTCTGTGGATAAAGAAAACTGAGTTTTCTTTTTTCTTTTTATAAGCTCTTTTGTGCTCGTTTATGCGTTTACTGAGTTTACGTCGGGATTGACCAATATACGAGAAATTACACCCTGCCAAAAGTATAAATATTCTACAGTATAGTCTCGAAAATATACTTAAGAACATGCTTGAGAATATGCTTGAGAATATGCTTGAGCATATAATTTGAGAATGTAGAATATGCTTGAGCATATATTTGAGAATGTACTATTATTGTCCAAATAAGAATATTCTCAAGAATATCCTAATCATTCTAATATATAATATTATTTTTCATTTTAGAACTTATTTGCACATGTAATCAAAAATTAAATTTCAATAATTTATATTATACATTAAATTTTTTAATTTACTTATAAGTATAATTTAATTAAAAAATTATAAATAATTTTTAATAAATTTGATTTTCAATGAAAATCATAGCAAAAATACAAAACCGAACAAGTCAATTTTGTAATATAATAAGTATTTGACTAGTTCTTATATGCAGTTGGAAGATCATTTTATTTATGACTTTAAAAAAATAGTAATCGCCACCTATTAATCATCTTAATTAGTTCATTTTGTCTAAAGTAGATGGCTTTTTTCAAAGTCATAAATAAAATGATTTTCCAACTGCATATAAGAACTAGTCAAATACTTATTATATTACAAAATTGACTTGTTCGGTTTTGTATTTTTGCTATGATTTTCATTGAAAATCAAATTTATTAAAAATTATTTATAATTTTTTAATTAAATTATACTTATAAGTAAATTAAAAAATTTAATGTATAATATAAATTATTGAAATTTAATTTTTGATTACATGTGCAAATAAGTTCTAAAATGAAAAATAATATTATATATTAGAATGATTAGGATATTCTTGAGAATATTCTTATTTGGACAATAATAGTACATTCTCAAATATATGCTCAAGCATATTCTACATTCTCAAATTATATGCTCAAGCATATTCTCAAGCATATTCTCAAGCATGTTCTTAAGTATATTTTCGAGACTATACTGTAGAATATTTATACTTTTGGCAGGGCAATCTTTACATTTAATTTTGTATACAATATTATTTTTATCTGCTTTTTTGACTTTGTCCTTCCCTAGTGTTATTATGTTATTAAATTTATTAATATTTTTGTTTATGACAGAAATATTGCATAGTTTTAAGGTGGAAACAATGTCATCATTTAGGTATTTGTAAAAAGGTACGATCAGTTTATTTTTTGGAACCTTATTTTCAGGGTTAATATTTTGTGGTGGATTTATATTTTTTTGATGCAAGTGTGCGATTCGTTTATCTATATATTTATTTATAAATTTTATGGGGAAGTAAAAATTAAAAAAAATTTTTTTAAAAATATTCTGTATAAATAGAAACAATATCTTATAAAATTATAACTATAATTGTTACAGATTTTCTTGATAATGAAAGCCTGAGCTTTCGAAACGTCGAAATAAATAAATTATTTCTAAATTTGTTCCATTTTTGATCGTCTTTATTTTTATTTACCTAATAATAATAAAGAAAATTTTCAAATAATAAAAAGTAAATTTTTTTATTATTTTATTATTAACTTCATTTTATTTGATTATTAGAAAAATAACAGTTACCTCCTCAACGAGCTTTCTTAATTTTGACCACAATGTTATAAAAATGTTAAAAAATTTTTTTAAAAATGATCGTTTGCGGAGAAAGGACTTACGATTAATTTTAACTTATATACAAAATTTTTTTTTAACTTCAATTTACCTAAAATGCAGTGGGAAAATTTTAATCGTAAAAATCTTATATTCTGATGCATTCCCATATTATCAAAAGAGCATCTTATTAAAACTGATACTTCAATATTTCCTAACATTGCCCTAAGCGTATCTTCTGGCTTATCTTGCCTGAAGCGTTGAAAATAATTTTTCTGTAAAAAAGAAATAAATAAATTTTAATGGAAGGTGAAGTAGTATGAAAATGAACGTTATTTTTATTTGCATTTTTAATACTTTGTAGAACATTTTTAAGAAATAAGTGTTAGGTATTGAAACTATTTGAGTATCATAATAGCTATTATAGACATATTTATTACCGTTAATTTTGAGAACACAAAAGATAGATGATACATAATACTTTTCATTATTATATAATTATAGATCATTTGTTTCTTATAAAATGGTCAACAAAGAATAAGAGAAAATAATTTGTCTATATTAACATGGAACATGTTTATAGAAATTATTACCCCACAAGTCCTGATAATTGAGAAACATAGAAGGGGGTGGTCAAATGATCAACAATAACAAACATTTTTGCAAAAAATATTTGTAATTTTTTAAGATCTTGAAAAGGGAGACTCAGTCCTCCAAAACGTAGATAATAGGTCTGTTCTTCTTTTCCCGTAAAAGTAAAATTGGAGTTAAACAGACAAAAAAAAATTGGCGCTCATTTCAAACATTTTGTAGGTTACATTGTATTTTATTTAAATTTTTATTAATTTTTATTATTTTAAATAATAGATTATTTACTGCTATCGATAAAAATCTATATAAAACATGTTTTGACATTTCATTTTTAGTAAAAGAATTTTATCCCAAAAATACAACACTTTAGAGAAACGACAATATACTACAAACAACAGAATACAACAAAAATGTATATGGGTGGTTTTCGCAGGAACGGTATACATAGTGTCCCCTCCATTTATATCCGAAACTAAAGCTCTTTTACACTTTTTTTTCTTTTAAAAAGTTCATAAATAATATCTTTTTAAAGTCACAACCTACTATGCATATATTGGTAACTTAATAAAAAAATTTTCTGGAGCATATGTGTTCAAATTGTCGCCACCGTCTGCTGTCCTTTTGCTTAACTGTAAACTTTGAGTATTAACAAACGGCTTAAAATTTGAACTTAAATTTTTCTGTAGGATGCATATGACGTATTTAGGTCCCAAAAACTCATTTTTTTTTACGAAACAAATTTTCATGCAATTCTCTTAGCTTATCGTCACATATAAGTCTGTCCCCCAATTTTAGCTATTTTTAAGCTTCCCACCTTTTATGGGAGCGCACTCTATATTTATGCACTTGAAAGCACTGTTGTATTTTTTTTCTTACTTAACTACTTATATATGAACCGTGGAAAACTTAAAATTTTTAATATGCGTTATGCGTTTTGATGGAAAAATAAGATACCCAGAGTTTGAGTAAATTTGATGGCTTCAATACAAAGTTATTTCAATAATACATTCAAAATGTCGCAACCGTCCATGACGCCACCGTCTGCATAAATAAAAAAATCCCATAAGAATAACACCTAGAATTTATTTTTATATTTGTAGCAGTACCACTGAAAATTTTAGGTTTTTGGACATTGATAAACATTTAAATAAAAAAAAAATTAAAAAAAAAATATAATTAGTGTTGTGCCGTAAACAATAAAAAAATATATAGTTACAGTGAAAACCACCCATATAAAATAAAAATATGTGTGTATTTTTTGCGTAAATATATATCTTCACTATTGGGATTCATGATTAAACACATGCACGCGCGTCGGTGTAAGTAAGATGGCTACCCTAAGGTATGATTTAACATTGTACACCCGTATCGAAAAATCCTGTACAAGCGTTGTGCACAACGTTGTGCACAACAACGCGAAATTTTGTGCACAAAATAGAAAAAAACTTAAATTTAATAAATATGGACGGCGAACCAAAATATATTCCTCCAGGAGTCCAGGTAATCCTCAGGAAGGTATTATAACTTTATTTACCGAAAAAAGGGTATACAAGTTTTCCAATATGGCGAATCCGAAAACTCTAAAAACACACGAAAATCAATATTCTGTATTAGATTTGGGTTTTCAAGCTCAGTAAAAACGAATTTGAGATATAAATTTTCATTATTTGACCTCGCGAATATTTTTCGGTTTTTCAATATGGCGGACCCGAAAATTTCAAAAACACCCGAAAATCAATTTCCTGCATTAAATTTGGGTTTTCAAGCTCAGTAAAAACGAATTTGAGATTTAAATTTTCATTATTTGACCTCGCAAATATTTTTCGGTTTTCCAATATGGCGGACCCGAAAATTTCAAAAACACCCGAAAATAAAATTTCTGCATTAGATTTGGGTTTTCATGCTCAGTAAAAACAAATTTTAGATAAAAATTTTCATTATTTGACCTTGCGAATATTTTTCGGTTTTTCAATATGGTGGTCCCAAAAATTTCAAAAATACCCGAAAATCAATTTTCTGCATTAGATTTGGGTTTTCAAGTTCAGTAAAAACGAATTTGAGATATAAATTTTCATTATTTGACCTCGCAAATATTTTTCGGTTTTCCAATATGGCAGACCCGAAAATTTCAAAAACACCCGAAAATAAAATTTCTGCATTAGATTTGGGTTTTCAATATTTGCAAGATCAAATTATGAAATATTGCATCTCAAATTAGTATTAATGAGCTTAAAAACCCACATATAATGCAAAAAATTGATTTTTGGGTAGTTTTGAAATTTTCGGTTCCGCCATATTGGAAAACCGAAGAATATTCACGAGGTCAAATTATGAAAATTTACATCTCAAATTTGTTTTTACTGAGCATGAAAACCCAAATCTAATGCAGGAAATTTATTTTCGGATATTTTTGAAATATATTAGATTTGGGTTTTCAAGATCAATGAAAACGAATTTGAGTTGTAAAATTTCATAATTTCACCGTGCAAATATATTTCGGTTTTCCAATATGGCGGACCCGAAAATTTCAAAAATACCCGAAAATCAATTTTCTGCATTAGATTTGGGTTTTCAAGCTCAGTAAAAACGAATTTGAGATATAAATTTTCATTATTTGACCTCGCAAATATTTTTCGGTTTTCCAATATGGCAGACCCGAAAATTTCAAAAACACCCGAAAATAAAATTTCTGCATTAGATTTGGGTTTTCAATATTTGCAAGATCAAATTATGAAATATTGCATCTCAAATTAGTATTAATGAGCTTAAAAACCCACATATAATGCAAAAAATTGATTTTTGGGTATTTTTGAAATTTTCGGTTCCGCCATATTGGAAAACCGAAGTATATTCACGAGGTCAAATTATGAAAATTTACATCTCAAATTTGTTTTTACTGAGCATGAAAACCCAAATCTAATGCAGGAAATTTATTTTCGGATATTTTTGAAATTTTCGGTTCCACCAAATTGGAAAACCGAAATATATTTGCACGGTCGAATTATGAAATTTTACATCTCAAATTCGTTTTTACTGAGCTTGAAAACCCAAATCTAATGCAGGAAATTGATTTTCGGGTGTTTTTGAAATTTTCGGTTCCGCCATATTGAAAAACCGAAAAATATTCGCGAGGTCAAATAATGAAAATTTATATCTCAAATTCGTTTTTACTGAGCTTGAAAACCCAAATCTAATACAGAATATTGATTTTCGTGTGTTTTTAGAGTTTTCGGATTCGCCATATTGGAAAACTTGTATACCCTTTTTTCGGTAAATAAAGTTATAATACCTTCCTGAGGATTACCTGGACTCCTGGAGGAATATATTTTGGTTCGCCGCCCGTATCGAAAAATCCTGTGCAAGTGTTGTGCACAACGTTGTGCACAACATTGTGCACAAGATGTACACAAGTTTGTACACAAGCTTGTGCACAAAATCGCGAAATTTTGTGCATAAAATAGAAAAAAACTTAGTTTTAATAAAAATGGACGGGAAACCGAAATATAGTCCTCCAAAAGTCCAGGTAATACTCAGGAAGGTATTATTAATTAAAAATATAATTTGCCGAAAAAAGGGTCTAAAAGTATTCCAATATGGCGTATCCGAAAACTCTAAAAACACCCGAAAATAAATTTTCTGTATTAGATTTGGGTTTTCAAGATCAATGAAAACCAATTTGAGATTTAAATTTTAATAATTTGACCGTGCAAATTTATTTCGGTTTTCCAATATGGCGGACCCGAAAATTTCAAAAACACCCGAAAATCAATTTTCTGCATTAGAAGTGGGTTTTTAAGCTCATTAAAAACGAATTTGAGATGCAATTTTTTCTAATTTTATCTTGCAAATATTTTTCGGTTTTCCAATATGGCGGATCCAAAAATTTCAAAAACACCCGAAAATCAATTTTCTGCATTATATTTTGGTTTTCAAGATCAATGAAAACGAATTTGAGATGCAAATTTTCATATTATGACCTCGCAAATATTTTTCGGTTTTCCAATATGGCGGACCCGAAAATTTCAAAAACAGTCGAAAATCAATTTTTTGCATTAGATTTGGGTTTTCAAGACAAATAAAAACGAATTCGAGATGCAATTTTTTATAATTTGATCTTGCAAATATTTTTCGGTTTTCCAATATGGTAGACCCGAAAATTGATGTTCGGGTGTATTTGAAGTTTTCCGGTCCACCATATTGTGAAAATCGAAATATATTTGCAAGATCAAATTATAAAAAATTGCATCTCGAATTCGTTTTTAATGAGCTTTAAAACCCAAATCTAATGCAAAAAATTGTTATTCTGGTGTTTTTTAAATTTTTGGGTCCGCCATATTGGAATACCGAAAAATATTTGCAAGGTTAAATTATGAAAATTTGTATCTCAAATTCGTTTTCATTTATCTTGAAAACCAAAATATAATGCAGAAAATTGATTTACGGGTGTTTTTGAAATTTTCGAGTCCGCCATGTTGAAAAAACCGAAAAATATTTGCAAGATCAAATAATAAAAAATTGCATCTCAAATTCGTTTTTAATGAGCTTAAAAACCTACATCTAATGCAGAAAATTGATTTTCGGGAGTTTTTGAAATTTTCGGGTCCGCCATATTGGAAAACCGAAAAATTTTTTGCGAGGTCATAATATGAAAATTATCATCTCAAATTAGTTTTAACTTATCTTGAAAACCCAAATCTAATGCAAAAAATTGATTTTCGGGTGTTTTTGAAATTTTCGGTTCCGCCATATCGAAAAACCGAAATAAATTTGCACGGTCAAATTATGAAAATTTACATTTCAAATTGGTTTTCATTGATCTTGAAAACCCAAATCTAATACAGAAAATTTATTTTCGGGTGTTTTTAGAGTTTTCGGATATGCCATATTGGAATGCTTTTAGACCCTTTTTTCGGCAAATTATATTTTTAATTAATAATACCTTCCTAAGTATTACCTGGACTTTTGGAGGACTATATTTCGGTTTCTCGTCCATTTTTATTAAAACTAAGTTTTGTTCTATTTTATGCACAAAATTTCACGATTTTGTGCACAAGCTTGTGCACAAGCTTGTGTACAAACTTTTGTACATCTTGTGCACAACGTTGTGCACAACGCTTGCACAGGATTTTTCGATACGGGCGTCCATATTTATTAAATTTAAGTTTTTTTCTATTTTGTGCACAAAATTTCGCGTTTTTGTGCACAACGCTTGTACAGGATTTTTCGATACGGGCCCCATATGCAAATTTTGCTCTACCTTTAAATTTTACCCCAATTTTATTCAAACTTTTTCACTTTGATTGCCATATATATATCGCCAATATCCCACACAGCACAAAACCTTTTCAAAACGTTTTTGGAACGTTTCAAATGTCCGCTTGGTTTTTGGCCAATTGCTAGCAAACTAAGAGAGCTATGATACCCTGCCTTTTGATAAAATGTAGCTCAATCTTTAAGGAAGGTGTACAACTTGGTTAGAGCAGTTAGCTTATTGAAGTTTTTGTGTAATCGAATTTACAAAAAAAATATGCATTTTCGTTTAAAATTCGATTACACGAAAACTTGGATAAGCTAAGTGCTCTAACCAAGTTGTACACCTTCCTTAAATATTGAGCTAGATTTTATCAAAAGGCAGGGTATCATAGCTCTCTTAGTTTGCTAGCAATTGGCCAAAAACCAAGCGGACATTTGAAACGTTCCAGAAACGTTTTGAAAAGGTTTTGTGCTGTGTGGGATATCCCTAATTACTTTTTCAAATGCTTTAAGAGTTTCAGGACATCCATCATAACTGGGAATTGTAGTTAATGCCACATTTAATGGAATATTACCAATGCCTAACCTATGTTCTTCAAAATAATTATAATAAGGTCCATCAACTTGTGTTGAATTTTCATTGTCACCTCCAATTTTATATATCGAATTTGAATTCGGGTTCTCAAATCTAACTCTATTATTTCCATTACTTGTCTTTAATATAGGACTTCTAAAATTCCTCTACCTCGACCTAATGCATTATTTCCTACTAATTTTGAACCACTTGGATTTGATGTATGTATATACATTTGCATAATTACTTATTTATCCGCTTTATCATAACTCTTACTGAAACTAATTCTTTTGTTCAAATTTTTCAAATGTTTTCAACAATTCTTTTCGCAAGTAATTCAATAATATTTCTTAAAGTATAACAATTATTATATTGTTACAACTTTGTTTATTTTATTTTGTATAAAAAAAGACTAATTTATTAATAAAAAAAATCATTTTAATTAATTATTTTCAAATATTTTAAAGTTTAAGTAATTCATCGTTAAGGGTCGTTTTACCTAAATTTTTTTTTTATAACCGATTTTTTTTTCTATTAATTACTTTATATATGTCTCAAGAGTATGTAAAAAAAAGGACCCCGCACAAATCTTATGGAAATCGGATCCCGGTCAAATTGACTGAAAATTTCATATGTTATTCCTTGAGCCATTCTGAGTAAAAGTTCTCATGGGCACATTGCCCAAAAACGAATTTTTTTCGAGTTATTGGACCATATCATTCTCGAATTGTCTTAGAGCCCCGTTTCGAAAACATCTTTGTACCGATAGTTCAAAAGAATTTCGCAAAAGCTATATACGTTTTTTGGGTCGCTAAGCTCGAATATGGTGTCCATTTTTATCAAAAGTTCTCCAGCTGCTCACAATAGGCAACTTTTTGCTATTTTTTGGGCGTTTTCCGTTGTTCTTATCTGATATGCATTACTTTAGGGCCGCTGATCACGAATATGATATATTTTTTTACAGAAAGTAATATAACTGCCCACAATAGGCAACTTCCGGTTATTTTTAATGATTTTCCGTGATTTTTTTCGGATGTCTATGATTTCAGGGTCGCTGGACATCAATCTGATCCCGGTTTATACCGAAATTGGCCCAGTTGCCCACAATAGACAAGTTCCTATTTTTTTTAACGGTTTTTTCAAGTTAACTTCATTGTTCTTTCACCTAATAGATTAAGAAAAAGTTTTATTATCACGCGCGCTACACGCCTCGGGCCTATAATCCGTCGCATTTGCCAAAATAAACATTTCTTAGACCCATTTAAGAATGTACTATTATACGTTAATTAAGGACTGTAATAATAAAAAAAGTAGGCCTTTTTAAATATAGTTTCAATATGTTTTAAACTAGAAATGCCAAAAATCTACAGAAGTTAATGCTTCGGAGTTATGAAGCTAACAGCATTAGTTAATAATTAATACTTTTTTGTAGGGAAATTATTTTAATAATATGGCTGAATTGTCTGAAATGTGCTTTGATCTTTTGCATGTATATAAAGTAGAATGGAGTTTTTCTAATTTTAAAAGAGATTTCCAACAAAAATAAAGCATTCAAAAATATTTCGTCACCTAAGTTCATAAGATTTCATTATGGTAGCATAAGGATAAGTTAAAATAGAAAAAAATAGGATTTTTTAAACATGGGTCAGAAATGTTGTGAATTCGATAGATCTAAAGCGATGCATTTATGAACATTGAAAGCGTAGAGACTTTTACTTTAAATGACTTAAAGAACAACTTATTTTTCATAATGCTATTTAATTTTTATAATATGCTTTTTTTTATAATGCTATATTTTTCAAGTAATTCGGAGCCAGAGTTTTTATGGGCACAATACCCAGAAGTGAATAGTTTTATAGTTATCAACCTCAAATTATGGTATAACCGTAAGAAATAACTAAAAGTTGCCTATTGTGGGCAGTTAGATTACTTTCTGCAAAAAAATATATCATATTCGTGCTCAGCGGCCCTAAAGTAATGCATATCAGATAAGAACAACGGAAAACGCCCAAAAAATAGCCAAAAGTTGCCTATTGTGGGCAGCTGGAGAACTTTTGGTAAAAATGGACACCATATTCGAGCTTAGCGACCCAAAAAACGTATATAGCTTTTGCGAAATCCTTTTGAACTATCGGTACAAAGATGTTTTCGAAACGAGGCTCTAAGCCAATTCAAGAATGATATGGGCCAATAACTCCGAAAAAATTCGTTTTTGGGCAATGTGCCCATAAGAACTTTTACTCAGAATGACTCAAGGAATAACATATCAAAATTTCAGTCAATTTGACCGGGATCCGATTTCCATTAGATTTGTGCGGGGTCCTTTGTTTTTAAATCCTCTTCTCTAAGTATATTTTTTGGCCTGTTTTGCGCGCGCCGTCAGATGTGCTTTTGATAAAATTTAATGGTATGGCTCTAATATTATCTTAAATATCTTCTAACTATTGTTAAATGGTTAGAAATCATGTCGGAACTGGTCACTAACAGAAATTATGAGCAAATTTTGCTAATATTCGCGATGGTTTATGACGCCAAATTTAGCCGTGCCAAAATGGTAAAAAATACCCTGCCAAGTAATTGGCACTATGGTTCCTCATTAGCAATAACAAAATGTTGTCAATATTCTATTTTACCTAATAAAAAATTAAAATATTAGAATAATTGTGCCAAATATTCTAAATTTAATAAAGAAAGTGGATAAACTTTCCCCTGATACCCAAAAAATTTTCAAAACTCATAATTCCAGGTATTAATACTTTCAGAGAAATAAAATTGGCACTACGTCAATAAAAAGATAATATTTTTTTAACTTTTTAATGTAAAAAATTTTGAAAAAAAAAAATTCGAAAAATTACTTATCAGATGGAGAGATCCTTTAAAAACGATAATTCTAGATATTCGTACTTTTATAGGAAGAAATTAAGTATTACGTCCTAAAATAAAAAAAATTGTTAAATTATTGTTTTTTTCTAATTTTTTTATGTAAAAAATTTTAAAAGAAAATTTAAAAAAAAAATTAGGTATCAGATTGTTGATATCCAGTTAAAAAGATAATTCTACATATTAGTACTTTCATGGAAAAAAATGAGGTACTGCGTCCAAAAAGAAAAAAAAGTATGCTATTTTTTTAATTATTTTATGTAAAAAATTAAAAAAAAAAAAAATTTCGAAAAATTATGTATCAGATGGAGAAATCCTTTACAAACGATAATTCTAAACGATATTCTCGTACTTTCATAGGAAAAAATTAAGTAATACGTCCTAAAATAAAAAAAATTTTGGCGGTTTTTGTATTTTTTGGCGACAAAAATTTTGAGAAAAAAATTTTGAAAAAATTAAGTTTCAGGTCCAAAAAATTACTATAAATGATATTTCTAAAACTAGTACTTCCACAGAAATAAATTAAGTACTGCGTCCATAAAGAAAAAAAAAATTGGTATTTTTTGTATTTTTTGGTGAAAAAAATTTTGAGAAAAAAATTTTCAATAAATAAATTATAAGATTCGAGATATCGAGTAAAAACGATACTTCTAGATATCAGTACTTTCATGGAAAAAAATGAGGTACTACGTCCAAAAAGTAAAAAAGTTATGGTATTTTTTAAATTATTTTATGTAAAAAATTTCGAAAAATTATGTATCAGATGGAGAAATCCTTTACAAACAATAATTCTAGATATTCGTACTTTCATAGGAAAAAATTAAGTATTACGTCCTAAAATAAAAAAAATTTTGGCGTTTTTTGTATTTTTTGGCGACAAAAATTTTGACAAAAAAATTAAAAAAAAATTAAGTATTAGGTCCAAAAAATTACAATAAACGATATTTCTAAAACTAGTACTTCCATGGAAATAAATTAGGTACTACGTCCAAAAAGAAAAAAAAATTGGTATTTTTTGTATTTTTTTGTGAAAAAAATTTTAGGAAAAAAATTTTCAGAAAATTAAGTATCCGATTTGAGATATCATGTGAAAACCATACTTTCAAATACTAGTACTTTCATGGGAATAAATGAGGTATTACATCCAAATTAAAAAAAAAAAAAAGCAGTTTGAGATTTTTTGATAAAATATGTTTGGAAAAGAAAATTAGATCTTAATTCGATAATGGTTTTGAAATATCACTAGTTAAAATATTTTCAGATATTAGTACTTTCATAGAATTAAATGAGGTATTACACAAAAAAAAAAAAATTATATTGCAGTTTTTTTTATTTTTCTTTTTTTTTAATTTTGACAAAAAAAATTTTGAAAAAATTAAGTATCAGATCCAAAAAATTACAATAAACAAGGTTCTTAAAACTAGTACTTCCATGGAAATAAATTAGGTACTACGTCCAAAACGAAAAAAAAAATTGGTATTTTTTGTATTTTTTTGTGAAAAAAATTTTAGAAAAAAAAATTTCAGAAAATTAAGTATCCGATTCGAGATATCATGTGAAAACCATACTTTCAAATATAAGTACTTTCATGGAAATAAATGAAGTATTAAATCCAAATTAAAAAAAAAAAAAGTACCTCGAGCTTTTTTAGTGAAAAAATTTTTGAAAAAAAAATTAGGTCTTAATTCCATAATGTTTGTGAAATATCAGCGATTACATACGTACGTACGTACGTACACACACACATACACACATACAGACTTTTTTTAAAAACCGGTTTTTTAGCTTCCTCAAAACGTGCTTATATACCAAAAAATAAAAAAAAAAATTTTGACCGATCACAATGGTTCCTCTATGAGGAACCAATAGCGAATCGGCCCAGCAGCAGGGGTAAAATCAGCTACAAATTCAGTATAAAACCAGAAGGATAACTTTATGGCTCAAAAATCACTGATAACTTATAAGTATACTTAATTATACACAAAAATTAAATTTTTAAGAAAAAAAAAATTTGTACTCTTATTTAGAAAACACCTTAGTTTTTACACCTTCTAATTAAGATTTCTCTAAAACTACTTGACCCATTTTAATTTTTTTGGTCTAATTTTTTTTTTTTGTAAGTTCCTTTACGTTATAAAAAAAAATTGATAATTTAATAACTAAAGTAACGAAAAAGTTATTCCAAAACTTCAAAGTCGTTTACTCGAAACAACGTCTTTGAAAACCATGTACACGATTGCGCGATAACTTCTGCTCCGATTTTCTTTAAATTTACTAAGCAACTTAATAAATGCACTAATTTCGGGATGTTGTCGAGTTTTTTTTTATGTTCTGAAAAAATTTTTACAGCTGCTTTTGCCCGAAAATTATAGGCTTTTTTTTTCACTTTAACTTTGTGTAGCCGCCATTTTGTTTGTAATTAATTTTTTTGAAAAAACTCGACGACATCCCGAAATTGCGGGTTTTCAGTCTTACCAAATTTTTTTTTGTATGTTTTCGATTATCCTAAGTCAAGATATCAAGTACATAATTTTGGATTTTTTTTTCAGAGACGCAAGTACACCTCTCTCACGCAAAAATGACGTCACAAAAAATAAAAAAAAATTTTTTTTTAAATTTTTAATATATTTGTAAACAATAAAAAAAATTTGATTCAAATATCTCTATCCGTTATTTCACAATCCTAGCTTGAAAGTCAGCTAAAATATCGACATATTTAGGTAAAACGACCCTTAATTTCAAGTCATCATTTATCCAAAAAAAAACTTAATTTAACGCCAAAATCGAGTATTGTCTTAAATGTTATGCGTAAAATAAAGTAACATAAAATATACTTAGTTTATTAAGCTACTAAAAAAATTACTCCAAATTTTTCCATTTCCACTTCCTCGTGACCAATTGACTCAAATCCTCCAACAGCTGTGCAACTATTTACGAAATTAGATGACCAATTAATACTTGATCAATAAATGGAACTGCAATCGATTTTCTGTACATCCATCGATAAAGAAATTTTTTTGATGCTTACTTGTTGAAATTGTGTAGCAGTACAAATTTGATATTGGTTATCCTTTTTTGTTAAATAATTTCCTTTGAAATACTTTTCTGATAAGTCGTCTTATGAATCCACCAACCATATATTTTCTAATTATTTATTTTTTCAAAAAAAAAATTAAATAAAAAAAAATTTAAATAATTATATTTTTTGTTGAAATTTTTTCGATTACATAATATCAAATAAATTTGCAATTTCATCACCCCTACTTTTTGTATGTAAATACTAATTGTCATCTCGTTTTTTGTTAAAGCATACACAGCGGTGATATTATATAAATTTTTAAACCTATTTAAAAATTTAAATTTTCGTGGATTTTAATGTCGTTCTGGAAGGTACCTAGCGTTTCGATCAACACACATAGACCTCATCAGTATGGCAGTATGTGTTAATGTGTGTTCCATAGACGCTGATGTAACATACAAAGCGGTTATATTAGATAAATTTTTAAACTTATTAAATTTGCGCTGATTTTATTAATATTAATATCACAATTAACTAATTAATTAATTAATTAATTTATATTAAGTAATTAATATAAATTTGGCACTAGATCTACAAAGCTGCCTCTTGAATGAAAGAAATTGATCCTGATTGTCTCTTGGGATGTCCGCTCTCGATAGCTCAGTTGGTAGAGCGTTGGTCCGGCAAACCAAAGGTCGTGGGGTCAAATCCCGCTCGAGACAAATTGATGGACAATTTTTTTCATTCAAAACCACTTTTTTAAGTTAAATTATTTATTAATTTATCTTAAAAAATTATTTAACATCAATTAAAAAATTTTTCTAATTTATTTAAAATTGTAAAAAATTTTAGATAAAATTAATGGCATGAAAATGCCTTATATATCTTTGAAATACAAGATTATTACATTTGTTCGTAGAGATCGTTAATACTGATACGTATAAGGTTATAATTATAATAGAAATTTTTAACTTTTTGGATATTGGGTTTTATACCATTTAAATTATAAAAAAAAAGTTTTTAAGGGGCTTGAGTACACCAAACATGGTAAGATTGTATTTAAAAAATTATATTTCCTTAAACTAAAACCTGAGTTTTCTTATTAGGAACCCCAAAAAATAGAATTAGATTATTTTATTAAATAAGCGTTCAAAAAATTATTTAATTTTTAAAATGAGTTCCCCTTTTGGTTAGGGTAGGTCCTTTTTTAAAAAAATATAACTTGAGACAAATATGCAGCATAGCTATAAACTACCCATAACTCTTAGTTTTGGTTCTGATTATCATAAAAAAATTGTATTTCTTTAAATTGTGACGATATTTTGGCAAGAAAGGGTTTTGTATTCAATTTGACATTTATCTTGACCGAAAATTCAGAAAAATTATTCCTGATACCTTTTGATGTTCGGGGTCTTAATACCCTTAACACCGTACATTATCTAAAAAAATTAATTTAAATTATTAAATAAGTAGTACATTTTTAAATAAGGGAGCAAAAAAAGAATGACTTATATTATACCCTAATTATTATCTGAGGCGAAGTCAATCTTTCCTCCGGTGGTCAAAAGCTTTCTGAAGAATCCTTTTTTTGTTTCCAAAAAATGTATTTAACTCACTTAGAAGAAAAAATATTATTAATGTTGAAGAGAGAGGTGTATCATTTAAATACGATAAAATTTTAAAATATTTTATTCTGCATACCTTCACTCAAACTATTCATTATTTATAATGTGTTATTAGTTTATATCAGTGTATAATTTTTTATGTGAATTTCAGCAGAGATTAGGTTTACAGAGATAGCTCACGCAATATGAAATAATAAGTCGATTTTATTCTACATCGCTCTAGCTATCACGTGGTTAATCTCTAGTTTCTTTGTTTGTCACTTTAATTTTCACATAAGTGTATCCTTTTTCTACAGTCACCCTCCCTACCATATAATATTTTAAACTTTCTATAACTTTCTATAGATACTAACCACGTGATAGCTAGGGCGATGTAGAATAAAATCGTCGCGGCCTCTCCTATCCCGTGAGCTATCTCTGTAACCTAACCTCTGATATTAATTACAATTCTTCTTTTTCTACTTATTCTGTTTTTCGAGTAAATTTCACTAATATTTGTAAAATGATAAAAATATATGTAAATTATATATTGTGAATTAACTTTTATGCCAAAGTAATCCACGAGATTAAGTTTATGAAAAAAATAATGAGAGAATTTAACAAAATATGAATAAAACTAATGATTAATAATTTTAATTTAATTTTTTTTTTAATTTTACTTTTGTCGCTACCTTAATTAAATTATAATAACACAGCTGAACAAAAAAAAAAGTTCTGATCTTGTAACTGGACCTACCTACAGGTAAGTTTTTCGATGTCCTGAAACCGAATCTGAAGTCAGAATTTAGCCTACACCCTCAGATTTTACCCCAGCTACCCTCAGCCACCCTCTAAACCGCCCCAAAAAGCAAATATTTTACTATATCCAAAAGTTAAAAATAAAAGTACCTTATTTACATATTTTGATGTTCTATAAACGAATTTCAAGTCAGAATTTCAAATTTAATTGAAGAAAAGTCATACGTTAAACATAGCTCGCAGGCAACAAGCGGGCAACTGACTTTATGTACTATGTGCTATTTAAAAGTAAGGATTTCTTGTTTCAGGTATAAGAGGGATGAAATAAGACAAAAAACTATTTTGCGCAAATCAAGGCGCATACACCTGGCAAAACTAGCAAGCCAGAAGCTTTAATAATACTATTTACATTCTTGTTTCGGACTCATCTTGGGACTGTTCGATGTAAGGCTGTTTTTTCAATATTCTCTTTTTAATTTTTAAATATTACATTTATTTAAGATTTTTACATGCATATTTATTTTTTAGTACAATTTTTGCTGTTCCTTAAAAGAGGTAGGTATATAATTTTTTTAAAAAATAAAAAGATTTTTGCTTGCAAAAACTGAGTTTTTTATTTTTTTTTCTTTCAAAGTAAACATTTCGAGGTGCGAGCTGGTTTGCATTTATAGCAGCATTATTATTGCGATATAAGGTTTGTAATTCATAGAAATATTAATTTTTTCAATGTTTTAATAATTATTTATATTTAACTTTTTTACTTCAGATGTTGAAGTGCAGATGCAATTATTTATTATGATAAATTAAATTGATAGATCAAATGTACGTACAATGCAAATTTTTAATAAATAAATATTATTAAAAAAAATTATATATAAATTTACAAAAATAAAATTTCTTTAGTTCCTAGATTTTTAAATACAATAGAAGAAGAAGCAGCTGCCTTTCACACGTGTAAGTCATAAAAGATATACAAAGAAACGGTCATCTCAACAAAAAATACCCTGCCAACTAGCTGGCACTGAGGTTCCTCAAACAATGGGCTGTAATCTTAATTTACAACAAATATTATTGATTACAACCATGCAGATTATTAAGATTATTAAGATCATTTTGTTATTAAAGTGAAAATTTTAGCGGCCATGGATTGGTCGCGCCGGCGTTAATGGATTTTAAATCATTTTTGCATAATTAAAAAGAGAAAAATATAAAAAAAGCAAATTTTATTTTTTTTTATAAAATTTTATTTTATTAGAATATATGATTATTCCTTAATATTTTTAAGCTGTTTATTATTGTTTATAATTTCATTAAACTGCATACATAAATAAACATAGCAACGAGCAAAATAATCCAAGGAAATCAAAAAGAGGCAAGATTTCCATCACTCTTTCTTGTATGTTATAATTTATATCAAAATAAAAAAAAAAATTGTGATCGGATACAAAAAATTACTATAAACTAAATTTCTAAAACTTGTACTCTCATTAAAATAAATTAGATATGTCCAAAAGGAAAAATAAATTTGGTGTTTTATGTATTTTTTTGTGAAAAAAATTTTAGGAAAAAAATTTTCAAAAAATTAAGTATCAGATTCGAGATATCGAGTAAAAACCATACTTTCAAGTATAAGTACTTTCATAGAAATGAATGAGGTATTACATCCAAATTAAAAAAAAAAGGGAGTTTGAGATTTTTTTAATAAAAAAATTTTTGGAAAAAAAATTAGGTCTTAATTCGATAATGGTTTTGAAATATCACTAGTTACAATATTTTCAGATACTAGTACTTTCATAGAATTAAATAAGGTGTTACAGCAAAAAAAAAAAAAAAATGCAGTTTTTTTTATTTTTCTTTTTTTTTAATCTTGAGAAAAAAATTTTGAAAAAACTAAGTATCAGATCCAAAAAATTACAATAAACAAGGTTCTTAAAACTAGTACTTCCATGGAAATAAATTAGGTACTACGTCCAAAAAGAAAAAAAAAATTGGTATTTTTTGTATTTTTTTGTGAAAAAAATTTTAGAAAAAAAATTTTCAGAAAATTAAGTATCCGATTCGAGATATCATTTGAAAACTATACTTTCAAATATAAGTACTTTCATGGAAATAAATGAGGTATTACATCCAAATTAAAAAAAAGGGGGGGTTTGAGATTTTTTGATAAAAAAATTGTTGAAAAAAAAATTAGGTCTTAATTCGATAATGGTTTTGAAATATCACTAGTTACAATATTTTCAGATATTAGTACTTTCATAGAATTAAATGAGGTATTACACCCAAAAAAAAAAAAAAATATTGCATTTTTTTTATTTTTCTATTTTTTTAATTTTGACAAAAAAAATTTTGAAAAAATTAAGTATCAGATCCAAAAAATAACAATAAACAAGGTTCTTAAAACTAGTACTTTCATGGAAATAAATTAGGTACTACGTCCAAAAAGAAAAAAAAAATTAGTATTTTTTGTATTTTTTTGTGAAAAAAATTTTAGAAAAAAAATTTTCAGAAAATTAAGTATCCGATTCGATATATCATGTAAAAACCATACTTTCAAATATAAGTACTTTCATGGAAATAAATGAGGTATTACATACAAATCAAAAAAAAAAAAAAGTACCTCGAGCTTTTTTGGTGAAAAAATTTTTGAAAATAAAATTAGGTCTTAATTAATTCCATAATATTTGTGAAATATCACCGATTACATACATACGTATACACACACACACACACACACACACACACACATACAGACTTTTTTTAAAAACAGGTTTTTTAGCTTCCTGGGGTCCCAAAACGTGCTTATATGCCAAAAAATAGAAAATAAAATTTTGACCTAACACAATGGTTCCTCTTTGAGGAACCAAAAAATTTTTTTATTATATTGGTTCATCAAAAGGAGACGTTATTTTTCAGAGCAGTGAATTATCTCATCTTAAAAAAAACTTCAATCAGTAATTATATTTATTTTACTTGAATAATTTTTTTTTTTCTACTTATTTTATAAAAACTTTTTTATTTTATTATATTGCAAGTTTTATTAATTATTTTAATCTACCCAAAATCCGTTTTCCTTCTCGAATTTTAAAAATTATCAAAATTATTTTTAATTTTTGATGTTAAATATATTTTTTCTATTTTTTAAGCTTTATTTAAACGGAAGTTGTAAATACCACCTAAAACTTGAAAAATCATGAAAAAGTTTCAGCAATGTTTTAGAAACGTTTTTGGGCGGACATCAGAAACGTTGCCAAAATGTTTTTATAACATTTTAAAACGTTTTCGAAACGTTTTGGAAACTTTGGACAACATTTTTGAAAACGATTTAGCAACTGTTTGTGCTATGTGGGTATATTATGTTAGTTGATAATTTTATAATATGATAATTTCTATTAGATGGCAAGGCCACTTTTTAAATGGAAGGCAGTGACGTCTTCGACAAGGAAATAAACCATTGTTATAACGTAGTATAGGTCAGTAATAAGACTGACAAAATAATTTCATCAATTTTTAAATACAAGCAATAATTTTATTGTATTCTGATGTTCAATATTGACTAACGTGATATTTAGTTAATTTTAAATTATGATAAAGTTTTGATAACAAATGAATGTAGCTTTTGTTTAGTTAATTAAAAGTAAAATAAGTAAAAGTAAAATAAGTAAAAATTATTTAAATAGTTACTTAAACAAACTTGTCGGATCAAATAAAATATTAAATAACATTGTATCAAAGTAAGCCAATGTAAAATCATCCTCAGTACCTGCAGTTAAGATATTTTATATTAAATTATTACAATCATATGACTACATTTTTATTTTTTTAAATTAATTTTCTTATTTGAATTTTATTTATAAAAAAAATTATTAACTATTAAATTTTTCTGTTAAAGTACATTTATTTAAAATATTATAAATTTTCTATATCCTTTCTAATCATTAATGATATATAAGCAGCACCAAGACCAGTAGCATGGTTCGTACAATTGAAATCTATTATAGAAGATGATCTGCGCAAGCGATTTTCCAGAGACCAAAACTTTAGTGATCGAGTTTCTTTTTTAATGAGGAATCTGAAAACCATTTATAATTATTAATTTTTTGAATATTTTTGTATAAGATTTGATTTTTATTTTGAAATTTATTTTTCGCTAGATAAATTCAACATGTAAAAAATTATACAATTTCCATAAAATATTTTAATATATTCAAGATTTAAAAAAATTTTTTTTAAATTATTAGCTTTATCTGATTTTAGTAATAAATCCAAAAAAAATACAAATACTGTTTTATATTAGTTACACAATGACTTATAATTATTCTAATATCGTTGTGTATCATTTGTCATTATATGTGTTAATTGTAAATCGAATTTTTATATAAAACTTACAGATGGTATAGGATCCTGCAGCTGTATATTTGCCGACACTGAATTAGCACATGAGCGTAATAACAAAGATCAGCCATGACATAAATTAGGTATTTTTATACAACTAAGGTGTATAAGATTCCAACTTACGGTTTTTATTTATAAGTAAGAACGCCTTATTTTTTTTATTGGACGTCTCTCCTAAAAGTTTATAATATTGGCAGACACGAATTGCATTATATCGGTGCCCCAAAACTCAAAAACATTATACCGTCATTCCATCAGACTAGTACTCGACTTGACTGCTTTCGAAGTTACAATAAACTTATACTTATTTAGTGATTACTTATTTAATAGATCCTTTTTATAAATACAAAATTAGTCTCAGGCTAAGTTCTCCATCTTTATTCAACCCATCTAGAATACCAACCAATCAACAAGCAAATATATGTGGCCTTAACTTATACCTCCCAGGATAAAAATTTATTATTATTATATTTATATTTATAGTTACGCATCCATTAAGGATACGTAACATAAATTGGCTTCATAAAGAGAAAAACTGGTTAGAAGGATCATGAGCATCAAACAGTATTAAATAGGAAATCAGCAACTAAGAATAAAATTTTTTCAAAAGTCAGTATTATTTTTAATTTAGTGCTAAATTAAATCTTCGCTAAAAAAGTTCTCCGTTTTTGTAAAAATGATAACTCTGAAATTCAAGAAAATTTTAAAGTTTTTAATAAGGACATCATATCTATAAAATATGAAAATGACAGAGTTATATTCTCAGAAGAATATATCATAGGAAAGAACAACCCAACAACCCTCGAAATACAGTTATTCAGCAGTAACTCAGGCAGTAAACCAAGAAGTTACTCAGCATTACCAAGCAGCAAAATGACACAAAAATAGTTTTCTTACTTTATAATACTACAATTCTAGATTTTAACTAACTTATTCCGATTACACAAAAATTATTATCTATGATTCATAAGCCAGTATTATTATATATATCTTAATACTATATATATTTGAAAATTTATTTGTTTGTCTGTCTGTCTGTCTCTCTGTCTGTACCCTCATCACTCAAGAACCACCAAACCAATTAGCATGAAACCGGTGTCAAACTGAAGAAAAAAATCTGCGGGTGACATAGGCCATAGATTTTTTTGCTCAGCTATCGTAGTTTTTGAGATATTTAATTTTCAGTAATTTTGAATTTGATAAAATTTTTTAAAATCTATTATATAAAAATTGATGGGCTTTATGGGGGCCGCCATCTTGTGGACAATATAAAGATCAATCAAATTGTTTGTTTACAAATTTAAATTTTTCTATTTTCTTTATAGATTGTAGCCTATATTTCTTTGATATTTTTTAAATAAAGCTAAGGGGAAATTATAATGCGGGCGAACAACGTGAGCCCGCTATAGTCTAGTTTTTAAAAAAGTTGAACTATCAAGACTGTGAACAAATTTTAGTGTCAGAAGTTTGTAGTATTCGATTCGGCACCTATTTTTACTTATCCTCCTAAATTTTTATTCAAAACGGAGGTATCTTTAAAATTTTATAAAATATTTTTGAAGCTGGTAAAAAAATTTTTTTATTTTTTTTATTTTTTATGGTTATTTTAATAATTTATTTGTGTGCCTGTGTTTAAAGAACAAAATTGATGTTAAAATAAAGTTAAAATAAAAAATTTTTACTATTTTTGGGAATGATTTAATTTTTTGAAAATTTGGTTAAAAAGTGAAATATCTGAAACATGATAAAAATTTAATGTCACCATTGGTATTACTTGATTCAGTCGATTCTAGAACCATCTATATATCTTAAGACCATATACTATATATATTTGAAAATTTATTTGTCTGTCTGCCTGTACTCAGTTAAATTTTTTTATTTTCTCTATTATAATTATAGAATCAAAATCAGAACCTATAATTTTTCATTAATGTTTTACCTACGCTGCTCTAAATAGTTTGAATGTTTTTGCATAATTATAAATTTGTAGTGAAACATGATTTTTTTAAGCAACACAAACAGAAGTAAAAGCGACAAAGGGGGGCGGAGCCCCCCCCCCTTATCACCCTTGTTAGTATATATATATACTAGCTGATTGGCCTCGCGATGCTCGGCTTAACCAAATAAAAACTCTTGTGCATTAATTTTTTTATATTTTAATCATATTTAGTTAATTATAATAAATTTAATCATACGTGATTTAAATGCAATTTAATTTTATTTAAAAATGATTGAGAACAGAATTAATTTTATACTTCTAAAATTAACAAAAAAATTTTATAATTCATATTAAGAAAAAGTTACATGATTATTTATAAATATTTATAACTAATGTTGTATATTTTCTAACATAAATTATTATTGATAATAAATAATAATTGAAAATAAAATATAGTGATATGCAGTTTTTTTAACAAAATTTGCAGTTTTTTTCATATTGTAGATAATTAATATTTAAATATTTTCAATTTTCATATACTTCACAACTGATATTGTAGACAATCAATATAAATATGACTATAGAATGAAATTTTCATAATTTTTTATTGTTCATAAATAGGACAGGCGATATCCATTTCACTCTATGGTAAAATTTTTTTAGCTTTTTCATAAATAAAACAGCCAGCAATATAGATTGAAAATTTTTAATTTTTTTCATTATGTAGACAGCCAATATAAATTTTACTATAGAGTGAAATTTTTATAATTTTTTATTTTTCAATTAATAGTACAGCCGATATCCATTTTACTCTATGGTGACATTTTTGGGATTTTCCATATATAAAACAACTAACAATATAGATTGAAATTTTTGCTGTTTTTTTATATTTTAGACAATCAATATGAATTTTACTCTGGAGTGAAATATTTATTTTTTTTTTTTTTTCATAAATAGGACAGAAGATGTCCATTTTATTCTATAGTGAAATTTTTTGGGTTTTTTCATATATAAAACAGTCAACAATATAGATTGAAATTTTTTCAGTTTTTTCATATTGTAGACAATCAATATGAATTTTACTATCTAGTGAAACTTTTATAATTTTTATAATGTTTTCATAAATAGGACAGCCGATATCCATTATATTCTATATATTGTTAAATTTTTGAGTTTTTTCATATATAAAACAACTAACATTACAGATTGAAATTTTTGCTGTTTTTTTATATTGCAGAGAATCAATATTAATTTTACTCTAGAGTGAAATATTTATGATTTTGGTTCCTCATAGAGGACCCATTGTTTTAGGTGAAATTTTAATTTCTGATTTTTTGACATATACGCACGTTTTGAGACCTCAGGATTCTAAAAAACCAGTTTTTAAAAAAATTATGTATGTGTGTGTGTGAGTGTATGTATGTATGTATGTATATAGCACTGTCACCGGTGATATTTCACAACCAGTATGACATTAAGACCTATTTTTTTTATAAAATTTTTTTCACCAAAAAATCTCCAGGTATTTTTTTTTTTTTTAAATTTGGATGTAATACCTCATTTTTATCCATGCAAGTAAATTTGTGTAGTATTTTCATATTGTAAACAGCTAATATGAACTTTACTATATAATTAAATTTTTAAAATTTTTGTTTTTTTTTATTCTTAGGACTGCCGATACCTATCTTATTTCATAATGGAATTTTTTGAGTTTTTTCATATGGGTCAATATTTGTGAACTGTATATGACTTTGCATGGGTGGGTCTCGAAATGTACTCCAAAGTATGTTTGGTCGAAAGTATTTATAAAAAAAATAATGTTCCCCAATTTTTAGCTTTTTAGATCCAATCCTCTATTTTTTACAGCTATTTTTGTTTTTTTCAATTTTTTGAAATTTTTAATTTTTGAGAAATTTATGTTCATTAATTTTTCTCGCAAACGCGCACTTTACAATAAAATTTTTTTTCCTTATAGTACCCCATAGGAAATTTCTCGTAGAATTCGATTCTGTGGTCCAAATTTTTTTTTGAACTGCGCAACCGCGACAAAATCAACTTTCTTGCTTTGCCTTTTCTAGCTTTTATGCCTCAGCTGCAGACAGCTCAATTTTCATCCTATTGGTCTCAAATTGTAGGTTTTTTCATATACTTTCAGCATATGAAATCATTTTTTTGGGTTAATTTATTTTAAAAGCACTAAAATTGAAAAATAGCAATTTTTAAAAAATCATTTTTCACAAATTTTGAATTTCCTGCCAAATTACGTGACCAAATGAAAATCTGACTGAAAATTCGGATTCAGCGAAAAATTTTACATAAGGGTACCAATTTTCGTCTTATTTCATTAAATAGTTTCTAAGATATCCCATTTTAAAGATAAAGATTAAAATTGACTTTTTTTAAAAAACCCTAAAAATGGGACTCTGACTTTAATTATCATATCTGTTAAACAAATAATTATAAAAAGACGAGTAAAATTTTTTTGGAAACTAAGGGCTTTTAAAGAATTTTTTAGGCCTATAGAACTCGTTTCTTTTAAAAATTAGAATTTTGGCAGCAATTTCAAAATTGGTCATTTTGGGGTAAGAATAGGCATTTGGTTTATTGACTATCGGTAACTGAATGGTGACACTTATACCAAAAAAATGAGACCAATTGGAAGTATTTTGGTTAGCTGGCGAGGTTGCAGCTTTGTATTAAAGATTATGAAAAAAATCCTATTTTATAACATTGTTGTATTTTGTAGCTATAATATCTTATTTTCAATTTTCCGAATTTTCTAGTTACCTAATGAAAATTTTGACGAAATTTTCGGATTCCTCGAGAACTTTTACAAAAGACCCCCTTTTTGGAAAAGTTTTGGATGTTTTCGTAACGCTATAGAAATAAAAGAAATAGCAAAATACTAAATAACTACAAAATACCACAATGTTATCAAATAGGATTTTTTCGTAATCTTTAATACAAAGCTGCAAACTTGCCAGTTAACCAAAATACTTCCAATTGGTCTCATTTTTTTGGTATAAGTGTCACCATTCAGCTACCGTAATAGACGTATGACTCTGTACCAACGCATATTGCCAATAATCTAAAGAAAATTATGAGCGTTCAATTCCACAGCAACTCATGTAAGTCGTTATGCGAATATTTAGTAGAAAAAACCGGGTTTAGGTTACTCAATATTGAAATAAAAGATATAAATATGCATATTAGTTTTTTGGAAAAGCGCATAACAAAGATAGTTAATAAAATAAGCAAGCTAGGGTTACCTAGTGAATTAATAAAAAATTTTTTTGACACACAAAATAAAAAATCTGAAAATTTATCATCAAAAGTCAATTTTAAATTAAATAATAAATTTAACAATGTAGTTGAAAAAAGTAACGTTTTAAATTCAAATTTAATTATGAATAATGATGTACCCACGCAAACAATAAATAGTAATTTAGATGTTAGTACAAATAATCGTAATAATATACAGTATAGTAATTGGTTTAAAAACATTTCAAGTATAGAAATTCCGAATGAAATAATTGACATAGTAGCTTTAGGTCCAAAATTTAATTTGAAGGTTGTGCCTTCTGAAAAAGATATAATTGATATAATAAAAAACTTAGAAAGGTCTTTACAATACATTGAATATAATAATAAAGTGTCAAATGATAAGTCGGTAAATAATAATAGTAATAATAAGGATATAAAAAAATTCACTGATTCTATTCGAAGGGATGTAGTACATTGCTTAAAAAATGCCACAAAAAACACAAAGCATATTTCATTACAAGAAAAATGGCTAGTAGGTAGGGTAAAATCGGTAAAAAAATTTCTGAAAAATAATAAAAACATATTTTTCACGTATGCGGATAAAGGTAATGTCACAATTTGCATAGATTTAATCTCGTATATAGAAAAATGTATTCGTTTATTATCGGATAGGAAAACTTATGAAGTAATAAATTGTGATAAAACTTTATTGGATAACTTGCAAACTCTTGCGAAAGAAATTTTAGAATTTTGGAATGAAAAAAATTATTTGCCAAGAACATTTAATAAATTTGAATTAACGCAATTGGATACAATATTAGCGCTTTTTTATGGATTAATAAAAATACACAAGGAAGGTTATCCGGTACGGCCGGTAGTAGCATGTATAAACACACCCTTTTATTCCATATCGAAGTTTATACTTGATATATTAAGCAGCTATTGCAATAAACCAAAATCACACATAAAGAATAGTACGGACTTAATTGAAAAAATAAAAAGTATAAATATCCCTGATAACTACAAAATAATATCCTTAGATGTAGTTTCTATGTTTACAAACATTTCTAAAGATGATGTCTTAGAAAGCCTATATAAAAAATTCGAAATCTTATCGAAAAGATCACATTTGCCATTTGTAGAAATAATCAAAGCAACGGAATTGCTTTTTGATAATATTTATTTTACATTTCAAAACGTAACGTACAGACAAATTTCGGGTACACCTATGGGGAGTCCGTGCTCAACAATTTTTTCGGACATTGTCATGGATGACTTGGAAACTACAGCTTTAAATAAACTAGATTTTAAACCGTTATTTTATTACAGATATGTTGACGACATTATAATGTGTGTACCGGATGAGAAAATTAATGACACGTTAGATATTTTTAATAGTATAAATCCCAATTTGCGATTCACTAAAGAAATAGAAAATCCTCAAAATGGTATTAATTATCTTGACATCACCATTCTTAGAAACAATAATGGAATAATAAGTGATTGGTATCACAAAAGTACGTATTCGGGCCGTATTTTACACTACCAGAGTAACCATCCGTTCAAACAAAAAATTGCCATGGTATATAATTTGGTTGATAATGCAACATTATTAGCGGATAAAAAATTTCATGAAAAAAATCTAAGAATTACTAAAGAAATATTACAGGCTAATAGGTATCCTTAAAATTTTTATAAAAAAATACACACAAAAACAGATAAATTTTAATAAATTAAGGAATAGAGGAAAAATTTTAAAACAAAATGCGGCAATATATAAACAAAAAAACTTTATAAAATTAGCTTACATACCAAACATATTTAACAGCGTGAGCCGAACATTACGAAAATACAATTTTCTAATAGTTCCTTACAACAATAATAATCTTTCGTGTATAATTAAAAAGGGAAAGGACGATATAAAAAATTCTAATCGCACCAACGTAGTCTATAAAATAGACTGTGCGGATTGTGATGTGTCATATATTGATGAAACTAAACGTAGAATTTTTAAATGGATGGAGGGTCATTTGAAAGACATCAAGAAAAAGTTAGATAAACCAATACCTAATCATTGCAAACTGTTGCATAATATGGATTTTAACAATATCGTGATATTAGACACGGAACCAGATTTTAGAACAAGAAAATTTTCGGAAGCGGTGTATATCAATAAATTTAATAATACGATAAATGAAAATGAGAATGCGGGATCGTTTAATTTTATATGAAAAAATGTCATAGTCCCACGTTAATAAATATTCAAATACATTTGATACGTATATTAAAGAAATATGATGAAAAACATATGGCTATTTAATGTATTTATAAAGATTTTTTCAAAGATTTTTTTAAAAAATAAAAAATAATTAGTCTCATGTCGGCAGCACCCAGTGTCGCATAGCTCAAAAAAACAAGTATTTTTATGTAAGTTTAACACATTGTTAATATAAAAATGTTTTTAAATTCTCATATTGTTCATTAGTAATTAAGAAAAAATTATATAATTTTTGTATTCAGATCACCTGAAGAGGCCAACGGATTTGTTGGTGAAATATTGTGAAATAAAAAAATTGTTACACATCAAATTAATTTGTATTGTTTTATTTATTTTAAATATTTTGAAACAATAAAAAATTAAGTTCAGCTCCAATTCTGGTCAATAAAATATTATTTTTACTTTTATTATGACATTAAGACCTATTTTTTTTATAAAATTTTTTTCACCAAAAAATCTCCAGGTATTTTTTTTTTTTTTAAGTTGGATGTAACACCTCATTTTTATCCATGCAAGTAAATTTTTGTAGTATTTTCATATTGTAAACAGCTAATATAAACTTTACTATACAATTAAATTTTTAAAATTTTTGTTTTTTTTATTCTTAGGACTGCCGATACCTATCTTATTTCATAATGAAATTTTTTGAGTTTTTTCATATATAAATAGCCGACAATATACATGGTAAATTTTTTAGTTTTTTCATCTTGTATACCGCCAAAATGAATTTTACTATACAGTTAAATATTTCTAATTTTTTTTTCATTCTTAGGACTGCTGATATCTATATTATTACATCGTGAAATCTTTTTAATTTTTCATATACAAAATAGTCAGAAATATAGATTGAAATTTTTGTAGTTTTTTCATATTGTAAACAGCTAATATGAATTTTACTATACAGCTAAATTAAAAAAATTTTTATTTTTTTCATTCTTAAGACTGCCGATAACTATTTCATTTCATAGTGAAATTTTTTGAGTTTTTTCATATATCGAAAAGCCGACAATATAGATTGAAATTTTTGTAGTTTTTTCATATTGTAAACCGACAATATGAATTTTACTATACAGTTAAAATCTTAAAATTTTTGTTTTTTTCTATTATTTTTAGGACTGCCGATGTCTATATTATTTCATATTCAAATTTTTGAGTCATTTCATATATAAAATAAAAGAGTTTCGGGGCAAATTACTCCTTGGAAAAAATGCTATCTTTTTTAATTTTAGCTCACGGCACAGAGTTACAACTGTTTAAAGCTAAGAAGTACAAAATTTAAAAACTCAAAAACTGGTCATTTTCATCACTTCATATCTTAAAATGGTTTGTATTAAAATATAAAAACCAAAATGCTTTGTTTTTATTAAACGCATTTCTAAAGCCGCTTTTTTTTTTTTTTTTATTTAATGTATTCATTAAAAAGAAATATCAAAAAAAAGACTTAGAGTCCGATTTATTTAGTTATTGGGTTTATTCATTGAAATAATAGTATTGAATTTAGCAGAAACTATACTTAACTTTAATTTTTTTTTCTAAAACAATCCTGTTTTATAGAAATTCCAATTGTTTTTATGCAATATTAGCATTAAATTATTAGTATTGAATTTAGAAAAATATACTCAACTTAAATGTTTTCGAATATTGTCCGGTTTTATAGAAATCTTGTAATCTCAAATATTTTTATGCAATGATAGCATTGAAATATATGTCTTAAATTTAGCACAATGTACCCCACTTTCAATTTTTTCAAATAATAGCCTGTTTTTTAGAACAGTTGTAATTTCAATTGTATTGAAATATTAGTAATTAATTTAGCAGAAACTTTACCTCACTTTAGTTTTATTTCGAAAAGTTTCCTTTTTTATAGAAAAGTTGTAATTTCAATCGTTTTTATGCAATAATATTGATATATTATAGTATTGAATTTATCAAAATATACCCAACTTAAATGTTTTTGAATTCCGTCGTGTTTTATAGAAATCTTGTAATTTCAAATGTTTTTATGCAATGATAGCATTGAAATATCAGTATTGAATTTAGCTAAATATACCCAACTTAAATGTTTTCAAATATTGTCCTGTTTTATAGAAATCTTGTAATTTCAAATATTTTTCTGCAATGATAGCATTGAAATCAGAGGTGGGCAAAAACGGCGATTTTGGCACGCAGTTTTCGTTTCAGTTGCCAACGGACATATTAGAAACGGATCAGTTTGGTCACTTTATTCGTTCCGAAACTCTTCCAGAAACGGATATTTTTCCAAACGATCCATTTCCGAAATATTCCGTGGCACGGAATTTTTGAAAACTGATCTGTCTTCAACTTTTTGTAAAACGACCAATGTTTCAAAACTTACAGTTTTCAATTATCCGTTTTTCCTAATTGGGAACGGATTTTTAACCGTTTTCACAAAGAATGAAAATTCGTATTTATCTTTAATTTTTTTCAGTTGTTTAATTTTACTTGAGAATTATTATAATTTTAAGTACCGTAATTTTTTATTTCAAAAAAATTTCATCAATAAGTTGCCAGACAATCATACGAAATAGTCAATTTATTTTCATACTTTATCACCACCAAAAAGATGTTTCGATTAAAACTTACGCTGATGGATTATTCTTTAAAATATTAACTTTTCTTTTATTTTTCTCGTATTTAAATGTATCATTAAATTTTTTAAGCTCAGTTAAATTGTTATTTTATTAGTTAAAAACCTTTAAAACATAAAGTTTTTGATAAATATGCTAATTGAATTTAATGTAAAAAAAAATAAATAAATACTTTTTAAAATTTATTTTAATATCATAAAAAAAGTTGTAATTATGATGCGTTTATTTTGTTGAGAGATAAAATAAAACAATGCAACAAATTCAAGACGAAAAATTCCATATACTTATGTAACAATAATTAAAATGACATCTAGAATTATTAAGGAATTCAATAAATTTAAAAATAAATATGAATTTTCATTCTTTGTGAAAACTGATAAAAATCCGTTCTTGATTTGGAAAAACGGAAAATTGAAAACGGCAAGTTTTGAAATTTTTGCCGTTTCAAGAAAAGTCGAGGACGGTTCAGTCTTTAAAAATTCCGTGGCACGGATTATTTAAAAACTTATCCGTTTTAAAATTTTTCCGTATATGGATCATTTAATAAACTGATCAGTCTTTAAATTTTCCGTGCCACTGCTATTTTAAGACGAATTTAATTCCCGTTTCTTGATAAACGGACAATGAGCATGCCAGTCTTGCCCAGCTCTGATTGAAATATTAGTATTGAATTTAACAGAAAACAGAAATTATACCCCTCTGTAATATTTTTTTCTTTAACAACTTAAGAAGATAAACTCATATTGATTGTCCACAATTTGAAAAACATCTAAAAATTTTAATATATATTGTCAGGTGTATTATAGCAGAGACTATACGCCATTCTAAATTTTTTTCGATTAGTCGTCCTGTTTTATATAAAAATTGCAACTTAAAATATTTTTGTGCAATGATTGCATTGAAATATTTTTATTGACTATAGCAGAGGATATACGCCATTCTAAATTTTTTTCGATTAGTCGTCCTCTTTTATATAAAAATTGCAACTTAAAATATTTTTGTGCAATGATTGCATTGAAATATTTTTATTGACTATAGCAGAGAATATATGCCATTCTAAATTTTTTTCGATTAGTGTCCTGTTTTATATAAAAGTTGGAATTTCAAATATTTTTATGCAATGACAGCATTTGAATTTTTTTTTTTTGATTTTAGTTGAAACTGTACAACATTTTAAATTTTTTTCTAATAGTCTCCTGTTTTATATAAAAGTTGTAATTTCAAATATTTTTATGCAATGATTTCATTGAAATATTTTTATTGACTTTAGCAGAAACTATACGCCATTATAAATTTTTTCTAAAAGTCTCCTGTTTTATATAAAAGTTGCAACTTAAAATATTTTTGTGCAATGATTGCATTGAAATATTTTTATTGACTTTAGCAGAAACTATACGCCATTTAAAATTTTTTTTGATTAGTTTCCTGTTTTATATAAAAGTTGGAATTTCAAATATTTTTATGCAATGATAGCATTTAAATTTTATTTTTGATTTTAGCTGAAACTGAACATCATTTAAAATTTTTTTCTAATAGTATCCTGTTTTATTTAAAAGTTGGAATTTTAAATATTTTTATGCAATGATAGCATTGAAATTTTTTTATTGACTTTAGCAGAAATTACACGCAATTCTAAATTTTTTTCTAATAGTCTCCTGTTTTATACAAAAGTTCTAATTTTAAATATTTTTATGCAATGAGAGCATTTAAATTTTTTTATTGACTTTAGCCAAAACTATACGCCATTTAAAATTTTTTTTGATTAGTTTCCTCTTTTATATAAAATTTGTAATTGCAAATATTTTTATGCAATGATAGCATTTAAATTTTGTCTTGGACTTTAGGAGAAATTATACGCTATTCTAAATTTTTTTTTAATAGTCTACTGTTTTATACAAAATATGTAATTATAAATATTTTTATGCAATGATAGCATGGAAATTTTTTTATTGATTTTAGCAGAAACTATACGCCATTATAAATTTTTTTCTAATAGTCTCCTGTTTTATTTAAAAGTTGGAATTTCAAATATTTTTATGCAATAAGAGCATTGAGATTTTTTTATTGACTTAAGCCAAAACTATACGCCATTTAAAATTTTTTTTGATTAGTTTCCTCTTGTATATAAAATTTGTAATTGCAAATATTTTTATGCAATGATAGCATTTAAATTTTTTTTTGGACTTTAGGAGAAATTATACGCCATTCTAAATTTTTTTTTAATAGTCTACTGTTTTATACAAAATATGTAATTATAAATATTTTTATGCAATGATAGCATGGAAATTTTTTTATTGATTTTAGCAGAAACTATACGCCATTATAAATTTTTTTCTAATAGTCTCCTGTTTTATTTAAAAGTTGGAATTTCAAATATTTTTATTCAATGATTGCATTGAAATATTTTTGTAATTTCCAATATTTTTATGCAATGATAGCATTGAAATTTTTTTATGTACTTTAGCAGAAATTATACACCATTCTAAATTTTTTTAAATATTCTTCTGTTTTATGAAAAAAATTTTAAAATTTAAAAAAATTTACTTTTTAGATATATTTTTAAAAATAATTAATTATTTTTACATACTGAAATTCATATTGGTTGTCTAGAATCTGATAAAATTATTAAAATTTCAATTTATACTGTTTTACGTATCAAAGAAAGAAAATAATAAAATATAGATATCGGCTGTTCCAAGTATAAAGAAAAAATTAGAAAAATTTCATTCCGTTGTTACATATGTATTTGTCGTTTATAATATGAAAAATTCAGAAATATTTATCTTATAATTTCGGTGCTTCTATATTGTTAGGTAATTCTTATTGAAAAAAAAAAATAATACTTTAGATGTCGGCAGTCTTAGTTATGAAAAAATAAAAAAAAAATATTTAAGATGTCGGCTGTTCTATGTATGAAAATATAAAAAAAAAATAATAATTTAGATGTCGGCAGTCCCAGTTATGAAAATTCGAAAAAAAATTATAATAATTTAGATGTTGGCAATCTTAGTTATGAAAATTCGAAAAAAAATTAATAATTTAGATGTCAGCAATCTTAGTTATGAAAAATTCGAAAAAAAATTAATAATTTAGATGTCGGATGTCCTAGTTATGAAAAAAAAATTTTAGATGTCGGCTGTCCTAAGTATGAAAAAATAAAATAAATAATAATTTAGATGTCGGCTGTCCTATGTATGAGAATATAAAAAAAAAATAATAGTTTAGATGTCGGCATTTTTAATTATAAAAAAATAAAAAAAAAATAATAATTTAGACGTCGGCATTTTTAGTTATGAGAAAATAAAAAAAAAATACTAATTTAGATGTCAGCATTTTTAGTTACGAAAAAATAAAAAAGGATTAATTCGGATGTCGGCAGTCTTATTTATGAAAAAATCGAAAAAAAAAAAATTAATAATTTAGATGTCGGCAGTCTTAGTTATGAAAAAATCGAAAAAAAATAATTATTTAGATGTCGGCTGTCCTAATTATGAGAAAATAAAAAAAAATATTTTAGATGTCGGCTGTCCTATGCATGAAAAAATTAAAAAAAAAATTGGTTCTAAATAGTTTTTTTGCTATTTCTCTTCAATGAATGCATTAAATAAAAAACCAAACAAAGTTCCTTTAGAAAATTGTTTATTAAATAGAATGCAATTGGGTTTTTACATTTTGATACAATCCATTTTAAAATATGAAGTGATGAAAATTACCACTTTTTACGTTTCTAAATTTTCAACTTCTTAGCTTTAAACAGTTGTAACTCGAAACGGTGAGCTCTAATTAAAAAAAATGAAAACGTCAAATCGGTAGCATTTTTTCAAAGGAATAATTTGCACTAGAGTTTGTCTCAAAAGATCTCTTAGATCCTGATAAAAAACAGTTTTAGTGAAAAAAAAATATAATTTTTTACCTTTTCGATCACTAACTTCTGAAATTGATTTCTCGAAATCATTTAATTATTTTTTAAAAATAAAAAAATCGGTTGGGGGTATTTCTTCAAGGATTAATTTAAAACCAATTTCATGTATTTTCGTCCATACAATTCTTCATAAATGGATATTGAGTAAAATCGAAAATAATAAAATTTTTCAATTATTTCATTTTAATATATATAGGATATACTAGGGGGCTCCGCCCCCTGCGCGCTCCGCGCGCCAACCCCCGTAGAGCGCGAACAGTTTTTTAAATATATTATCCTTTTGGAATATGTTTTTTACTTAAATACATCATTTGAACAAAATCATATCACTTTGGTTTAAAATTAAATTAGTTTATAGTAGGTTCATATTATCCAATTATTCCAAACATTAATGGGCACAAAAGGTCCATTTTGGCACAAAAGGCTCATTTGGGCACAAATGGCTCATTTTGGCACAAAAGGTCCAATTTGGCCCAAAAGGTCCATTTTGGCACAAAAGGCTCATTTTGGCACAAAAGGCTCATTTGGGCACAAAAGACTCATTTGGGCACAAATGGCTCATTTTGGCACAAAAGGTTCATTTTGGCACAAAAGGTCCAATTTGGCCCAAAAGGTCCATTTTGTCACAACAGGTCCATTTTGGCACAAAAGGTCCATTGGCACAAAGGGCTCATACGACAGCGGCGGCAGCGGCGGCGGCGGTTATAACTTTATAATATATAGAGATATATATTAGAGTGGACCTATTTTTGGACTTTGTGGAAAAACTTTGCTCCCCGGGTTTTTTTGTGAAGTTTTGGTCATAAAAAGTTCCCAGTGCAAGGATTTTGCTTTCGCCTTGCAAAAACACATGCCTGTAACCACCTCAATTTTCCCATTTAAATAACGTGGGAATTTCGAGTTTTTAACTATACAAGTTTTCACAAAAGCCAATATGCGTTTTAAAATGCTAATTTCTACTGGAAAACATACTTTTAAATTTTTTAAAGTCATGCAAACATTAAAAAATTAACTAAAAAATTAACTAAAACACTTCTGGTTGGTCTACATTTTTTGTTGTAAGTGTCACCTTTTTAAAGCCGTATATTTTTATCACTGTTTTTCTCAGCGCTATAGTCAATTAACCTATTGGTAATTTTTGACCCGAAATGACCAATTTCTAAATTTATTTAAATTGCTGCCAAAATTGTAATTTTCGACGAAACATAGATTTATAGGCCTTAAAAATTTTTTAAAAGCTTCAAATTTCCAAAAATTGTTTACTCGTCTCTTTTCTTTAATTAGTTTTTAAGGTATTGCTTTTCAAAGATAATGATAAAAATTGATTTTTTTTCAAAACCCTGAAATTGAGACTCTGACTTTAAATTATCATTTCTGGTTAATAAATTATTAAAAAGCGGTAAATGAAAATATTTTGGAAACTTGAAGCTTGTAAAAAAATTTTAAGGCCTCTAAAATTAAATTTCGTTAAAAATTACAATTTTGGCAGCAATTTAAATAAATTTAAAAATTGGTCATTTCGGGTTAAAAATTACCAATAGGTTAATTGACTATAGTGCCGAGAAAAACAGTGATAAAAATATACGGCTTACGTCGTTAAAAAGCTGACACTTACACCAAAAAATGTAGATCAACCAGAAGTGTTTCAGTTAATTTTTGAGCTTGTTAAAAATAACCGAAAAACCCAATTTTATAACATTGAGCCAACACGTAAATTAGCGTTTCTAGGCCCAGAATTCTCATTAAAATGAATAGGAGGCTGTTTGCATGATTTTCAAACATATAAAAGTATAAATTTTAATTTTTTATCGTTCGTCATATTTTGATAATTAATTAAAAGAAATTATTGGTCTTTACGAACAAATGATGTTAATAATTTTTAATTTTTACTACTAAACGTGGTATACATTTAAATAATCAACGTAGTAAATATCAAACATTTTTGTAGAAAATTATTGAAAATTTTTTTATCAATTTTCAATAATTTTTTGCATCTAAATATTATGTAATGATATTATAAACACAAATTAATTGAAAAAAAGTGGTATTAATAAATATTTCTCAAATCGAAAAAAATGCCAGAGCCGGTGGGACTCGAACCCACGATTCTTTCATATCTAGTGAAAGCGATTTCAAAAAATTAAAATTTATAATTAAAATTGGCACTAGGTCGAAGATTTGCCCTCTCAAATCGAAGAAGATGTCAAAATAAAGTCGGTGTGTTGGCCCGGGCGCCGTAGCTTAGTTGGCTAAAAGCGATTTCATTAGATATGAAAGAATCGTGGGTTCGAGTCCCACCGGCTCTGGCATTTTTTTCGATTTGAGAAATTTTTATTAATACCACTTTTTTTCAATTAATTTGTGTTTATAATATCATTACACAATATTTAGATGCAAAAAATTATTGAAAATTGATAAAAAAATTTTCAATAATTTTCTACAAAAATGTTTGATATTTACTACGTTGAGTATTTAAATGTATACCACGTTTAGTAGTAAAAATTAAAAATTATTAACATCATTTGTTCGTAAAGACCAATAATTTCATTTAATTAATTTGTAACGAAGCATTTTCGCTACAAATGCACATGTATATATTACATTAATATGTATATATATATATGTGCATAAGTATAAAATAACCGCCGCATACACACACACACAATAGACGACGGGTAAGAAAAAGAAGATTCTTACGGCGCAACTATCTTGCGCCGGAAGAAGAAGAGAAGAGAAAAAGAAGATCAGAATGCGTGCAGCTAGCAACATGTGCACACGCATACGAAAAGTAGAATCGTGACTCCGGATTTTAATAATTAAATTTTATTTGTTTTAATTGGACCAAAAGTCACGTAAAGCAGTTCCGGTTCATATTCTAGTCAATTAATAGTGTATAAAAATATAAGTAATAAAGTTTAAGTGTACACGCGCGAAGCAATATCAAAAAGCTTCGCGAGAATAAGCCAACGCCGGCCTCTTGAAATCAGCCAAGTAGCAGCCACAAAAAGGTACAAAAGTTTTGTACACGACGTCGTGCCACCTGCGGAATTCAGCTATTCCAAGAGAAGCCATTAGATATACAAACGCCAGTAGCCACCGACGACGACTCCAAGACAAACGATATCTACGAGAAGATCGCCGAATGGTAATTTAAATAAGTGCTTCGGGCTCAATGTATGTGTGTGCGCGGTTCGGTTTCTTCATTAGTGTATATATTTATTATAAAAAGTTATTAATAAAATATTAAGCCTAAAGGCTATTTTTATAATATTAAATTAAATAAAATTATTAAGTTTTTAGTTATATCAAAATATTTAAGTTTAAATTTTTATTAGTGCATGTTCATGTGTCACCCATTAATTAGTTTAACCCTTTATTTAGAACTCCCCCTACTTTCCGAGGAGATCGTTTCTTAGGCAAGAGCTAGCCCAGTAACAAGGTAAGAGGTCAATCCCCCGCATTATTATTGTTATTATACAACAATATTACCGGCGCGTGTCAGCTAAAAGGCGCTCTTATAAAAATTTATTAACTGACACCCGCTTGCCGAAAATAATATATATAACTAAAGTAATTAAACTGACCCCAAAATACCCCCGTTATAAGTGGCGCCTCAACGTTTTGAGCAAAATATGGTAAATTTTTATTAAAAAAAAAAAAAACAAATTAAGTAATAAAATTTTTTTTTTTCTCAAATAAATAAAATTTTTTTTTGCAAATAACGGCCATGTTTAAAATTTTTTTTGCAGACATTCCCACAATTTTGTTAGCGCATGCGTAATAAATTTAATTTTTTTTAGCAAAGAAGCTTATAAAAATATTAATTAAAATTAGTATATAAAAAGTAAAAATATATCTGATTAATTGAATAATTAAAATTTATAATTATTATTCAGTATTGCACATAAAATAATATAAAAATTATAAAAAGTTTTTTTTTATATGCAGAGATATATAATTCTTATGCTATAAGAGAGCGCATGCGCCAGCAAAAGAAGAAGAAATTCACACGTGAGCGCATCTTTTTTTTTTCTGCTCAGACTCTACTACAGAGGTCTTTATATAAAGAAAAAGAAGGAGTGCACGCGTTCGCGTTTTTTTTCTGACTCTCTTACAAAATTTTTTTTATATAAATTTTTTTTTAATTTTTGTAAATTTTTTTAATAATTTAAAGAAAAATTTTTTATTAAATAAATTCAAAAATTTCCTTTTTTATTACGGCACCCAGACCCGATTTAATAAAAAAAAAATTACATGAACATAGCACACAAAAAATTTTCTTTTAATGAATTATAGTTAATTAAATTAATTAAATAATAGAAAAATTATTAATTTGTATAACGCCAAATTAATATATATAACATATACAAGCGAAATTCGAGAGTGAATGTTGTATGCCGTGTGAGAGAGAATTATTTTCAGGAAATATAATATATTTTTTTTTTTTTAATATAAAAGAAAATAAATCGAAAATTTTTTTTTATTAACCTTAAAATAAATTAATTAACAATATTGTTAACATTTTTGTAAAATCTTAAGAGATTGCTTTTATTTTAACGCGTTACAAAATTTTTTCTTTTTTTTTTCTTGCGTTTTGAAAACAAATATTTACGTTACAAGGGCATAAAATTTGAGTTGTGCGAAACGCATAAAAAAAAAATTTATTTTGTTTTGAATATTGCTATATTTTATTATCTTTTTATTTTTAATATTTTAATATACAAATAACAATTATTATTTCTTATTTATTATTATTATTTTTATATATGCTCTCCAATTTATTTCCAAATCCATTTTCCTAATATACCAGTATTTAATATACAGCCTCAAAGCTTTAACCCAAAGCTTTGTGCCGACAAACTGACAAATTCTCGCTTAATACGGTAAATTCCTTTTGCCAAGGAATTTCCACGCCAATAATAAAAAAAAAAATAATACATATACCCATTTAAATAAAATCAACCCTTTATAATCAAGATTATAACAAGGTTTTATTCAAGAATACCCAAGAATAAGTCAAGATTTTTTTTTAATCAAGATACATAAATTTTGCAAGGCATTTTTTTTAATTATTTTTATAGCTACTCAAGAATTGTAAAATTTTTTTTTTATTCAAGATTACTCAAGACCCATAAAATTTTCAAGATCACTCAAGACTTTAAAATTCTCAAGAAAATACTTTTTAACGAAAATAGTCCCTTGCGCCGCGTTTTCGATAGAAAATCCGCAGTAAAATATACAAAAGAGTGAACCTTTGCGAAGTCAGCGGGAGAAATAAACAAAATATTTTGACCTGCTTCGAATTTTTCTTATGAAATTTTTTTTTATTTTTTTAATTTCTTTCCTTCTTTTTTTTTCTCATATATACACGGGGAGAAAATATACCTTCTCTTTAATAAAAATTTTTTTTTCTCTTTTTAATTCTGCACAGATCTCTTTAATCAATTTTAATCTTAAACTCTTTTGTATCGCTGTCGCTTTTTCTCTAAGGGAAGGGCGAGCATTTTAGGAACCCTAAAATATAATAATTTTTCTTTTCCTTTTAAATTAAATTAAAATGGGCAATAAAAATAAAAATAAAACGCTACCGCCGCCCCGTATGTCAAGAAGAAGACAAACATACGAACAGAGGCCGGAAGTTCAAGAATTATTAAACACCATAGACCATATGGAATTTACTGACATAATAAGAAGATTAGACCAGTATGGGCTGTCTTATAGCGGTAATGTGGACCAAATCAAAGACAGGCTTTTCAGGTACCAGATTAAAATCATGGACGAAAAAGCCCCGTACAACTGGAGCCATAGTGAAGACAAAAGGCCGAGCGATTTTTTGCCACCGACTCTACAACATGCTCTTGATATTCCATCAATGGATGAACAGGTTAGAAGTTCAACATTAAACAGCGACGTCAATAGACATGTTTCGGAGTTAACAGGTGTAAGGCTTAAAAATCCAGCCTATAGCGCGCCCGTAGTTACGACAGCTCATTACACACAAAATCGACCGACTTATACCAAAGCCTTAACTCGCAATGCGAGCAGTGACCAAGCAGTTCTTACGACAGCAACGGCAGCCCCGGGCGTTAACGTAAGCAACCCAATTACGTCAACTACGGCTAGCTGTGGCCTCGTAATGAATACTGGTTACGAGAGGCAAATAAACTCGAACGATCTTATTTCTGAAACGCCTCAAAACGGCTGTAGAAGTCAAGAAAAGTTACTGCCAAGCAGTAAAACGCCAAGGACTCGCTCGTCGCTGCCAATCACTAGGTTCGCGAAATCCAGCGCGCGTAGTAATTATGAACGCGGCAAGCCTGGAAACAACAGGCAGCAGTGGTTGCAGACTCCGCAAGGCGAGACGGAGAGTCTAATTTGGGATAATTACCCGATTGATTTTCGACCACACAGTAACGTTTTGGCTCAGCCTCCAGCTCCAGGAAGCGCAAGAGGGTCTCAGAATAAGCAAAACCAAAAAAAAATTTCAGAAAATAAACAACACGTACAAAATTCGGAAATCGACGACGACAACGGTGACTTGGCTGATATTGAAGAGAACGCATATAGTAGCTCGGAAATTTCGTTAGCTGAAACTCCGTCAGCCGCCCAGCGAGAACTAGCCCTTTTGCGGAAGCAAAGAGCAGCCTTACGAAAAGAGGTAGCGTTAGCGAAGGAGGTAATGGAAGAACTCCGTAAAGAGCGAACCATAACCCAACGGGGCAGCTCAGCGGGCTCTTTGAGATCACATGCGTCAACATACAAAAGCAGAAAACGAAAAACTGCAAAAAGAACAAGAATTCATAGAACAACAAAGATTAGAAATTGAAAAATATAATAATCTCAAGCAGAAAGAAAACCAAAAGAAAAGTAATACTAGCAAAAATGGCAGCATAAAAGCAAAATCTCACAAAGCTACAAAAAACGAAAAACGGGAGAAAAATATTTTTATGAACTCAGCCTTAGAAGATACGGAAGAATCCGAAATTGAGGTTATGTCCAGCACGAAGAAGTCCCTTAACTTGAGCCTATCCAAGCGCACAGAAGCCGGAAAAGTGCTCAAGATGTGAAACCTAAAATTCAATGGCGACACCAAGAAAGCCGAAGAATTTTTGTTCAAGCTAAAGGACTGCTACGAAACATCAGGCCTCTCGTTTATACAAATGAAATACGGCCTAACGTCAATGTTCGAAGACCACGCCATCTTATGGTACAGAACGGATCGAGATAGCCTCGATACGTGGGAAGATTTTGAACTAGCCTTCCGTAACCGCTTTGTCCCGTATATGGAAGACGAGGATTATCTCGAGGAACTTCGAACTAGGACTCAAGGAAAGGGCGAAAACATGGCTACATTTTTATGTGCTTTCAGGGCAATAGCTGATAAGTTGTCGCAACGCCCTAGTGAGAAAAAGTTGGTGGAAATGGCTCTCAGGGTACTTCACCCAGAGTACCAACGAAGTCTAGAAGCCTATAGGCTAACCAACACCATCACAAGTTTTACCAAATTATTGGACTTGGGCCAGAAGCACGAAAAGCTAGCCGAAGTTAGAAACAAGTATTCAGCCCCAAAAACCAAAGAGAAGTCAAAGGTACCAGATTTAGCTTATGACGACAAAACCGTGAAAGCTAAAATAGCTGCCGTCACCGAAACTGTCAATGCTTCAGTAAATACGCCCCAAACCGAAGACGTACCAGAAAATACAACTAACAAAGGGAAACGCAAGCCCAGAGGGCGTGGTAAACCGGTACAAACGGATGAACTGGCTGCATTAACGACTCCTGGTGATAATAATCATCAAACTCAGCAAAGGCAGCAACAAGGTGCTCAGCAGCAGCGTCAGACCCAGCAACAGCGCGCGGGTCAATAGCAGCCTAGATCACAGCCTCCACGGCAAGCTCAGCCAGTAATGCAGCCTATGGCTCCTCCACCCTACCCATGGTTTCCTCATACGTTTGCGGACCCAAGTTATTTTTCTCAAATGATGCCACAATGGAATCAAGGTTCAATTCCAAGCATGCAGTTCGCAAGATCGCAAAATAATAATAATAATAAAAGTAATCCACAAAATTCACAAAATAATACGCGATGGCCCAAATTTAATAAACCACGATTCCCTGCCCATTGCGTTCTGTGTCAAGACACAAATCACAGAACTCTGCAATGCCCTCAGCTAAATAAGCGGGAAATTTGTTTGCTATGTGGCAAACTCGGCGTCAGGTACACAAACTGTACCTGCCCAGTAGCCACTCAATATAGAGCGGGAAACGCTCAGCTGGAGACGGGACTGGCTCCAACGACCTCCAGCTAAATAGTGGAGTCGCAAGTGTAACTACTCAAACAATAATAAATGACAAGAGCGAAACGTTAGCAGAAACCATCAATGAGAAAAAGGTCGGCCTTGCCCAAGGACTCGAACCTGCCGAGGCGTCTGCTACAATCGACTCAAGAAGCAATAAAGATGATAAAAATGAAAACTCAAACGAAAATCAAAAAAATTCACAAGAAATTTCTCAATTAGCCGAAAATGTTCAAGAAGAACCGGAAAATTGCGACGCTTCTCACGTCGATAACCGACTTTTCTTCGATATAAATATAGCCGGCATAAATATGAAAGCTCTTTGTGATTCAGGTTCTATGGCTTCCTACTTAGGTCCTAAATACGCAGAAAAATTCAAAGACAGGTTAAAACCAATTGGGTCAGCATTAATTGACGCCACGGGAAATATCTCCCCAGTTAACCAAGTCTTGAAAGTTTGGTTCGACGTAGATGGACAGTCGGAACCTATAAACCTGAAAGTTTCTGAAAACATACAATACGACATGGTATTGGGCGTAGATTTTGAAAAAGCTTTTGGCCTAGAAATTTGTGCAAGTGCAGGCGAATGGAGGCGAAGGCATGGCAGTGAACAATGGCATAAATTTAACGCGCATAAAAGTAAAAATGATCCGCAGCTCTACGGAGAATGCGCCGGAATCGAAGAAATTTCAGCCTCGCAAAAGGACATTATTATGCAAGTAGTAAAAGAATGCCTGCCCCCACAGCCACAGCCCCATGGAAGAACACATCTAATTAAGCACAAAATCAGAGTCAGACCAGATGCCACACCAGTTAGACATAAATTAAGAAGAATGTCGCCCAAAATCTTGAATCTCGCCATAGAAGAAGCTAAAAAGTGGCTTAAGTTAGGGATAATTGAGTATTCAAAAAGCTCGTGGTGTAGCGCTCCAGTTATGGTGCCACGCAACGACACCTATCGTTTATGCGTGGACTATCGTGACGTTAACAAAGTCACTGAAAAAGACGCCTACCCCCTCCCTAATCTCGACTCGGCCTTAGATAAGCTCAGAAGAGCGAAATATTTATCAAAAATCGACCTTAGTAAAGCTTTTTTACAAGTCCCGTTAGAAGACGATTCTAAGCCGTACACGGCGTTCGCACTGCCAGGACTTGGCCTAATGCAATTCACAAGAATACCTTTTGGAGTCACAGATGGGCCAAAAACCTTTCAAAGGCTGATGGATAAGATAATAACGCCGGATCTCGAGCCCTTCGTCTTAACGTATCAAGACGATATAATAATAGCCACTGAAGATTTTCAAGATCATCTAAAATATTTAAGAATAGTCTTCAAAAAGCTAATCGACGCAGGCTTATCAATAAATCCAGATAAATGTGATTTCGGATGCTCAGAAGTCGTATATTTAGGATTTATTCTAGACGCCGAGGGTTTGCGCCCTGATAAAGAGAAAATCAGGCCAGTCTTAGAATATCCTGCGCCGACTAACATAAAAGAATTACGCCGATTCTTGGGCATGGTAGGATGGTACTCACGTTTTATTAATAATGTAGCCGAATTAAAAATTCCGCTGGTTAAACTTCTGCAAAAAGATATAAAGTGGTCTTGGGGAGCAGAGCAGACAGAGGCATTTGAAAAACTCAAATTAGCCTTAGTCAGTACGCCTGTATTAGCCAGACCAGACTTTAGTCTCCCGTTTACGGTCCAAACGGACGCCAGCAATATGGCGATCGGGGCCGTTCTGACTCAAATGCACGAGGACGGAGAGCATCCTGTAGTTTATATCAGCTGAGTTTTAACAGCCCAAGAGCAAAACTACAGCGCTACGGAACGAGAATGTTTGGCTTTATTATTGGCAATAAAACGACTGAGACCATACCTAGAAGGTTACAAGTTTACTGCCATCACGGACCACTCTAGCCTTAAATGGCTAAGTAATTTAAAAGAGCCAACCGGCAGGCTAGCCCGCTGGGCTCTAGAACTGCAGCAGTGGAACTTCGATGTTGTATATAGAAAAGGCAGTTTAAACCATGTTCCAGACGCCCTGTCTAGAATTTCTTATAAAGACCTCGCAGAAACTGACGAAGACGAAGAAATGGATTATCTATCGGCCTTAGAAGAATTATCAGACCCATGGTACACAAGAAGAATGCATGATGTCACTCAAACCCCATGGAAACTGCCAAATTACAAAATAGAAGAAAATAGACTATATATACACAAAAAGGACCAGTTATTAGATCCTATAAGTGGCAAAAAGCATAATTGGCGTTTAGTACTGCCCCAAAGGCAAAGATTACAAGCACTACAAGAAATGCATAATACGCCGTGGTCAGGACATTTTGGAGTAGCAAAAACGTACCAACGCCTAGCTACGGATAATTATTGGCCAGGAATGTACCACGACACGGAAAAATACGTCATTACATGCTTAGATTGCCAAAGACATAAAGCCGTCCAAACAGCCCCGCAAGGCTTAATGGGAAAACGCATAGTCGAACAACCGTGGACTGTAGTTGCAGGCGATTGTATGGAATTCCCGCGAAGTAAAAACGGTTTCAAATACTTAATCGTTTTTCAAGACTTGTTCACGCGAATGATTGAACTAAAGCCTTTAAGGAAAGCCAACGGAAAAACCGTCGCTAACGCCTTCGCAGAGCTCATACTCTTCCGCTGGGAAACTCCAAATTATTTTTTGACTGACAACGGTTCGGAATTCGACAATGAACACATCCGCAAGGTTATGAGCGAATATGGAGTGAGGGTAATCACTACCCCCCCATACCACCCAAAAGCGAACGCTACGGAACGCTCGAATCGTAACCTCAAACAGATGATCAGAATGTTCATTGGAGAAGACCACAGGGACTGGGATAAGCATCTGCACGAATTCCGGCACGCAGTAAATACAGCCATACAACAAACGCTAAAAAGATCGCCAGCATACCTGAATTATGGTCGTCAGCCAAAAATGGTAAAGAGCCTCAGACGACAACTCGAACAGCCCACAGAAGGCGAAATCACACCCGTGCAAGAAATAGACCCAGAAGTTTGGAAAGACAGACTCAAAAGACTAGACGTACTACGTGACTTAGTAGCAAAGCACATAGACGACGAACGAGACAAGCAAAAGCAGCGCTATGATAAGGGTCGACTTGACGTCTCCTTCAAGGAGGGGGATAGGGTCCTCAGAAGGACTCAGCCTCAATCGTCAGCCGAAAAACACTTCTCTGCAAAGCTCGCGCCCAAACGAGAAGAACCCGATGTTATAGCCAAAGTCCTATCGCCAACAGTGTATTTACTAAAAAATTCTCCGGGAAGAATACCCAAAGTACACGCGGAAGACTTAATAAGACTGAAAACTCTCCCTTCTAATGATCCCACTTTCCAACCAAATAAAACAGAAAACTCACAAACAAATATTTTTTCCAGCAAAAACGACAATGAGGGGAAGCTTCAGAGGCCGACGGCAAATCAGCCTGAAACTATTAAAATTAGAGGGCGACCAAGAAGAAAGCCAGGAAGCCCAAGCCGAAGAGGCGGCAATAATGCCAGTGACTCCAGCAATTCCAACAACAACGACAGAAGAGGCCCCTACAACCTCCGCCGTAGAAAGTAGAACAATTAGGTACATCAATGGGGTGTACGCTCCAGCTCCAGCCGATGGACCACCGCCATCGACCGGAGCCACGAGAAAAGCGGTAGCGGCTCGAAACGCGACACCAGCAGCCAATGAGACCCCGTTACTACCTAGACGAGCTGAGCCCCTTCGTCGTCCTGACGTCCCACTCGCCCCTTCGCCGGATCTTCCTTCGCTTATGGCCCAAGTAATCGAAGCGCCCGTAGCAACAAAACCGCCCGTGGACGTGAAACCCCAAGAACCCTACGTCCCGTATAGGGTTGCGGAATTGGCTTCAAGGCAATGGGAAGGTTTCCCATTGCACTCCTTCAAAGGCAAGACAACCGGGGTCAGGTATAGTCAATTGGAACCGGTAGAATTCGACCCAAGCGTAGATGCACCCCCGGGTCAATGCTTCAACTACCAACGCATAGGGCACTCGCGAAATAATTGCAAGTCAAAGCCGCAATCAGCACTAGTATGTGCTAACTGCGGCAGGAGGGGCGTTCACATATCGGAATGTCCGAGGTGCCGAAAGGCCCATCGTAGGTTCCTACACAGACAAGCCTCTTTTAATGAGCAAAAAGATGAGGAATGGCGTGCAATGACCTCGCAAGTTCACGCCCCCCACCATCCAATCCAATTATGGGAGCGCTATCCAGCCTTCTTCACAGCCCCGGTACAGGAGAACGACCAATGGTTCCCGCGTACCCTTTGGCCTAGAGAGGAAATTGAGCCGCTGCCAGAAGGCATAATCAGCGCGATCAGAGAAGCTCAGTCGCTAATAAGGATGAATCAAGAGAAAATATTACGATTCCTTATCGCTTACTTTGATTTAATCGAAAAGTTGTATTAAAGCGTTAACGCCGAAAGGCAGCCATGCGGTTAGCATAAAATTATTTTTTTTTCTTTCTATTATTATACTCTAGTTTTTTTTTATAAATACTCTTAATTTTTTTCACAAGGCTAAAATGTAGCAAATCAGCCATTTTGTTTTTTTTTTTAAATCGCCCAAAAGGCTTGATAATATTTACTTCTTTGGTTTTCGCCCATAAGGCTTGATGAGGATAACCAAAAATTAAATTCTTATTTTTTTTTATTATTACTAGTTAATCGCCCAAAAGGCTTGAAAAATACTATATTCCTATATTTCATTATTATATATTTTCATTTATATTTTTTTTTCTTTTTTTTCCATTATTAGCCCTGGTGGCTCAGATAATTAATGATATTTTTAATTTCAAGTATTATTATTATTACAAATGTAACTGTATTATATTTTTATTTTATGTAAATATTATATTTTTTGTTTGTTTGTTATAATCACCAAAGAGGGAAAATCACCCTCGGCTAGTCAAATAGACTATAATAATTTAATAAAATTAATAATAATAATTACTCAAAATATTGCCTAACGATTAAATTCTACCTTGACCCAATTCCCAATTCCTAATACCTATACTTAGAAAATAAATTGGAGCAGTTGCAAGAAGTAAGTAATGATTGTTGGTAATATTTCAGTAAAGTTAAGTTCTATATTTTTTTTTATTATTGTTATTAATTACATTTTTTTTTGCGTGAAGCACATAAATTATATTCGACTGTTATTCCCTAGTAAGCCAGAAGTAAGTGTATATAAATTTAATTAATTAATACTTTTATATTATGGATTAGATCTCTTAGGATTCCCTTTTTTTCTAGTCAATTTTTTTGTAAATTGTATATATATTCTGTAAATATGTAAATAATATAGAGTAGGGCTTAGGAATGACCGGGTAGGTTTTTATGTTTCACGAGAGTGACAGACTTGAATAGAGCCCAACAGTGGCTCCTCAGTAGTGGACTGACATTGCTCCCCAATGTCTCCTCTACTGGGGGGGCTATTGTAACGAAGCATTTTCGCTACAAATGCACATGTATATATTACATTAATATGTATATATATATATATATGCATAAGTATAAAATAACCGCCGCATACACACACACACAATAGACGACGGGTAAGAAAAAGAAGATTCTTACGGCGCAACTATCTTGCGCCGGAAGAAGAAGAGAAGAGAAAAAGAAGATCAGAATGCGTGCAGCTAGCAACAGGTGCACACGCATACGAAAAGTAGAATCGTGACTCCGGATTTTAATAATTAAATTTTATTTGTTTTAATTGGACCAAAAGTCACATAAAGCAGTTCCGATTCATATTCTAGTCAATTAATAGTGTATAAAAATATAAGTAATAAAGTTTAAGTGTACACGCGCGAAGCAATATCAAAAAGCTTCGCGAGAATAAGCCAACGCCGGCCTCTTGAAATCAGCCAAGTAGCAGCCACAAAAAGTACAAAAGTTTTGACGACGACGACGACTCCAAGACAAACGATATCTACGAGAAGATCGCCGAACGGTAATTTAAATAAGTGTTTCGGGCTCAATGTATGTGTGTGCGCGGTTCGGTTTCTTTATTAGTGTATATATTTATTATAAAAAGTTATTAATAAAAGTATGTTTTCCAGTAGAAATTAGCATTTTAAAACGCATTTTGGCTTTTCTGAAAATTTGTATAGTTAAAAACTCGAAATTCCCATGTTATTTAAATGGGAAAATTGAGGTGGTTACAGGCATGTGTTTTTGCAAGGCAAAAGCAAAATCCTTGCAACTGGGAACTTTTTATTACCAAAACTTCTCAAAAAAACCCGGGGAGCAAAGTTTTTCTACAAATTCCAAAAATAGATCCACTCTAATATATATGTCAAATGTATATATCTAAATCTTAATACTATACTATAGATATCTCTAATATTATATATACGAAATTCGCTTAGAGAGACTATTCTGGCTTGTTCTGATACAACTGGTGAAGGTAAACCTCTTATAACGGAATATCTCATGTGCAGTGTCTGGGGAGACAAAACACCCCCAGTTTTTGTTTGCCTAGTTTATAGGCCACCTAATATTCTATTTAAAGCTGATCTAACGTTTTTAACTAACCTTCGTGATTTTAGCCCTAATTTTAGCCATAAAATTATTCTTGGCGACTTTAATGCTGACCTTTTACTTAAAAAACCTGACATATGTTACTTATTACGACTCTCACGAGAACTTTCACTACAAATTGTAAAGCATGATGCTACTCATATACCACTAGGAGAGAAAGAAACGCAAACCTGGATAGATCATATATACGTTGATAACAATGATAAAATACTTAGTTATAACAACTTTCCACCTAATTTTAGTAATGACCATAACATCATTGACGTAAAAATTACTTTATTTGTGCCTAAGCCTCCTAGACACACCTTTTCTTATAGACAGTTTAAAAATATAACTCCCGAAGATATCAATAGGTTTCTGATTAACTGTGACTGGACTCCCTTACAGAATTCTGAATCAAGCACAGAAAACTTACTTGACTGTCTCAATTCCAACTTGCAGCTTGCCATTGATGAGCTGGCACCCTTAAAAACCATCAACCCTAAAAAGAAAAAATTACCTTTGGTAAAACAGCTACAACATCTAATTAACAAACGCAAGGCAACAGAGAAAAAATATATCAGAACCAAAGATAAACAACTTTTGACTGAACTACTACAACTCAACGAACAAGCCGAGTTACCGACTGAAAATTCCAGGAACACTTTTATACATGACCGCCTGGATGAAGCACTCACAAATGGGCAAGACTTTTGGCGTGAACTTAAACATCTAGGCTTAATACCTAATCCTAAGAGTGATCTACACGGTTTCTCACCAGATGAGATTAATGATCATTTCTCTAAAGTATCTTTCTCTGATACAGAAAATACTGATGCTATAGAAGAGGTAATCATGTCTGCTACAGATGAAGTTTTTTAATTCCGTGAGGTCACACTTAATGATGTTATTTTAGCCGTAGCTCATTTTAAAACGCAAGCAACTGGTACTGACGGCATTCCCCATAATGTGGTCGCTAAATAATAGGTCCCAACTATACCAACTATAGGTCCCTACCTTGTTCACATCTTCAATGATTCCCTGATGAAAGGTGTTTTCCCTAAGACCTGGAAAACATCACTGCTTGTTGCTTTAAAGAAAATTCCTATCCCTATCTTACCATCTCACTTTAGACCTATAGCTTTACTATGCTTTCTTTCTAAGGTCTTGGAAGGGAGGAAGAGAGAGGTGCATGAAGACTGGTGCATGAACAAATCACTTTATTCTTTAGGCTGGTTCCACACGGAGCGCTTTAAACACAAACTTAGCGTTAAATCTGTAGTTATATTACATATATGTATATACTACGCAATGTATTTTAAACACAGGTTTGAGATAACTTTGTGTTTAAAGCGCTCCGTGTGGAAGCAGCCTTAAGGATAGATGTTCTCATGATCCCATGCAAACTGGCTGTAGAAAGTATAGCAGTACTGAAACAGCTGTGCTTAAGTTAAGTGAAGATATTAAGCTGGGAATGAGCAAAAGACTCGTTACCATCTTGCTTCAATTTGACTTCAGTAAAGCATTTGAAACAGTCTCCCCGATGAAACTCTTACTGAAGCTTATGGATTTGGGATTTTCAAAAAGTGCACTTAAGTGGATAAAATCCTATCTTGAAGACAGGCAGTTAAAAGTTGTTTCCAAAACTACATCTTCTGATTCTCGTAAAATTAACCTAGGTGTGCCTTAAGGTTCGGTTCTTGGCCCCCTCCTCTTCTGCTTATACATGAATGACTTAAAAGACTTTTGTTCCAAGATGGAATGGATTTGAGGTTTAAATAAAATATGTAATGCGGCAGCCATTATTGTTAATGTAGTATATATTTGCAGTGTGTGTTCATGGCGGTGTCGGAGAGCGAACTGAACTCCCGACCGCAGTAATACAATAGAGGCGCTGTCATGCACAATATAATAAGACACATAATACAAACAGACGTATAATATATATAATACATATATTTACTGGAACATCCCACCCACCCATTCTGCGGAGTCGAATGTTAATATAAAAGCTTATAAAAAATAAAGATTTAGTTTTAAAAATTGATTAACAATCAAATATAATTTAGTTTATAATAATAGTATATATACAATAATTTTGATTCTAAAATGATTCTAAAATAAGTAATTCTGACAATATAAAAAATAGAATCTTTGACAATTAAATGCAATTTTGACAATAATATACAATTTTGACAATGAGTTACAATCTATTGACAATAAAGTACAATCAGCCACCAGCCACCAGATCAGTAGATCTGACAATCTATTGAGACCTCCAATCAAAATTATGATATAATTAAAAAATCAAACAGAAACATTGATTCGCCTAGATCAACACATGTGAAACATACAATTTAAGAATTAATAAGTAATCAAACAATGCTCCCGCGATTCTAAGCAAAACAAAATAACCCTTAAAGAAAATAGTCTCAAAAATGTAAATGAAAAATGTAAAAAGGTACTGAAGAATTTGATGGAACTAAAATTAGAGAAAATAAATGAAATACAAATAGAGGTGAAGCTCAAACAAGAGAATGAGAGAAATAGAAAAATGTACAGTTAGAGGTTATAATATTCATAAATTTTAAAATTTACTAAAAGACTAATTTTGACTAGTTTTGTTTTGAAGCTAACAATGAGAATTAAACATGTAAATATTTAATTTGTAAAGGAACGAAAATTGTCTATATAAGTCATATTTGTAAATAACCTAGATTCGTGAGAGCAGTGATATACCTTAAATACTGAAAATTTACAAGACATGTTTAAGTATTTGAAGTTACAATTAACTTTGACAGAAGCTAATGTATAACAAAAAAAAATAAAAATCATACGAAATTCAAATACTAAAAACTATAATTGTCGACCAAAACGAAGCAAGGTATCCACTTGAATATAAAATAAAATCCAAAATACGACATTGAAGTTGACTTGAAACGTCTTCGGTTGATGACAAAAAATAATATTGAATGATTGCAGTTCCCAACAGAATGACAGAAGACTTCACTGATAAACAGGATACTTGAAGACTGCAGCAATTATCAACCAGTTGTTTTAGATTTAAGCCAGTATATAACCTACAAACGACGCAATTTATAATTAGTATGACAATTTATGACAATTAGAAAAAAAAATACAATTTTATGATTTAAAATTTATTAATTGTTCCATAGAAAATTTTGCTAAGATTAGATAATTAAATTAAATAATTTAATTTTAGACATAAAAAACAAAGTATTTATTTATAAACAAAGATTTGATTAAATTATTTATTTATATTATTTGACAAATGACAAAATGCTAAGCTTAAATAATCAAAATTCAGACTCAATTATTTAAGGTATTGATCAATTGAAAATTTGCTAAGTTAAATAATTAAAATTTAGACCTAATTATTTAAAAGTATTGATCAATTTAGAAAAAAAGGCTAAGTTTAAAATTGCTAAAGTATTGATCAATGAAAAATATGCCAGGTTTAAATAATTAAAAATGAGACTTAATTATTTAAAGGATTGATCAATTGAGAGAATAAGTAATAAAAAATAAATAAATAATTAATTTAAGACAATAAAACTATATGAATTTTTATAAATAATTAGAGAAAAATAAATAAAGTAAACATAACTTAAGATACATCAGCTGACGGCAGACGACGAATTTCACGACAGACGAACGAATACTATTGTTGACACAGCTGATGAACATGTTAAATTTGTTTACTTTGGACAGCAGACGAAGAAAACCATGCAGTGGACTGTACGCAATGTTGACTACAAGGAGCAGCGAAGATAGTCGAATATAATCGAAGCGCTATGACGATGACGATTGAAGGACAGCGATGGTTGCCGACTGTGGACGAAGCTCGATGGCGTTGTTGTATGATAAAGCGAGAACAAATATGGCTGACCAATGATACTTCTATGCCGCACAGTGCGGCAAAAACGCCAAAAATCGCTCTTGGACTCAATTTTTGAGCTATTCACTTAAAACCGGTTTTAAACTACTTCTAGAAGTATCTAATATCATGTGTCACTGCGGCTTTTTTGATTTTTTTTTTTTACTAATTAGATGTCAGCGAGGCTGTCAGCCAAAAGCGCAAATTTAACAAAATTCCAAAATTAGCAAAAATTTTTAAATTTTATATTTTGAATTTAAAGTGTTTTACACTTAATTTATTTGCTATTTACTCAACCTATATGTAAGGGATAATTGCGTTACATATATTTTAAATATATATTCTGGCATAAATAATTTCAGTTTTACTTCAAATTCCAATGTTTTTCTCTTTCTATAAAAATTTATCCAGAAATATATATATATATATATATATACAGTATATATATATATAATATAAATAACGCAATTGTCCCTTATATAAAGGTTGAGTAAACAGTAAAAAAATTAAGTATAAAACACTTTAAATTAAAAATATAACATTTTTAAATTTTCGCTAATTTTGAAATTTTGTTAAATTTGCGCTTTTGGCTGACAGCTAATTTGTAAAAAAAAATCAAAAAAGCCGCAGTGACACATGAAATTAGATACTTCTAGAAGTAGTTTAAAACCGGTTTGAAGTGAATAGCTCAAAAATTGAGTCCAAGAGCGATTTTTGGCGTTTTTGCCGCACTGTGTGCCGCCCCTCTAAAGTGACAATTTTGAATTTTTTGAATACCTGGTGACGAAATTATGCCTTGTAGATGATTTTTTCCCTTTTTATCAATTTTGACAGTAGACGTGGTGACAACAGACGACGAAAAAGAAAATATTGCCTGGTTAAAATTTTCAAATACTAATTTTGCGGACGACAGGTGACGAAAAAGAAAATTTTTTCAGGTTAAAATTTTCAAATACTAAATTTGCGGACGACAGGCGACGATAAAGAAAATTTTTCCAGGTTAAAATTTTCAAGCTAAGTTTTTTTTTTTTATAACACGTGCACAAAATATATTGACTTGAAGGATGCCGACTTGACTTGAAATGTTTTGAGAAATTATGAGTATAAAAATGCACACGACCAAAAAAATATTCTTGAATATTTGCACGTGCACAATATATTTTTGTATTTTGTTGTTTAGATTTTTCACGTGCACTAAAACGACTAAAAAGTAATTTTTCACTTTTACTTTTTTGAATGGTTGTTCGCTCCCACAAAATAAGAGAAAAAAAAAAAATAATTTTGAAAACAGTTTGTAGCACTAAAAAAAAAAAAAAAAATTGTTTGCACGTGCACGCTAATTTCAAGTCACTGAAAACGGTTGCAATTTTGGCCACCGACAAAAAATATAATTAAATAATTAGTTAACGAGCTTTGATACACTCTTTGACAACAAAAAAATCCGCTTGAATGATCAGATGGTCCAGGATGCAATGAATTTAATGATATGCACAGATCTTGAAAATGTTTTTGTAAAAAATATATAAAAACTACTATTTATGAAAACAGGCGCCGCACAAAAAACGCTATGATCCGGCTCGGTTGGACCAGATGTTCCAAGATGGAATGGATTTGAGGTTTGAATTAAATATGTAATGCGGCAGCCATTATTGTTAATTAAGTATATATTTGCAGTGTGTGTTCATGGCGGTGTCGGAGAGAGAACTGAACTCCCGACCGCAGTAATACAATAGAGGTGCTGTCATGCGCAATATAATAAGACACATAATACAAAGAGACGTATAATACATATAATACATATATATACTGGAACAACTTCCTAATATCTTTCGTCTATTGTATGCTGATGACCTACAAGTGTATATTCAGTTAAAGCCTGAAGATATACTTGAGGGAATTAATACAATGAATGCAGTGGCTAGAAATGTTACACAATGGACTAAAAAAGGTTTCACTTCATCTGAATCCTGACAAGACAAAAGCCATATATTTTGGCTCGGGGTATTTTGTTGATCAACTTGATAAACAAAATCTCCCTGATATTGACATGGGTTATAACGTTATCGTTCCTTTCGTACACGAAGTTAAAAGTCTTGGTGTTATACTAGACAGTAAACTTTCCTGGGAACCCCATGTAACATCTTTGGGGAAAAAAGTTAATAAAATACTCTATACCCTGAGATTCATCAGGCACTGTACGTCAGAAAATCTTCGATTACGCCTTATACAAGCTCTAGTCACACCTCACCTAGATTACTGTAGTACTGTTTTTCTTGACCTTAATAATATATTAAAAAAAGAAACTTCACAGGCTTAGTAATATTGGCATCAAATATATCTTTGGTATTAAAAGAGATGTTCATGTAACCCCGTACAGGAAAAAGCTCAATTGGCTAACAACTGATGCGCGATGATTCTACTTTTGCAATATTATTATATATAAAATTATACGTTTGAATCAACCAAACTATTTGACTAGTCTCTTTATCCGACATAAACCAAAGTCAACAGCCAGAGGAAAACTCATTACCCAGGAATTTAAGATACCTAATATTTTTAAAAGTCGTGGTAACAAAAGCTTTCAAGTACTAGGTGCTAAATATTGGAACTCCTTACCATCCATTATCTGATTTTTACCATCCCTTAACAGTTTCAAAGCAGCCCTATTCAAACCTCTTAACACAACTGACTGTCTGGCACTGGTTGATCCTTAGTTAATTGTTATTTAAGCCTTTACCTTATACATGTAAATATACCTGCCTATATATTTTTATATATCTAATATACATATATATATATATACTAGCTGCCTCCGGCTCGCTTCGCTCGCCCCGGCACCCGCCATGGAGCCTGCGCCCCCCTGGACCCCTAGGGCTATATTTTTCCAAAAATATGTTCTTTTCTCACCTGAAAATACGTATATGCTACAGTACACTCTCGTGAACGGGCTATAGAACCTTCTGAGGTACATTCGGAGAACATTCGTGCCGAATACAAATTTAGAACATGAGTCCTAATGTACTTCAGAATATTCTACAGAACATTAAATACTTATTTTTTTTTTTTTTTTTTTTTAATTAACAAAGAATAAACAAAATAAGGGTATATATAATTAGTTTAACATATTATTATTATTATTTAAATATGTATTTTATTAAAAATAAAAAATTTTCATGTATTACAGTATATTAATATTTTTTACATATTTTTATAAATTGCAATTTATTTTTGATATTTTTTACTTTTTACAAATTTTATCATAAGTATAATATCAAATTTAAATTTTAACATTAAAAATTATGAAGATATATTTAATAATACAAACAGTAAAAATTCTTGTCCGGGTAATTACTTACCAGGTAATATTTACTGTCTAGATAATAAATATACTCATTCCATATAGCAAAATACTATCCTGATAGTAAATTTACTACCTAGATAGCAATTACCCGGATAAGAATTTTTATCAGTGCAGGTATTTAAGGAAAAGAAATTTTCAATGTCTTATTTTTCTTTTTCCACAATATTTTTTATCCTATAATTATAAGAATTCAAATCATGTTTTACGATTCATAAAAATTATTTTTATAACATAAGGTAAAACAAATATATAACAGAGACATAGTTAAGATACAATTCAAAAATTTCAACTTTTAACGATGGCAGCATTTAATTGATACATGGCACACATCAATTATTTTATTTTTACATAAATTTAACACATAATTAAGTTATCAAAAAACAATGAAAAATTTTTAAAAAAATATCCTGATCATTAAAAATAAATTTGACAAATTAAAAAAAAATAAATTTAAGTACTGCTAAATTGCCATTACATTTGATGCCAAAGATTTCTTTATTTCTTGTATAGAATATTCTATCTTTAGAAGTAAATTAGCGCAGACATCTTTGCAGTAACCAACAAACTAAGTCGGAAAATCTTCCATAGAGATGAAGTGCTATTTTGAAAACCACTTGACATTTACCACTATGAAATAAATTAAATATTAGTAACGCTACCCATATCAAAGTTATTAAAGCAAATATAATTACAAGAAACTGCAGGGGTTTCTTCGAAGCAGGTCCTCGGGTCACATCTTCCATCAACTTGATGTGGTACTTTAGTGGAGCTCATCTCAAGAACAGTCAATTTACCACTTCATACCAATAATAGCATGAAAATTACAAAAAAATAATCTGTAACAAACAAATGGAAAAAATTAATTACAAAAATATCATAAAAAATAATGGTATTTATTTATTATAACACTGCATTATACTCATCTGTTAAAACTTGGTTAATTGATGTTTTTTTAAATTAATTCACCTTGCACACAAATCCTGCTTATAATAATAAAAAAAAAATGAACTGTTTATCACAAAAAGCAGACCACGCTTTAAGATTCAAGGATAAACTTAAAAGCACTTTATTTACATAAAAACATCAAATTATTTAAAAATATTTAACAATTTATTTACTGCCTGATATTTAAATGCAAAACGTGATACAATTAAAGTAATATTTTATTTAAGGTAGTATGTCCGTGAAAAATTTACAGAACAGATTTTGACCAAACTTCATAAAATGAAAGTTTTTTATTAATTAAAATTTCTGAAAAAATTTAGAGATTGCTAGATGTTTGGTTTAAGAGAAATTAATACATATATTTAACGTGTAAGTAAATGGAGAACTCCAAAAATGCGTACTAATTTCAAGATTTATCAAAATTTACAGAACAGATTTAAATGAATTTGCATAACAATGGAGATAAAGTATCTATAAATTTTATGATATTAATTAAAAGTACTGAAGGTGTTTCTAATATAAAGAAATTAATTAATAAATATAAGAAGACATTGTTTATCATGCAGTCTTAGTAACTTTTCAACATCATATGCGAGTTACTCTCGCGCGGTGTTTCAAATATTGTATCGATGAAATATTATTTTATTAAATTAAAATAATAGTTTTGTAATTCCTTAATTATTTATAAAAAATTATTGTTTTATATTTGTATTATTATTATTATTATACTATATTATTATTAATATTATACATTTTTGTAATATATTGAAAGAGGAGTAAAGTCACTAGAATATAGTAATATTACTGCAGAATCAAGCGCGTGGCTATCTAAAATAACTTGACTTTTAACGTCACTGACATACGTCTTTAATTAATATATAACAATTTGGTTGCAAAAATATAACTTTAGAAACGGACCAAGAGTTTGTTGCACCGATCACCGAAAATAAACATTGCACAAAATGTTAGGCTAGGTTCTCTTGCGCGGCATGCGGTAATTATATATTCAGTATTATATATTGCTATAATGCATATTATTATTTTCATCTAACTTTTTGTATATTAACTCATTAACGCCGAGGCGGAGAGTTTTGGAAATGAGCAAAAATAAGTATATTCCCTTATAGATAAGTGGCTAAAAAGTTCATCCCTATGGTAAAATTTCCTGCTCTTTCAGAATCTGACATTAGTTTTCACCTACAACCCTTGAAAATACCCCAAAAATGGGGGTGAAAGGGGTAGGTCTGGCATTATTAGGAAATGCTTGGAAAAATCAATAAAAAAAGTATCAAATTTTATTAAAAAATGTTTAAAACTAATATTTTTTATGCAAATTTAATTAAACTTCATATACATTGAGGTCTCATTCATTTTGGCCCTATTTACAACCCTTAAAAGGTGGCTAGGGGGGGTACTCCAGTCAAAATACGGGATTGGTTGTATTTATCACTGACAAACACCAGATTTGTTCTACTATACGTTTTTATGCTCGCTGAACACGAAAATAGGAGTTATTTGGCAGAGAAATTGGCGCTTCACCCCGAAATTGGCTAAAACTACCCCTAAAAGGGGTGTTTTTGATATTTTCGTACTTTTAGCATCCAGGATATGTCCATTTAGGTTTTTTGGGTCGCTAATCAAGAATTTCGACTTCTTTTTATAAATAATTAAAATTTAACCCCTAATTTGGCTAAAACTACCCCTAAAAGGGGTGTTTTTGCTATTTTCGTACTTTTATCATCCAGGATATGCCCATATAGGTTTTGTGGATCGTAATCCAGAATTTCGACTTCTTTTTTATAAATAATTAAAATTTAACCCCTAAATTGGCTAAAACTACCCTTAAAAGGGGTGTTTTTGCTATTTTTGCACAGCGACCAAAAAACGTATAAGAACGTACTTTGGACGCTCAAAGTGCAAAATTAGAGATGAAACGTAGATGAAACGCTTCATTTCACCATAATATCAATCTACATATTTTGGGTCAAGAAACAACCTTGATTTAAATGCTTTTAGCCTATAAAGTACCCAAAATTAATTATCAGGTTAATAGCAATTATCATGTTTCCATAATAAACTTCTTTTCCAACGCCAATTTTTAAAGCACGTTGTCAAATTTAAAATATTTATTCTATAAAGGCCTACTCTTCTTTTAATGTAATTATCAATAAATTTTTGATGCCCAAAGTCCCAAAACAAATAATCTTTAATTAACGCATGAGTATCTCATAAGCTAGTATTTTCAACAACTTCCCAGTTACCTGCATAACAGAAATACAGAGGAAATTATTCATAGATATACCACTAAAGCCGTGAACTACCATTCTAGCATTGTGCTTGTAATAATCTTGGCCCAGTAAAAGCTTAGATTTTTTTCAAGAGAAGGTATGCAAATCAAGAACTTCAAGGTACTTACTTTGCTTTAAAAATCGACTGTAAGCAAGGTAAACATAATTTATAGACAACTAAAACATTATTTACAGGAAAACTCACCTTTTGCTTAATGTTTACGACCAAAGGGGTATTAAACCATCCAATTAAGACTATCCTAAACCCAAATGTGTCGGTAAAAATTTCTTAAATGCTGGCTTTCTTTTTTTAGCTGTAGAAATAACAAAAAAAAATTTTAGGCTATAAAGAATTATTTTTTCAAGGGAATGAATCAATATGTAGCCACAAATTTTATTAGAAATGGATTGGCGACCTTTTTCATAATGAACTCTGCCTTACCGACTCAATGTTAAAAGCATAGGGGTTTAGGATGGCGTTAATAGTATCATGCTTTCCATAAATTCCTAACGGCTTCGCTACTTCCACATCAAGGAGCCATACCGTGGATCCCGCATTGAAAAAAGCAAGGACACGTATATTGTCAAGAGCTCCCTTAATGACAAAAGGCACAATTTTTAAGCGCACTGCTTCTAGTCATGGAGAAGAACTATTTTTTGTTGAATTTACTTAAACCAAACGATTGCGATTTTTATTAGATTTTTTATCCTATTGTAATACTTAATGACGTGGCTTGTCTTAGCCAAGCTTAGGGAACACACAGAGTATCGTTTACAATCGCGTTTAAAACGTTTACCGATCCAGCATCTACCATTCAAGCAACGTGAGCGGTCGCGAGTTTTAAAAACTTTTCCCATTTTACGTGAAAAGGAATTATTTCTTTGTAGCCGGCTTTTAATGAATTGAGGCTGTGCCGGCTAGATTATCTTTCTTCGCATTTTTCAGAAGAAATTTAGATAGAACAAGCAAGTCAGAAACTTTATTATTAGCGGTTGTAAAAGCTTTATAAGGACGAACAGAAGCCTTTGGCAATTTATTCAACAAGTCAATTATTAATTCCAGATTGCTTATATAACCCGTAAAAATTAAATCAAGATTGCTTTTATAACCGGATTCTCCGATGGAAAGCATAGCAGTGACACAGTTTTTACTGAGATTGCAAAAGAAATTAAGTCACTACTGCTTAAGTCAAAGCGCGGCATTTTTCTTAGAAATTCAAATAACTTTTTAAATATACTATACTTACGACCTTAACGTAAATCTAAGGCTCCCAAAAAAATCTCAGACACGCTTTCAGTAGTAAGCATAAGATTTTGCACCGTCTCGCGCACATTACATTTTAAACAATCATATAAACGCATTATATTTTCTCGATAGCTATATCCCCCTAAAATTGTAGATTCCATGAAAGCCTTTATAAAATCTTTCATTCATTCTACTCTACATTCGCACTATTTCTCACAGTCAGACGAGTTGATGTATATCGGGGAGGGATTTTCCTTGACACTTTAACACTATGACCTATAATACACTTACTAAAATATACACTAAAAATAATCACTTTTAAAATACTTAAGAAACTTTCCTCGGGTATAAAAAAAAGATCCCGGTTAATACGCCAATGTTAATTTTAAAGAAGCATGCTGATTTTAATGTTCTTTTATATTACGTAAAGGTGTGCCTGAAAAGGGACATTTGGTTTTTTGAGCATTTGATGCGTGATTCCAGCCACACACCTTTAATGTAATAATCATAAACATGCATCAAATTCAATGCACACCAAGCATACAAATACATATACATACATAAGCATACAAAAGATTAAAAACAAAACTCACATTTATTCCAATACGAGCACCTTGTGCCCAAGTGATTTCTGCTTATACCAGGAATTTCGAATGTCCACCTCTACAAACCTACTAGCTCGGAAAAGTGCACCAAGCAATTTAATAATCGCAGCTTAAGAGCTGCTTTAATAATGAGGATTCATTGTCCAAAAACCATGAACTCCTCCAAATGCAAAAAGCACACCAGCAATAAGCAAACCATCAAAAAATCTTACATCTACAGCTTATAGAAGTTATCAAAGGCAGTCGCGTGCGTGAAGGCTGATGTCAGGTCACTAAATGCTGCTCCAGCCAATACCTTGGTTTTATTTATAGATCTTTACCCACTTCGGTCACATTCGCTGATTGATAAGGTCGTTGCAAAGGTTTGCACGGTAATAGCATGCACTCCCTGAAAAAAGGCACTAAAGTTATCGCAAAGTAAATCAGCATGCACGCTAAGAGCAAAAACATTAAAGCCATGACTAAGTAATAGGGAAAAAAAATTATATATTAATTTTATCAAATGGGCCTTTTCAGGGCCTCAAATTTTTTAATGAGAAAAAATAATAAGCATCCCATGGCAAAGGTCAACAATAAAGCTGCAACGCTAGGAAAGCGTAGCAAGGCCATGCTAAATACTATGTGCGGTTAAGCTCGCCAGTGTCAAGGTGCAACCGTGAATTGTGGCAAGGCCATGATAAGGACTAGTTTTAAGCAGCAATCATGAAGCGTGACAAGTCAATACCGAAGACTACATACAGCCAAGCTTGCCAGTGTGAAGGAGCAACCGTAAAGTGTTGCAAAGCCTTGCCAAAGACTACGCATGGCCATGCTAGCCAATCTGAGAGAACGACTATAATTTTTTGCCTGAATGAAACAGGGATCAACAACTTGTAAACCCTTTTCATTTTTCATTTTTACATTAAAGTTATCAAAAACTTGTAAAACTTTAAAGTGACCGGTATATTGATTTTATAATTTACCAACTTTAGGGCCTTCTAATAAGGATACGTTTGAATCTATTTTAAATTCTTTAACATTACTAGCTATTTCGTCATAGTATTCTTTGCATTTTTCTTTAGAGAAAACAAGGTTTTCATGAGCTAATTTTTTAATATTATTAATCTAGTAAACAAATATTTTATTTAATTTTGGTAGGTCAGAAGCTGTTTACCTTCTGTTACAGGTCCTTTAGAAGGATGTCTAGCTAATCAATCAAATACAAATAATAAAATATTTTTAGATAGCGACAATGAATGGGATTCTTATGTTGAACTAGCTATGTTTAGCTATAACAATTTAATCCATGAAGGAATGAAGTATACGCCATACATATTTATATATGGTTGATTAGCTAGATTTTTTTCTGCAGAAACTGTAACAGAAGGTGAACAGCTTCTGAACTACCAAAATTAAATAAAAAATTTGTTTAATAGATAAATAAACATTAAAAAATTAGCTCATGAAAACCTTGTTTTCTCTAAAGAAAAATGCAAAGAATATTATGACGAAAAGGCTAACAATGTTAAAAAATTTAAAATAGATTTAAACTTATTCTTATTAGAAGGCTCTAAAGTTTGTAAATTAGAAAATCAATATATCGGTCCCTTTATAGTTTACAAGTTTTTGATATCTTTAACGTAAAAATTAAAAATGAAAAGGTTTTGCAAGTTGTTGATCCCTGTTTCAATCAGGCATTAAAAAATTATATTCGATCTTTCACATTGGCAAACTTAGCCATGAGTAGTCTTTTGCATGGCCTTGCCGTACTTTAAGGTTGCTTCTTCAGAACCGCCAGCTTCGCCGTATGTAGTCTTCGGTATGTCCTAGCCACGCTTTATGGTTGCTGCTTAAAACTAGTCTTTAGTATGGCCTTGCCACGTTGACTTTATCTCGACATCGAAGGTAACCAGCTCAAGCTGTGCTTGGTAGAACTGGAACGTAAACATCTTGAGCTTGATGCACCCTCTTCTCTTCTTCTTTCCAAGCGCGTTGTTCTTTTGCAAGCCTGGCTCATTTATCTCACATATCCTTCTGATGCGAATTCTACCTTTATCGATGAAGACGCTATTGTTTAATGTCTTTCTCGTGCTTTATCCAATGCCTTAAACGAGTCCTGTTCCTACGACTTTTAAGTTTGATTAATAAATAGGCTTTTCTTCGCATTAAGTTTTTCTTTAATTTTCTGGTGATCCTCTCGATTAATTAAATTTTAAAAAGGCCTTCACGGAATCTACAATTTTAGGGGGATATAGCTATCGAGAAAATGTAATGCTTTTATATGATTGTTTAAAATGTAACCTATGCGAAGCGGTGCAAAATCTTATGCTTACTACTGAAAGCGTGGCTGAGATTTTAGGAGCGTTGGTTCCCAACTCTATGATAAACCGAAGTTAGCATCTGAAGGTCAATACTCAGACGAGCTACTCCTAGGTATTTACCTGTAAACGTTAAAGACGACTTTATAATGTGTCTTACTTGTATAAGCTGGACCTAGGGTTGGTTTCCACCCAAGCGATTAAGGAAAAATATACAGAGTTTCTCCAAGTAGACAATCTCAGGGCGTTTATTTTCGCGATTACATTTTTTGTTTTTCATTTAAAAGATATTAAGTGCTTATCTAACCGCCTAGCGCGGGAACTTATTATTTTTGTAAAGACTTACTGGTTATACAGAATTATGTATAAAGTTCACCCCACATGAACATTCTTCATTTTTTAACTATTGTAAACGATATTTCACCAGTGAGGTAGTGAACATAGAATTTTTCATGTGACATGAAGTTAGCAGCCATACTTTGCTAAAAACCCAAATTTTTTATTCCAATTTTAACAAATACTCAAGTTATGGTACTTTTTAAAAGATTAATATCTTTTTGGAGAGGATTTAAATTAGTCAGAATTTGACATAAATATGTCTCTACCTGTGACCACTACACATACTTCTAAAACGTTGAAATTTTTTTTATGGCTTGTAAACCATTATAACGAATATTTGATATTAGCGTATTTGATCATTTTCGCTTAATATTATTTTTCTCCTTTTAATAAAATTTAAAAAGTTTTTAAAAATTAATTAGAAATCCGTTAAGATATACAATTCATTTTGGTTATCAAACATTTTTAATTAGGCCTTAGATAATATTTCACCTTGGAAACATTAAAAACTTAGTAATTTAACTTTTAAGTCTCTCAAATTTTCTATGGACTTTTTTACTTAAATCATCCTGCTTGCCAGCGTAGCTGGCGTTAATACTGGCGTTAACTCGAGATTCAACAACGTCTTTGACAACGTTGTTAAAAACGTCGGATTATGATGAGTGTTAACAACGTTGTTTACGCTAGATTTAATGCCGATAAAATGCATTCGTTATTTTTTTTTTTTAATATTATAAAGAGCATAATTTTAATTCATATTTTTGGGAATATAGGATTAAATAAGGAAAAAAAATCTTTTTATTTATGTGAAAATATATATAAACGGTTTATTGAATTACATTTTTGTAATAATAATAACGGTTTAATGAATTACATTTTTTTTTACAATTTTTATGAACTTTAAAAAGCACATGCATTTTCGAAGGCCCTTTCTACACCAGATTATATAATTTTTTTTATTTTACTTATATAAAACACTTATTTATTACAGATAATTACAGCACTAACTTAAAATTATAATGAATTCATTTAATAAAAAAATTAATGTCTTTAAAAATTATTCTATTGTAATAGAAATAAATTTTAACTAACACATTTTTTCACTGATGTATCACGCTTATCAATTCTTCTTACAAACTAAAAACCCAATATGGAGAATCTGTAGGTAATATCAGAGTGAAAGGAAGTTGGGAAGACCATAATTATGCGCACTTAAAATTTTGTAGAATTTTGGAACTACAAACGAATCTACAAACGCCATCGCGCATCAACCATATTGAATTTTAGTTTGTAAGCAGATGTAATAAAGCGTGGTGCAAGTGAAAATGTGTGTTAGTTAATTTATTTATTTATTATGTATGCCTTTTATTTATTTTTCTAATAAAAGAATAATTTTTTAAAGACAATAATTTTTTTATTAAATGATTTCATTTTAATTTTAAGTTGGTGTTGTATTAATTATCTGTAATATAATTATTTAAGTATTTTGAAAATGCATGTGCTTTAAAGTTCATAAAAATAGTTTTAAAAAATGTAATATTATTCAATAAACAGTTTATATATATTTTAAAATAAATAAAAAGATTTTTTTTCCTTATTTAATCCTATATTCCCAAAAATATAAATTAAAATTATGTTTTTTATATAATATAAAAAAAAAATAAATAACGAATTTATTTTACCGGCGATTAATCTAGCGTCAACAACGTTGTCAACACTCATCATAATCCAATGTTTTTAACAACGTTGTCAAGGACGTTGTTAAACCTCGAGTTAACGCCAGTATTAACGCCAGCTACGCTGGCAAGCGGGATTATTTTTGTCTAGTATAAATTTAGTTTATTATATTTAAGTCTTATACCATTGTTTAATATATTATTTATACATGTAAAATGGATTTCAACCTTTGGATAGCACAGAAATAATTTAAACCAACGTGTTACCTCTAAAACACCCAAATTTTCAATGAGAGAATTGAATATTTTAGAGTTAACTGCTTTCAGACTATCTAAAAATTAGCTACTAAAATATTAAAATATATGTCTTTTTAAACTAATGTTACGTCTAAGGTGGTTTAATCTGATTTATCTGACTGAATTTACTGAAATACTGAAATATTAATATAGACTTTAATAAACTTGCCTACAGATTGACGTAACGCAAAATGCGAATTGATTAGACCTTTTAGCCTTGCGACTTATGCAGACACTAAACGGCGGGAAAGGTAGTAAGTTCAATTAAAGAGAATGATTTAATAGGTAAAAGCTTAATTTATTTATAATAAAGATTGAATATAATTATATATGACAAATTGGTTTAAATAGAGAGTTGAATGTAATTAAAGATAATAAATAATAAAGTCTTACAATGTTGTTAATATAGAGCGATTTGACCAAAACCAATTGCGAAAACCTTTGTAACGAATGTGCGGTTGGCGTCTACTGGAAAACTTGTCGTCACACGAGATTACGAACTGAACTACTGAGGCCCAAAACGAGAAGCCCGATGAAGCTACATCTTGAATATAAGTTAACGCACTACGCGTATTCAAGCCGAAACTAAGAGTGACGATCCTTCAAAATCCGCGAGTATATATAGTGACGGGAGAATTTGACACATCCTCAAATTCTCCTCCTAAACATTGTATGGGGGAAGCTAGCGTCCTCGCAATCGCTTACGTGGGCCAACGCCCGAAAACTAGAAACCTGGTGGGAACTCGACCAATTCTTAGAATTGGAGAAAGATGTAATTGCTCATTAGCAGATTACGCAAGCTTTCGAATTTGTTCATTTTCTCGATTTGTAATCGAGTCCCGTTAAGTATCTTTAACATGAACCACTCATGATTCATTTTCTATTAAATATTGCGCCATTTATTTGGGCGTTACACTAAAAAAATTTTTTTTAAAAAATTTGCAGTTTAAAAAAAAAATTACACTCGAAATATTTCAAAAATTCTGTATTATTTTACAGGGAAAATTGGGGTTTTAGGGGAAACACGTTAGCTTGAATTGTTTCTACACTGACTAAAGGCTTAAATCAATTTTTCATGTTCAAATAATATATAAACTGCGATACAAGATTTAAATATAAAAAATCAAACTTACTGATAAAAAAAATACTAATATAAAATATATCCACAGAAATTTTGGAATTTAACCCTGGAAAACTAAAGTATACGATTCCTACAGGTATTTCTATGTATAATGTTTGCAATGTAAAAAACCAGTTGACTAAAATGAATTTAAACAATTATTAAGGAAATTTAAACAAAATATCAGGGATGAGAAACACGGGTGATTTTGACGCGCATTAACCGTATGCCGTATATACGGGAACAGAAAAATACGGTCCATATTTTTCATAGCCGAATATACGGAAAAAAAATTTTACAAACCCGTATCCGTATGTACGGGTCCGAACAAATTTTTCTGAATATACGGGTAATAATATACGGAACTATTTTAGACATCCATTCAAACGGCTGAAAAAAGTTTAGACCCGTATATACGGATGACTGAAATGCGGAACCGTATGTCAGCCACCCGTATATACGGGTCTCAATTTTTTTCACCCGTTTGTACGGATGCCTCAAATACGGGATCCATATATTGTTAACCGTATATACGGATAGAATTATACTGGACCCGTATGCCTCTGATCAGTACATACGGGTGAATAATATACGGTTCCGTTTTCATGCTTGTCCGTATTATTAATGTATAAATACTTTTCTGTATTAAATCGGGTGATTAAAGATTTGACCCGTATATACGGTTGTCTAAAATACGGTTCCCGTATCATAAAAACCGTATATACGGACGAGTGATGTATGGACCCGTATTTCTGTCAACCGTATATATGGTTGAAAATTTATGAGAACGTATATAAGGTTTACAAAATACGGGTCCCGTACAAATTTATCCGTATGTACGGTTTTGAAAATACTGATCCGTACATTTTTAGAACCGTATATACGGTATTTTCAATATGATTCCATATTAAATAAACCGTATCTACGGCAAACAATCAAAATTCATATTTTTCATTTCCGTATATACGGATATGATGCGCGTCCAGTATTCCCAACCCTGCAAAATATGATATTAAAAGGAGTAAAATAATTATCTTTAAATGGTCAATTACGTTAATATCAAATATTTGTTTCAATGATTTAAAAGCAATAAAAAAAAATTTTTTTTTTAATTTTAGAAGTATATGTAGTGATATATTTTTTATCAAATTTTCCCTTATTTACACCCTCTCCAAAAAGTATTTCTTTTGAAAAGTTCAATAATTTGATTTTCAATAAATTTAAAATAAAAAATTTTTTCTATACTGCGGCCCGAAAGTACGTATTTTCTGGTCACTGTGCATCCGGTAAAGACGTGTTTTCTCGCCACAGTCACAGAAAAATTTTATACGACCCTCGGCCATAAACAAAGTATGACCCAAATCGCAGTTTATTAACGTGCGATTTAGACCATTCTTTATTTTTCTGACCTAGGACCGTAATATACTATTTTTTTACCAAAAATTGCTGCCAATTGTATACTGCATGAAAAATTCTATGTTCACTAATAAAATATCGTCCAGGATAGTTAAAAAAATCAAGAAAATTCATGTGGGATAAGTGTACCTTTAATTTTAAATAATAAAAACCAATTTGTACCCTTATTTATAAGGGCTTTATTTTTTGAGAAATTGTCATATACTAGAAATATTTTTATGAAAATATAATTGCTTAATTAAAAGCAATTATAAAAACGATCAATAGGAACAAGAAGAAAATACAAATTTTTATTAGTTGTTAAATTTGTGACGTTTCGATGTGTGCCACATCCTTTTTATAATTGCTTTTAATTAAGCAATTATATTTTCATAAAAATATTTTTAAGAAATATTGGGAACGTCATAGATAATAGCTGTTTTTCAGTTATTTTCTAATAATTTTTCATGTCATATACTAGGTTGCTTCAAGGCTTGTGGTGGCTATGTTACATACAAGCTTGAGGTGTGTTTTTTTATTAATATACCCTTTCCTAAAGTTTCGTCGGTGTAAAGCTTGACGTGTAGTTTTTTCTTATAAAACAATGCCTAAGGCTATGTTATTTTAACGCTTATTTTTTTTAATATACCCATTCCTAAGGTTTTGTGCGTGTAAGGTTTGACGTAGTTTTTACTTATAAAAAATGCGTTTGGCTATGATAGTTTTATAAAGCTTGTGGCTTAGTTTGTATTTAAATACCAATCCTTAGGCTACTTTAGTTTAACGCTTATGGTATAGTTTATTCTTATACAACAACGACTTAATTTAAGACTTATGGTATAGTTATTTTTTTTATATAACAATGCCTTAGGCTATGTTATTTTAAACTTTATGGTATATTTCTTTTTATAAGACAAAGGCTATATTACTTTAAAACTCGAGGTGTAGTTTTTTTTGTAATATATCCATTTTGTGGGTTTTTTGGATGTAAGGTTTAATGTGTAGTTTTTTCTTATAAAATAATTAGTCTGGGGCTATCCGTGAAACCACCTCTACATAATTAAGAAAATGGATGAATCGACCTGAAACCTTTTGCATTCTGTCTTCGGGAAGATGTTGAAAAAATCAGTTCTTAATAGAGCATCACGAGACGAGACGATACCGAGATTTTGATAAGTCTCGTCTCGGTTTCGAAAAATTATGAGTAGTCTCGTATTGATCTCGGTCTCGGTCTCGATCTTGTCTCGAAATCGAAACTTAGTCCCGAAATCGAAACTTGGTTTCGAAAATTATGATCCAAAATTTTAATATACAAAAATTTACATTTACTATATGTTATTTAGTTTACTCATAGTAATGTTATTTACAAAAAAAATTCAAAAAAAGTTGAAATTAAAAGAAAAGAAGTAGGAATTCTGCACTCGAGACTTTTCGAGACATTTCGAGAGTCTCGATGTATAAGTCTCGTATCGTCTCGAGTCTCGGAAAATCAGTACTCTGTGTTCTCGCGAGATCGAGACTAGTCTCGAAGTCTCGTGATGCTCTAGTTCTTAAATTTGTCGAATAAATCTGGGGAAAAAATGGAATGAAAATGCCCCCTTTCATTTTAACATATTTTCCCTCCGGCGTTTTTTTCTTAACATTTTTCTGAAGAGAATGCAAAAGATTTCAGGTCGATTTATCCATTTTCATAATGATGTAGAGGCTTGGCCTGTTTTTTAACAAATACCCCCTTGTCAAATGCCTTAGGCTATATTGGTACAAGGCTTTCAGTATTTTTTTTATACGACTTCGACTTAAATATAATATAGTTTGCCTTAGTTTTTAAAATTTTTTGAGTAAGTGAATTTAACGTTATAGTAAATATAAATATTAAGAATTTCGTCGATAATCCGTATAATGTCCAATGCGTCTAGAAGAGCATTAATTATTATAAGAATTTTTCTTATAATAAATATTTTTTTGGAGAATCGACGAAAATTCTTAATATTTAAAAAATTTTTCTATTATTAAATTATGTTTTTTTAATCCCAATTTTAACTTTTTATTATAGGTATTATTGAACGTGAATTGTAAAAAAAAATTATAGTTATTTTAAAAAATATTTCATGTTAGATTAATTTCTCTTAATTATTAATTATTTTAAATAAAAAAAAATAATAATTTTTAAATAATAATTAATGATTTTTTTATTTAGTAATTGTTTTAAATTTTTTTTTATAAAAAAATATTGTGTATGTATGTAATTGGTGATATTTCACAAACATTATGGAGTTAAGACCTAATTTTGTTTTCAAAAATTTTTTTATCAAAAAAGCTCGAGGTACTTTTATTTTTTTTAATTTGGATGTAATACCTCATTTATTTCCATGAAATTACTTATATTTGAAAGTACGGTTTTTATTCGATATCTCGAATCTGATAATTAATTTTTTGAAATTTTTTTTCCAAAATTAAAAAAACAAAAAAAATTAAAAAAACTACAATATTTTTTTTTTAGTGCAATACTTGATTTAATTCCATGAAAGTACTAATTGTCAGAATACACACTGTATATTATGTATGTATTAATATATGTATATACACGCATGAGTACAAAAAGAAAAGTGCCCGTCTTATACAAAATCCTATCCTAAATATATTATCCCATATGATACTAATTATATATTCATCTATTCAGTCCTTAATAAACTCTATCATTGTACGCACTATATAACTTGGTTCATTCATTATATATAATACCCTTTTAAGTATACATTTTCCACAACTTACCAGTGAATAATTTTAAAATAATTTTAAGTAACGAAGGCGTAGGCGCAGTGCTAGAGAACACTTAAGAAGAGATCGATTGTCTAAGTGCAACAGAAAAAGCTTCGTTTAAAGAAAAAGATAACAAAGCACAGTGTGCTATTGTACAATCCTTACCTGATAAATTTATAGAATATGTACGAGAGGCAAAAAGTGCTAAAGGAATGCTTGCCGCTCTCGCAGATCGCTTTGAAAGAAAAAGCGCGCTATGAAAAATGTACGTAATGAAAAAGTTGCTAAAACTTAGATTTACCGATGGACAAATGCAAGACCATTTCGTCCAACTAGAAAAATTGTTTCATGAATGGAAGCGACCGGTTCAAAGCTTGAAGATAGCGACAAAGCGTGCTATCTACTGCTGACTATGCGGGATGAATATGAAAATTTGATTACTTCAATTGAAACAAAAATGAATAGGCAAAACGAAAGTTTTGATTATGATGCTGCAAAACTTAGACTTTTAGACGCTTAACTTAAATTAAAAGAAAATGCAGATTCAATAAATTCAACAGTTATGAAGAATAGAAATTATAGCAGAAGGAGATAATCATGAAATATGTTTTGTAACCACCAATTCGTGTGAATTCAATACTGCTCTTTTCTCAGATCAAAATAAAATCAGTTTTATCTTAGATAGCGGTTCCACGGCTAATTTAGTGACGAAGGACATGGAAAAATTCATGACCGATAATACAAACATTCAAGAAAAATTTCTCATCAAGATCGCTAATGGAGATATAATTAAAGGCACCAAAAGAGGTAGTTTAATGTATAAAATGAGAAATTAATCCCAGAAAGTATAGATCCTAGGTCAATATGCATAGGTGACCTTATTCATACAGATATTGCGGGGCCTATAAGAAATCTACCGTTACATGGGGAAAAATATCTCCAAACAATAATTGACAATTTTTCACATATTACGCAGGTATACCTGTTAAATTCAAAAAGCGAGGCTGAGAATAATATAATGGACTGCATTAGGCAGCTAAAAGCCAAGGGCATTATTGTTCAAGAATAATACAAGGATTTTGGTACCATCAAGAACTTTCTGGGCACCAAAAAAGAAGTTAGAAGAGACTCAATTAGAATATCCAGTCAGATTTTATCCCAAAAGTTATCGACAAGTTTAATCTTACAGATGCCACCTCAAGTCCGATACCAATGGAACATGGTTTTCAAGCTCACAAAAATTGCAAAGTGAATAAAAATTTAATAAAGTTAACCGACAGGAAAGTTATCTGTTTCTTAAAAGGGACAAGAGATAGAAGCTATACGTTCATAAGCTCAAAGATAAAAGGAATTATAACCTAGTCAAAGGTGGACGAGGACAGATTTATGGAATATCTTCGTGAAGATTCCTCGTCTATCTAAGTTAGCTATGGAGGACCAACCACCCCGAGAGAGGCAGAGACTCTTGTCAAGAAGGTAACTGCTCTTCTAAGGGGACCTTGCGATGCCTCTATGCCGCATAAACGGCCCTGGAAGGGGAAACGGAGCGTGTACTGGTGAAATGAGGAAATTGCGGAACTTAGGCGGATCTGTCACGGGACACTCAGAAGACGGCAGAGAGCGCATAGCCGCCCAGAGCTGGATACGCGCCCTGAAGAATACAAGGAAGGCAAGCATAGGGTAAACTTAAGTCCGGGTCTGACAACACGATGGATGAAGCAGCGATAAAAAGAAAGGTGGACGCTCTCTTTCTGGATCAACAAAACCATCAAAAACCGGCTTTTGAGTTCCGCTATTTAGTGAGGCAGAGATGCTTCAGGCAATTAGGTCAATGAAAAATGGGAAAGCGACAAGACCAGACGGAATACATACTGAAGCCCTTAAGGCGGCTGCAACTGTAATCCCTGGTCTCTTCCTTGGCATGTTTAAAGCGTGTCTCGTGGCAGGCGTCTTTCCGAGGGAGTGGAAAGTTGCCCACCTGGCTCTGATAAGCAAAGGAAAGGGTGAATTAGGATCGCCATCATCTTATAGACCCTTGTTTATGTTAAATACCATTGGCAAGGTGATGGAGAGCATGGCACAAGAGGTAAATTATTAAGCGCAGGCATAGCTCAGGGTTAAGTTCTAGCCCCTGGTCTGTGAAATGTCTTTTACGACGGCTTGCTAAAGATTCGAGCTTCCGGATGGATGCTCCATGATCGGATACGCGGATGATGTTGCTCTAACCATAACAGCTCGAGAGACAGAGTACCAGCAGAATACCTTGGATGAGGCCATGCGCCTTATGAATAGCTGGATGTCGGATCACGGAGTCAGACTGTCAGTTCCGAAAACGGAGATTTTCCTGCTGACTCGGAGAAATGTTGATTCCATATTCGGCGTCAGCTTTGATGACGGAGATAATCCTCTTATGATCCAGACCAAACAATCGGTTAAATATTTGAGGGTCTTCTTGGATAACAAATTGACCTACAATAGACAATCTCTCCCGTACAATGAAATTTTGGCAGCGTAGGTGGACTGTTGACCCAAGGAGATGTTGGACGCACCGCTTCATCATCGACTTAAAAAGGTGAATGAATCTTGAACATAGTGAGGTAGACTTCTACCTTACAAAGTTCCTAACTTGTTATAGTTTTTTCCGCGAAATGCTTTCAAGGTGCAAGGTGGCATCTCCGGAATGCTTGCATTGCCGGGGTGAGCTGGATACCGCTGAACACACTTTTTTTGGATGTCCTCACTTCGCTGAGGGGCGATCGCCCTCCGACGAATGGAGGCCGGAAGGAGTCGTCCCGGAAATGCTGCACAGTACCGTGAACTGGTACAGTGTGGCAGAGTACGTTCGGCCAACACTGGTTAACAAAAAGAAGGAGGGTTTCCTCTCGTAGGAAACTCCTTTATTGGCAGGGTATGCCGAAAAATGCCTAGGCTGCATTTTTTCCGGACCAAAGTAATTGGTCCATTGGTCTTGGTCCATTTGCTCCGAGTAGCTGGTCCAATGTTTCTGCCACTCGCTTAGGCTCATCTGGCCCGAAGTAGCCTTTGCTCGGTCAATGCCTTCCCTTTCTTTGTTAAGATAGATATACTACCTCTTTAGAGCCAGCAGATCTATAGGGATTACCCCGACGACTAGAGCTGCCTCCAAGGACACTGTACACAGGAGATTCGCAGGGCTCCTTGCCTCTGAACTCTCGAAAGCTTCGACGCATAAGCGACCTTCTTTAAGCAACCAGCCCATACTTTTGCACCATACAGGAGTATGGAGTGAGTGACCGACATAAGAAGCCTGCGGTTTCCAGTCTTAGGTCCGCATGTGTTTCTCATGAGCCTGTTTAACGCAACAGTGAGCCTAGCAGCCTTCTCCGTGCTTCTCAGAAACTGCGCCTTAAAGGCGTCGTGTCCAACAGCACTCCCAAGCACTTTAAGTAATCTTTCGTTTCTATCCTATCCTCCCCAATACATATTTGGATGATGGTCTCAATATGTTTACGGGTGAATAGGACAATACAGGTTTTTAAAAAAATTCTATATGTGTGTGTATGGTTGTAGGTATGTGCGTAACCAGCAATATTTTACAATTATTATGGTATTAAGACCTAATTTTTTTTTAAAACATTTTTTATCAAAAATCTCAAAATACTTTTTTCTTTTTTATTTGGACGTAGTGCCTAATTTATTTCTATGGGAGTACTTGTTTACATAAAAAAATAAAAATAATAGCAATATAAAATATTATAAGTTTTTAGCCTTGAAAATGAAGACTGAAAGTCTTTGAAACGTGGTCAATTTATTGAAAAAATAAAGGAACAAATTGTTAGTTCAAAAATCAAATATTTTTATTCAATTTTTTTTTTTTTGGGACGTAGTACTTAATTTTTTTCTATGAAAGTATTAATATCTCGAATTATCGTTTTCACTAGGTAAAATAGAGACCATTAAGAATATCTTGTTATTGTTAATGAGGAACCATACTGTCAATTACTTGGCAGCATTTTTTTTCTAGAATTTAAATAACGGAATAATTTAAATCGCGAAAAATTATTTTCCAAAATTATATCACTGACAAATAAATTTATTCATTTTTTTTTTCAATTTTTAAAAGTTAAATTCCCAAACAACTACATCTCTTATAAATTTAAACAAAGGTTTTCTTTAAAAAAGTAAATTTTAAGAGTTTAAAGGATAAAAATAATAATGTTACACCCGACTCATATAATTTTTAACGATCAATTCGGATTGAGAGACCCAAATTACCTACCTATAGATCCCTTCAAAATGCAGAACCATAATTTCAAGTCAACTTTAAGGGTTGAGAGGGTAAAAATAAGGGTATTGCACGCTTCTTATATAATTTTTGACGCTAGTTTCGAATTCATATTACCTCCTAGTCCCTTCAAAACTACAAAAAGTACGTATATAACTAAATTTTTTTTACTTGCGAAATTCCTAAAAATTAATTTTTTAATTAAATAAAATGTTTTTTAACAAACAAGTTAAGTTTCTTCAATACTTACTCTGATCCACTAAAACACCCAACTTTTTTTTGCCATTGAAGTATCAAATTTTCATTTTTTTCATTTAAAAAGTTTTTGTATCCTACCATTCCGCAAAGTAAAACTGGAAAATAATATTTTTATTACTTTAAGAAACAAAAAATAATTCTTATAGTTGGTTATAATTTTAAATTATAACCAAAATTTATTAGTATTAAATTATAATGCTTATTTGAAAATCAGTTATCATATAGTATATATTGTAACTAGTTACTATAGTATGCTGACATAGTGTTAGGGTAATTCCATGGATAAAACGCACAAAATGATATGCCAGGTCTCAAAAATAGGAACTTTGTTTTTTTTCTCGATAAAAAAACTTAAAAATAGATGATTCCCCGAATTCGAAGGTTTTCTAGAAATTTTGAAGGGTGCTTTGCTGATTTAAAGTTTTTTGGTCAAATTTCTCTCCTCAGCCACCATTTTTGAAAATCACGTAAAAAAGCTCCGGAAAACGTTAAAAAAAGAAAAAAAAGTAGGTTTTCGATGTAAAATTTGATGAAAAATTCGAATTTTCAGTCAGATCTTTCCTACTCTATGTCAATTCGCGGGAAAATTCAAATTTGTGTTAAACTTTAAGTGTAAATAACTCAAAAGTTTCCCGCTAAAAAAAATTTTTTTTTCTCAAAATCTTCAAAAATTACATATATTTTCCTGAAAAAAATTTCCCGAGAGTAATTTTTGTTTTAAGCGAGTAATACCGATTTTCGTTTTTTTCAATTTTGACTTGTTACTTATTTTGCTGATTTCCCGCTAACTCACGTGACCAAATGAAAATCTGACAAAAAATTTGAATTCTGCGGGAAATTTTACAAAGGTATAGTAATTTTGGTATCCTTTGAATGATACATCTCAATTTTACAATTTAATTAAAATGGTTTATTAAAATATAGAAAAAATGAAAATTTATAAAATGGGATTTTCTTGATTTTTTTACATTTTTAGCCTAAAAATCATGTAAAATCTAAAAATAAAAATACTTCTTTTGGAAAAAACAAAAGTTATGTCTATTATTAATAAAAAATAATTTTTTTTTAAGTTTAGATTTTATTTTCTATCAAAATGTCTATAAATTGTTAGAAATGTACCCAAAAATCAAGAAAATCCCATTTTATAAATTTTCATTTTTTCTATATTTTAATAAACCATTTTAATTAAATTGTCAAATTGAGATGTATCATTGAAAGGATACCAAAATTACCATACCTTTGTAAAATTTCCCGCAGAATTCAAATTTTTGGTCAGATTTTCATTTGGTCACGTGGCTTAGCGGGAAATCAGCAAAATAAGTAACAAGTCAAAATTGAAAAAAACGAAAATCGGTATTACTCGCTTAAAACAAAAATTACTCTCGGGAAATTTTTTTCAGAAAAATGTAATTTTTGAAGATTTTGAGAAAAAAAAATTTTTTTTTAGCGGGAAACTTTTGAGTTATTTTCACTTAAAGTTTAACAAAAATTTGAATTTTCCCGCGAATTGACATAGAGTAGGAAAAATCTGACCGAAAATTCGAATTTTTCATCAAATTTTACATCGAAAACCTACTTTTTTTTCTTTTTTTGACGTTTTCTGGAGCTTTTTTACGGGATTTTTAAAAATGGTGGCTGAGGAGAGAAATTTGACCAAAAAACTTTAAATCAGCATAGCACCCTTCAAAATTTATAGAAAACCTTCAAATTCGGGGAATCATCTATTTTTAAGTTGTTTTATCGAAAAAAAAACAAAGTTCCTATTTTTGAGACCTGGATGGCATATCATTTTGTGCGTTTTATCCATGGAATTACCCGTTACGTAACCTGAGGCTTAATAGGGATACGTAATTATAAATATTAAATATAATAAGTTTATCCTGGCGATATGAGTGCCCCAGGTATATTATTAAGTTGCTATGATGGTGTAAGTTGGTACTTAATCTGGTTATAGTTGTAGATGAGTTCAACGTAGCTGGATGAACTTAACCTGAGGCTAAGTTCGCAATTACAGGAGGAGTCGTCACAATAATAACTGATAACTAATATGATTTGATATATAACTTTCACTTTATTGATTATAAGTATAGATAATAATTCATTGCTTCTGATTCTTACACACAAAAACATCCAGGATTTTAGAAAGAGCCATTACGATATATGAATTCCCAATAAACTTGTTCAAGTGATTACTGTTTTTTTTACTTCGGTATTAGTGAATACCAAATTGCATATTAATTTAAAACAAACTTCTAAAGAGGGTCTAACTTATGTAAATATAAAAGTTTTTAGGTTTTCAACGATATGGTTTATTACCAAGTTCTGGATGTTTGTACGAGTAAGAATCATAAGCCTTGAATTCATCCTGTTTGCATAATTGAAAATTATTTGATAAATAAAACCAAACTAGAATGTATAATCAAATTTGGACTTAAAAAAATATAAAATCCATGTAATAAGTATTTTACAAGTAGTTTCATTGATGTGTTCTTAAAAAGCCTTGGAAAGCCATTACTGGATTTTATATACAGTTTGGGTCCAAATTTTATAAAATTCTAATTTAAATCTACTTTGTCAAGTAGTTTTCATTTATATAAGCAGGCTTAATTCTTTGCTTCTGATTCTTACCCATAAAAATATCCAGGATTTTAGAAAGAGCCATTACGATGAATTAATTCATCTATTGCATAAAGATTCTAACTTCCTAAAGTAGGTTTAGACAATGAACACAGATTACTCTAAGTTCCTAAATCCAGATCCCAGAAACCTGTTAAAGTGATTACTGTTTTTTCTACTTATTTATTGGTGAATACCAAATTACATATTAATTTAAAACCAGCTTCTAAAGAGGGTCTAACTTATGTAAACATAAAAGTTTATTGGGAATTCAACGATATGGTTTATTACCAAGTTCTGGATGTTTGTACGAGTAAGAATCATAAGCCATAAAATTTACCAATTCACCCTGTTTGCATAATTGAAAATTATTTGATAAATAAAATCCAAACTAGAATGTATAAACAAATTTGGACCTAAAAAAAATATAAAATCCAACTAATTAGTATTTTACAAGTATAGTTTCATTGATGCATTCTCAAAAAGCTTTGGAAAGCTATTACTGGACTTTATATATAGTTTGGGTCCAAATTTTATAAATTTCTAATTTAAATCTAATTTATCAAGTAATTTTCATTTATGTAAGCAGGCTTAATTCATTGCTTCTGATTCTCACCCATAATAACATCCAGTAGATTTTTAGAAAGAGCTATTACGATGAATTCCCAATATACCTGTTTAAGTGATTACTCCCGTACGAAGCCACTGTATACAGCCGTGTATACATTTTTTCACGGAATACAGGCACTGTATACAAAATTTTTTTTTTTTAATATAGCACTAATTAGCACGTAAGGAATTAGCCCTATAGGGATTCGTAACATAGTCAGGGGCATTATAGAAGAGGAATAAATAAATTACTATGTAAAAGGTAATTACCGAGGATGTAAATGGACTCTGGAGGTAAAAAATGGCTCTCACATGATAAAATAAATACCAACTGATTGAATTAGTTATCCAGAGGCTTATTGGGCCCGACCAGAAAAAAATGAGATCTCGCTGTACAAATCGATTCCCAGGGAAAAAAATGGACTATAAGGGTAAAATATGGGTTCAGCAGGAAAAAATGAGATCCCGCTGTATAAATCGATTCCCAGAGATAAAAATGGACTATAGGGGTAAAAAATGTGTCCAGCAGGCAAATAAATGGTAAAGAGGCACCTGTGTATTTAAAGTTTATTCTTCTGCAAATATATGTTCATATGTAAATTAAATCGCTGGACCAAATTTATTTTTTTTCATAAATTTTTTCTTACCGTATTATTTATAAATATATTATAACTTTTGGGCCATAAATATTGTGAGATGAAATTTTATGGCCTAAGCTAAGTAAAAATTTAATTTCAGTAAAAGTACATTTCAAAATACTGATACTGATTAAATTAATGTTTTTAAAACTTTAATAAATTAAAGTATAATTAAAACTAAGTTAAGTCTTGTTGTTCCCTAATCACAAGTTATATTTTAAGTTTTGGGCCAAAAATGTTATGAGATGAAATTACATGGCCTAAGCTAAGTAAATTTTTATTTCAGAAAAAGTATAAATTCCTAATAAATATATTATAACTTTTGGGCCAAAAATGTTGTGAGATGAAATTATATGGCCTAAGCTAAGTAAATTTTTATTTCAGCAAAAGTTTACAGTAAACAGATAATTTTTCTTATACAGATTTTTCACATTGGGCTCACAGGCTGTACTTTAAATATAATTAGCTTATATTCTAAAAATTTATTATCTTTAGAAACTGCTTAACTTGCCAGGCCCCTAAATAACCAGTTTATCGGTGGGAAATTAAAATAAAATTAAAGAAATCGTTTTTATTTATAGATTAGTGCTTATTTAGATGTGTTCGAAATATTTGATAATTGAATAGAGTTAAGTTAATTTAGTTAATGGTCATAGTAACTGCTTTTTGGTTAATGGGCTTAAATCCTTTTTTCACCGTCTAAAAAAAATTTCGATTTACAAATAAGTATAGTTTCTAGGAAGATCACGTTAATATTTTTACAACTATAATCCTTAAAGTAATATTTCAAGAACTTTGTTTTACGATGAAAAATCATTTTCATAAACAATATAAGTTTTTTACTTTTTAAAAATATTCTTACTATATATTTTTTATATATTCTTATAATATTTTTAAATCATCTCCAATTTATTTAATATTTTTAAAATAAAATTTTAATTCTTTTAACAAAATGTCAAAGATAGATATTTACAATAAATGTATGTAGGCTATAACCCATAATAACCTATAAAGAAAAAATTCAAATTTGAACACAAGAAATTTGATTGGCTAATAAAATTTCCATATAGAGCCCATAAGCTTTTTTATAATAGATAATTATTGATACAATTTCCATTCACGCCGTTTACTGGTTATTTAGGGGCCTGGCAAGTTAAGCAGTTTCTAAAGATAATAAATTTTTAGAATATAAGCTAATTATATTTAAAGTACAGCCTGTGAGCCCAATGTGAAAAATCTGTATAAGAAAAATTATCTGTTTACTGTAAACTTTTGCTGAAATAAAAATTAACATTTAAATAAAAAAAACATGTTAGAATAAGCTTTTTATATTGCCTGGGGGGGTTTCTTTTTTTATTTTTTCACTCCGTAATATTTTTTCCAGTGCCGAACTAAGACTGGTGGAGGCTTCTTGGCGGAAATATGGTGGAGGCCTACTTAAGGCGACAAAAATTAAAATAAATTTACTTTTTAATAAAATTTTAATATCCTTTTTCATAAAATTTGTGCATTAATAAATTTTACATTTAAAGTTAAAAAATTGATTCAGATAGCATATTCTTCTTTTTTATTCTTAAATCTTTATCAACTTCAAGTACTTTAAAATTAAGTTTAAAGAAATTTTTTTTAAATCTAAATTTAATTTAAAATTTTTAGTTCAACCTTTCATCTTAAAAATAATTTTAAACAAAACCAATGTAATTAAGATCTATGTAAGTGTTAAAATTTTAATTAATTGTAAACATTGATGTACGTATTTATAGTTTATAATTTTTACAGAAAAAATAAATGTTTGAAAAGGATGTGGCACACATCGAAACGTCACAAATTTAAAAACTAATAAAAATTTGTATTTTCTTCTTGTTCCTACTGATCGTTTTTATAATTGCTTTTAATTAAGCAATTATATTTTCATAAAAATATTCTTTATCAACTTCGTTTAAAAACCCGATAAAAGCCTACCCTAAGGAATGAGAAGTAAAAAAACTATATACAAGTCTCACACCTCAGAAGCCTGAGATGGACCAAAATCACCAATTTTTAAATTACTGCAAAAATTATAACTCTTGACGGAATTGGGTTTACAGGTCCCAAAAGTTTTCTACAAGCTTCAAGATTCCAAAAATTCTTTACTCATCTCTTGTCTTTAAATTGTTTTTAAGATATCTGTTTTCAAAGATAATAATAAAAATTAACTTTTTTTAAAAATCCTGAAATTGGGACTCCGAATTTAAATTTTTATCTCTGGAAAACAGATACTTGAAAAGGGACGAGTAAAAAATTTTTGGAAACTTGAAGCTTGTAGAGAGTTTTTGAGACCTACTAAGTCTATTTTCGTCATAAATTACAATTTTGGCAGCATTTAAAAATTGGTGATTTTTGGCTAGACTAATGGCTACTCGGGTTATTAGCTATAGCAATTTAAGAACTAGTGATAAAAAATTGCGCTTTACCGAGTTTGATAGGTAACTCCAAATCACAACTGGAAGGTATTTGGTTAACTCGCGAGGTTAGAGAGTTATATTGAATATTACCAAAAAATCGTATTTACTAGATACCGTTAAAGACGGGTAGAGCGATGCTGATCAAATAGAAAAAAGCAAGGAAAGAGTTTCATGAATTTTTTAATTTAGGGACTGTGTTAAGTAAATCTTGCTACTTACTGTTTTCAAAAGCTTTTGACCTAAAAATTGAAATTTGGTCAATAAAAATGATTTTTTTCTTTAAGAAATTAATTTCCAGGGAAAAATTAATCGATTTAAAAAAAAAAATTATTATTTTAGGATGAAAATCAAGCGAGTAATGCATGTTTAAAGTTCAGAAACAGACTTTTTTCAATAAAATTTCAATCTTTTTTAAGATGAATTTGGGCAAAATCTTAAATTGACGATAACTTGGCTAAATTTCATCGTAAAAAGATAAGTTTTTTTTTCCTTCTGGTGTGGTTTTTCCCTGGCAATCCAAATTTTTCATCTATTTCTTTAAATTTAATAATGATTTATTGTTAAAAATCAAATTTTCGGATTTTGATCTCTCAGTCACCCACAAAATTGACTAAAAATTTTTTAGACGAGCAGCTCCAACTTACTGCTATGGAAATATGAAAATAACAAACTATTCCCGAAAACTTTGTAGTATCAGATTTTGTCGTCATTTTTTTTCGACTCTTCGCTCGTTCAAGCTAGGTGTGGGATAAAACTACCTCTGAATTTAACAAAAAATGAAAAAAAATTATAATTGGTTTGTGCTTTCACACAACCAGCGATCGTGGAAAATGTTCACTTATAACAGTATTAACGTATATTCCCTAATTATTATAAGTCCTCAGACCGAAATTACAATAAATCCTGAAATATAAATTATCCTAAATCCATATTAAACCTATATAAAGTATTCTAAGTTGTTGTTCTTATCAGGGCCTGATCAGGCTGACTCCCACTTCAAATTATTCTAAGACCCTTAATCAGGAATATTCTAAGTTAGCATTCCGACGAGAAAAAAATATTAACCACCACCTCCAAAATTTACTCCCACTTTTTATTATTTAACATGCAAGAATGGAACGAGAGGGGGTAAACATCGAAGGTGGGGGTTATAAATTTTTTCTCGTCTGAATGCTCCCTGAGTCCATTTCACACCACCTCCCCCCCTAAAAACGTCATCAATATTTCAACCCCCCCCCCCTTAAAACGTCAATCTTGGTCCCGAACGGGACGTGAATTTTATTTTATTACGTGAATCACTATTTTTCATAATCTTAGCTGCAATAGGTTAACTAATAAGCAAATGCTTGTAATCTTAGCTGCAATTGGTTAACTAATAAAAAAATGCATCCGCTCTGGATCACCCAGTATTTTAAACCCCCCCCCCCATACCCCTAAAACGTCAATTTTTTACCCACCCCCTACCGAGACGGACTAACCCATCCAATGAACATGTTCCATGTTTAAAATGTATTACATTTTATTTTTCAGTTTTTTCATAACTTCTGTGATATGAAAAATGGCTTTTTTTAACATATTTATTTATTAAGTAAAAAAGCAGAGGAATAATATAGGAAATAGTGGGGAAAATTTTTTTTTTAATCCTGAAAAAGGCATATACACGGTCTTTGGGTGCTGGACGAGTTTAGTTATTTTTAAAGTCAAGTGACAAAAAAAAAATTAAAGGGTTGGTATTAACTATTATATCGTAGTATAAGTGAACGCGACATACGGAGATGTTCCATTGATACCAACCTATGAATTTAATTTTATCTTATGACTTTAAAAATACCATGCCCAGCACCGGAAGACCATGTAATAATAAAGATTTTGCAAGAAAAAAATTTGCTTAGGTTCTCTTATGCAAAAAGTTAACAAAGCTGCAAAAAGAGGGCAGATTTTTCGGTGTCTTTACATTGCTTTCGCTAACAAGAGACCACTACCTTTAGGAAACCAAATTATAAATAACTTTCATTAATATATTGAAAAAAAAACCCTATAACCTTTATTCCAACGGGCCTTCAAATACTGTGCACATCAAGGCTTTTAAATAGAGTTTTTTGGTAATATTGCTTTTTAGTTAGTTAGTTAACAAAAAAACTTCTTGTTGGTCACAATTTTTTGGTATTAAAGTCATTTGTCAAGTCTCGGATACCGCAATTTTTTATCGCTGATTTTCTCAATGTCATAGCAAATTAACCAAATGGTCTTTATTGGCCCAAAATGATTAACTTTTAAATTCTCTCAAAAATTGCAATTTTAGACAAAAATGGGTTTTATAGGTCTCAAAAATTTTCTAAAAGCTTTTTTCCGAAAATTCTTTATTTGTCTTTCAGAATTGTTTGTTTGCAAAATATTTTAACATTTTAATTTTTTATTTTAAATTCTCTTCTTTACAGTCAGTAAATTGAATGCCCATTTTTGGCCCAAAATGATCAATTTTCAATTTGTTAAATCGTAGTTTTAACATTGAACATATTTATAAGGAGGGGTAGCCTGTGAACCTGAAAATCAAGTAGGGTCAAGTGTGTCTGATTTAAGGGGGGAGGTTCAAATTTCAATTTCGGCACTTAGAATAATCCGGGGTTAGGGACTTAAAATAATTTCTAGTTAGGGACTGAGAATAATTTACTTTTAAAAGCTTTGAAAAATTCAAGTTTAGGGACTTACAATAATCCGGGTTTAGAGACTTATAATAATTCGAGTTGAAGGACTTAGAATATTTACGATTTAAGGACTTAGAATAATACAGGTTTACAGAATCGAAATAATTTGGGTGTAGAATCTTAACACCTAGCAAAGGTGATAATTACAAATTATAAGAATAGCGATTTTGTTGTAATATTGCTTATAATTTTTGTATCATAACTAGTCCTTTTTTTAGGTTTAGTTTTCACGTCCTATAATTAGTCTTATAGTCCAATTAGAGCTTGTAATTATTAAATCCCAATATTTTCTTACCCTTTCTTCAAAAAAGGCAGTTAATTAGAAAATTTTAGCTCTGCTTCCAAAATATTGCAAAAAAACCTTAAAATGGGGTAGTTTTTGCTGATTTCATTTCCTCTACTTCTCAGCCACTTGTTGGTTAGTATGGTAATTATACCCCAGATCGCGTAATTCAGAATCAAAGCATAACTACTTTTCTATTCTAATTTTTTTGATCGCATGTATTTAGATCTTGAATATCTCTGAGCCAAAATTCAGCTGTAATACTCACACGAACTTATTACCATACCATTATCATCACCAGGTTCCTAAACTCTTTTTTATTTACTAAAATTACGCTTTAATATAATTTTATAAAATAGTTTTAACTATTTAAAAAAATCGGTTTTTAAACAACCGGTTTTTTTTCAATGTAACCGACACAAGAATTAAAAACTTTTTAGTTATTAGTTTCTAATCAATTTTTCAAGTGTTGATTTTATAGTAAGTTTGAAATCAAATTCTGATATTAGCGAGACTTTTTATCATATGGATACATTTTTTGAAAAATAAATTTTTGTTAGAACTCGTAGATAGGCTCTTGGGCATTAAATGTTTAATTCAATAAAATGCGGATTAATTAATAAATAATAAAAACCGCAAAGAATTATAAAAAAGCTAAGGTTTTTTTATTTCAGACACGATCACATATTTATGGAGTATTTTCTCTTTAATAACGTTGATGGGATCCAAACCCTCTTAAATTGAAAACTATTATTTATTATCACAAACCAAGGCAATATAAGCATGTAGAGCATCGGAATGACCTGGGGACCAAATTTCTCTACGAATTGGACAATTTAGAAACTTTTCCGTTTTTTTGACCTGACAAACTTATAAGGCACTATTTCATCTCTGTATTGCATACATAGGGTGATCGTGCCTAAAAATATAAGTATCTTGTGTTATTTTGCATTTCTATGATATTTCACCGGATGCAAAGTTTATACAAAAGCTATGAAATTTATTACGAAGTTGACATTTATAAGGTTTTTCACCTCTGTGAAGCGAAAATACAAGAATAAACATGCTTTTAAAAATACCGGAATGGGCTCAAAAACTATAGGTTCTATCAACTCGATAAAACAAACCCAGTTTTAAGAACTGAAAGTGATCCGATGGATCGTTATTGAGATATCGTGCCCACATTCAACATATGGGTCGCCAAATTGCAATCTATAGTTACTGATGACTATTGAAAAAACACCCAATACACCCTCTGTGTATTCCGACATACCTTCTGGGCCTAGAATCACAGGGCTCAATGTTAAGATAATGTTAAAAAACAGGATTTTTAAGCAAATTTCCAAATAGAGTTATCATAATATATGGCTGTCATCCTACAATTCAACGAAAATACTTCCACTGGCCTCATTATTTTTTTATAAGTGCCACCTTTAATTCCCCATAAACCATAATTTTTATTACCGGTTCTTTCATCGTTATAGTATTTTTTACCAAATGCCCAATTTTTGCCCAAAATGACCAATTCTTAAATTGCTGCTAAAACTGTAATTTTCAATAAAAATAGGTCTTATAGTTCTAAAAAATTTTGTATGAGCTCTAAATTTCCATTGTTCATTTATCATATAGGATAATTTACAGAATCTTAATTTTTTTCATTTTTTTATTACTATCCTTGTAGAGAGTAAAATATAAGTAAAGAATTTTCGGAACTTGCAAATAATTTTTGAGTCTAAAATTATCATTAAAAATTACAATTTTAGTAGCAATTTAAAAATTGTTCAATTTGGGCAAAAATGGGCATTTGGTTTATTGATTGATGAGAGAAACGATGATAAAAAATTGCGGTTTATGGGGATTGAAACACGGTTCTTATGTAAAAAAAATGAGACCAACCGAAAGTATTTTTGTTGATTTGCAAGATGATAGCGCTTTTTGGAAAATTGCTTAAAAACTCTATTTTATAACATTGTCGTAATATTGAGCCCTGCGTTTCTAGGCCCAGAAGGAGCGTTGGAATACACGGTATCTTGGTTGTTTTTTCAAGATATTAAAGTCATTCATAACTATAAAGATTGTAATTTATAGCGTCCTAGTTTTTGTGGGTTTAAGGCTGGAGGTATATCAATTTTTTATAAACCATTTCCTTAGGTTATGTGAGTTTAAGGCTTGGGTATAATTTTTATTTTCAAAAACCACTTCCTAAGGCCATTTAGATGTGAGGCTGGCGGTATATTTTTTTTTTAAATACCATTTCCTTAATCTAAATCTACATAGGTTTAAGGATTGTCTTACATATATTATTTTTTTACTTTAAAAAAATATTAACATTTAAAAAAAATTTTTATTAATTGGTGGGGGCCTATAGGTGAGCGCCTCAAGCGCCTAATGGATAGTTACTGATTTTTTGCTAATGACAATTCCATCGCGAAAATTGTCACTCATCGGCAAAACAGCCCATACCATAAAAAATTGATATTATCAAAATGAGTTGCAAAGGGCCAAGCTTCCAATTAATAGATGGTATATGTTTTTAATTTATGAAAGGAATACAAATGATACATTTATCATAAAAGTTCCTAATTGGTATTATTATTAGTTTTTAGTATATATACATGCATATTAGAGTGTGTCTTATTTTTTTTTTTTTCGAATACTTTGGTCATAAAAAATGCCCAGCTCAAGGATTTTGATTTTCGATTTTTTTAACCCGTGCCGCCGAGCACTTGAAATTTCCTATTTAAATAACATGGGAATTTTGAGTTTTTAGCTATACAAATTTTTACACAGGCCACAAAGGGTTTTAAAAAGCTAATTTTTACTGGAAAACATACTTTCATATGTTGTAAAGACATGAAAATAGCCCTGCATTCATTTAAATGGAAATTCTAGGGCTAGAAACGCAAATTTATATGTTGGCTCAATCTTATAAAACAGGTTTTTTTGGTAATTTTCGATAAACCGCTGGAACTTCTAAAATTAACCAAAACACTTCTGGTTGTTCTACTTTTTTTATTGCAAGTGTCACCTTTCAAACGACGTAAACCGTGTATTTTTACCACTGACTCTCTCAAAGCTATAGTCAATTAACCTACTGGTAATTTTTGACCCAAAATTTTTAAATTTGTTTAAATTGCTGCCAAAATTGTAATTTTTGACGAAATTGAGTTGTATAGTCCTTAAAAATTTTTTTAAAAACTTCAAGTTACTAAAAACTTTTTACTCGTCACTTTTCTTCAAATAATTTTTAAGATATCACTTTTCAAAGATAATGATAAAAATTGATTTTTTTTTAAACCCTGAAATTGAGACTTTGACTTTAAATTATCATCTCGGGTTAACAATTTATTGAAAAACGGCGAGTAAAAATGTTTTGGAAATTTCAAGCTCGTAAAAAATTTTTAAGGCGTATAAACCTCAATTTTGTCAAAAATTACAATTTTGACAGCAATTCAAAAAAAATTCAAAAATTAGTCATTTTTAGTCGAAAATTACCGTTACGACAATTGGCTATAGTCATGAGAGGATCAATAATGAAAGAATGCGGTTTATGGCGTTTGAAAGGTGACACTTGTAATAAAAAAAAATGAATTCAGCCAAAAATATTTTGGTTAATTTTTGAGGTTGCAGCGTTTTATCGAAAATTACCGAAAAACCCTGTTTTTTAAAATTGAACCAACACGTAAATTTGTGTTTCTACCCCCAGAATTTCCTTGAGAATGAAGTCACGGCTGTGTGCATGTCTTTACAACATATGAAAGTATGTTTTCCAGTAAAAATTAGCTTTTTAAAACGCTTTGTGGCCTGTGTAAAAATTTGTATAGCTAAAAACTCAAAATTCCCATGTTATTTAAATAGGAAACTTCAAGTGCTTGGGATTTTTTTTATGAAAAAACATTTTATGCAAAATTGTAACTATAATATTAAAAACTAATAATAATACTAATTAGAAACTTTTATGATAAATGTATAATTAGTATCTCTTACGAAAAAACATATACCATCTATTAATTGGAAGCTTGGCCCCTTGCAACCCATTTTGATAATATCAATTTTTTATGCTATGAGCTGTTTTGCCGATAAGTAACAATTTTTGCAATGGAATTGTCATTAGCAAAAATATTACGGAGTGAAAAGAAAACATTATTAAAAACATTTTACTCATCCTAGAAAACCCACCCGGCAATATAAAAACCTTATTCTAAGCCGCCATTTTGGAAAATTGGAAAATATGCTGTGACCAGAAAATGAAAATTTTCATTCATAAAAGCCTTATTTTCAACCTCAAAAACCACCAGGCAATGTAAAAAGCTTATTATGACATGTTTTTTTGTCCACCATTTTGAAAATTTGGATAATAAGCTGGGGCAAAAAAATAAATTTTTTCATCATTGAAAACGTTTTTCTCAACCTTGAAAACCCCTAGATAATGTAGAAAGTTCTTTTTTTCATATGTTTTTTGTTCGCCATGTTGGAAAATCGGAAAATATGCTGGGGCCAAAAAATGAAAAATTTTATTAATTAAAACGTTCTTTTGTTCTTTACAACCTCGAAAACCCTTAGGCAATATAAAAAGCTTATTCTGACATGTTTTTTTATCCGCCATCTTGTAAAATTGGAAAATATGTTTGGGTGAAAATATGAAAATTTTCGTAAACGTTTTTCTCCACCTCAAAAACCCCCAGGTAATGTAGATATTTCTACTTTGTTCTACTTTTAATGACTTTTGTTCCGCCATCTTGGAAAATCAGAAAATATGCTAGTGTAAAAAAATGAAAATTTTCTCATTTTATTTTATTTTATTTTTTTTGTAAAAGTATAGCAATAAGTGAAAATGTTCCATGCTCGTTGGTTGTGTTATTACACATACTAGTTTTACATTTTTTTTTCGGTCCGCCATATTGGATTTCCGAAAATTTAATTCCGTATCAATGAATAAAAATGTTTACTAAATTAATATTTTTACTGACCTGTTAGTCCAGTAAAAATATCATTTTGAACGTTAAAAAAATTTTTGACTCTGCCATTTTGAATTCCCGAAAAATTGTAATTCGGTAAAAAAATGAAATTTTTTGTTGACAAATAATTTTCAGTATCCAATAAAAGAGTTTAGCGCTAAAAGAGTCTTAATTTCGGTTAAAAGACATTCAAACGATTAAAAACTATTAAAATCATTAAATATCATTAAAAACGATTGAATTTCAATCGTTTTCAATGATAGGGAAATTTGAGCATTGAATTCAATTGGCGTTTTAATGAATTTTAATCGTTTTGTTCCGTGAGGGTAATCGCTTAAACAGGTATATTGGGAATTCATCGTAATAGCTCTTTCTAAAAATCTACTGGATGTTATTATGGGTGAGAATCAGAAGCAATGAATTAAGCCTGCTTACATAAATGAAAATTACTTGATAAATTAGATTTAAATTAGAAATTTATAAAATTTGGACCCAAACTATATATAAAGTCCAGTAATAGCTTTCCAAAGCTTTTTGAGAATGCATCAATGAAACTATACTTGTAAAATACTAATTAGTTGGATTTTATATTTTTTTAGGTCCAAATTTGTTTATGGGCATATCTCACCAAGTGGTTAGATTTCTAATTTTATAAATTAAATTTTATTTTTGAGAACACAATAATGACATTTGGACAGAAGTTTAATAAAACAATAAAAATTAAAATTTTCTTTGCGTAACTTAATTTTAAGCTACGGCGTTTGATAAATGAACTTCTTAAATTAAAAAATATATTTAAGGTTATAATTACTAAATGATGAAATTAGTTCTCAAAAATACTGGAAAATATAGAGGTATACAACAATAAATTTTATTTCTGTCCAAAAACCAATAATAAGAAGATAAATTTTCAATCTTTTTATAAACAAAAAATTAAATGTTCTACAGACTGCGCTATAGGTATAGCTAGGCTAAGCCCCTTGAATCTTTAACTCATTGCTCACATAAAGCCTAAAATATAGTTAACCTTAAAGCCTAAAATATAGTTAAAATATTAGTTATTAAAAAATTATTTTAAACAAATTTTTATTTTTGCAGTTTCATAAAATTTTAATTTGTAAGAAAAGTTCCTGATTGTTTCAAAAAATCACTCAAAGCATTCAAATTATTTGTCTTTAAGCCAGCGCTGCTTTAAACTTCCTATTACTAAATAATTGTTTTAAAAATTCTTTATCATTATACCTAATTTTTATTTGACTACTGCTAAAATCATGGGCGAATCAAAAGGGGGGTGGTAAGTGTGATTGCCTCCCCTGAGCTCCAAAAAATGCATGCTTTTTGATCATAATTTTCTTTTTTTATACAAATATCATAAGAAAACATACAAAATTTCGCTTAAGCGCCCCACCCACTTAGGCCCTTTTCTGAATCCACCACTGGTTAAAATATGATCGCATTATATTATTATAATTTATTAAATCATTTAGTTGTGCCTTCTATGATTTTTGAAACATTTTTTTAGATTTTTTGATTTTTTTCAAAATGTATATTTCTTGAAATATAGATTTTAATGATCCACTAAGTATGACTTACAACTACATAATGTTATTTATTTTTTTAAAGCACTAAATTCAAATCCAAAACATCTTTTTTGAACTAAGAATGAAATATACATAATTCTTACACGTTTGTTATTTTTAGGTTATTGGTAAACAACGCTTCCAAATTGTACGATTAGTTTATATAAAACTGAGGTTGTTACATACAACGCATTGAATCAAGCTATGCCGTTTTTTTAAACTAAAATCTGATAAAATTTTACATAAATCACAAAAGATTTTGCGAAGATTTTTTAAAAATTGAACGAGTGCCATTAAAAAATGTGATTTTAGTATCAAAATTACGCATCGACAACAAAGTCTTTTGATGTCGATATCTACTAAATTATTGGAGGCACCAGTTTTTCTCAAATCAATTTCAAATTGTGAAACATTGTAGAGAATTTTCACAATAGTTAGAAGTAAAAATTGTTCATGGCATTCATTTGTGGCTTAAAAAACTTTCTTCGGTCGTATTTATTGGAAAATGTGGTTACCAATATTTCAGCTGGCATAATTTTTTTTAGAAAAGGAGCACACTGTTTTAATTATGTGAAGAAATTAAATGTATTATTAATTTATCAAAATCTATTTATAAAAAGGCAAATAGTTTTACGGCATTCCCTCTGTAATGTTAAGAATGTAAAAAACTTAAAAAGGTTACCAACAAAATATTAGGGTTTCGTATCATTCCAAGGCTGTTATTTCATAATAATTAAAGAAAATAGGCAAATAAATTTCTTGAGGCTTGAGAAGAAATATATTTAAATAAATTTCAATAATTTTTTTTTTAAACAGAAAGCTGGATTTTCATTAAAACCCTCAAATATGCAATATAACCACTTGGTGAGATATGCCCTTATACATTCTAGTTTGGATTTTATTTATCAAATAATTTTCAATTATGCAAACAGGGTGAATTGGTAAATTTTATGGCTTATGATTCTTACTCGTACAAACATCCAAAACTTGGTAATAAACCATATCGTTGAATTCCCAATAAACTTTTATGTTTACATAAGTTAGACCCTCTTTAGAAGCTGGTTTTAAATTAATATGCAATTTGGTATTCACCAATAAATAAGTAGAAAAAACAGTAATCACTTTAATAGGTTTCTGGGATCTGGATTGAGGAACTTAGAGTAATCTGTGTTCATTGTCTAAACCTACTTTAGGAAGTTAGAATCTTTATGCAATAGATGAATTAATTCATCGTAATGGCTCTTTCTAAAATCCCGGATATTTTTATGGGTAAGAATCAGAAGCAAAGAATTAAGCCTGCTTATATAAATGAAAACTACTTGACAAAGTAGATTTAAATTAGAATTTTATAAAATTTGGACCCAAACTGTATATAAAATCCAGTAATGGCTTTCCAAGGCTTTTTAAGAACACATCAATAAAACTACTTGTAAAATACTTATTACATGGATTTTATATTTTTTTAGGTCCAAATTTGATTATACATTCTAGTTTGGTTTTATTTATCAAATAATTTTCAATTATGCAAACAGGATGAATTCAAGGCTTATGATTCTTACTCGTACAAACATCCAGAACTTGGTAATAAACCATATCGTTGAAAACCTAAAAACTTTTATATTTACATAAGTTAGACCCTCTTTAGAAGTTTGTTTTAAATTAATATGCAATTTGGTATTCACTATTACAGAAGTAAAAAAAACAGTAATCACTTGAACAAGTTTATTGGGAATTCATATATCGTAATGGCTCTTTCTAAAATCCTGGATGTTTTTGTGTGTAAGAATCAGAAGCAATGAATTAAGCCTGCTTAAATAAATGAAAACTACTTAACAAAGTAGATTTAAATTAGAATTTTATCAAATTTGGACCCAAACTGTATATAAAATTCAGTAATTGCTTTCCAAAGCTTTTTGAGAATGCATCAATGAAACTATACTTGTAATGTAAAATACTAATTACATGGATTTTATATTTTTTTAGGTCCAAATTTGATTATACATTCTAGTTTGGATTTTATTTATCAAATAATTTTCATATTTATCAAATAATTTTCAATTATGCAAACAGGATGATTTCATGCCTCATGATTCTTTCTCGTACAAAGATTTTGAACTATTGGTAATAAATTATATCGATGAATTCCCAATAAACTTTTGTGTTTACATAAGTTAGACCTGCTTCAGAAGCTGGTTTTAAATTAAAATACATTTTAGAGAAAACTTGGGTCTTTTGTCTAAGATAAACGGGATATATGTGGAGTCGTGATTTTGATAGGTGAGCAATATCAGATTTTAGTTTTTTGTTAACATAATGCTTGTCATATAACTTTATTTTATTAAATATTTATACTTTATTTATTTATTTATTTATTTTTTCATCCCACTCAATGACAGGTTAACTTCCGAATGCCTAGATAATCTATCATGGTCATTCCCGCGTTGTCGATATTATCACCGACTAACGCCTTGTCCTTAGCCTTATGGCTTGGTGACAATACTCCGTCATACATGTCACTAGAATATTCACCCAGTGACATCCACCTGTCATTAGTGTTTTCTCCCCACTCAATGACGAATGACAAGGTATGACTTCCGAATGCCTGGGTACGTCTACCATGGTCATCCCTGTGTTGCCGATATTACCATCGACTAACACCTTGTCCCTAGCCTTACGGCTTGGTGACACTATTCCATCATACGTGCCACATTTACCTAGTGACATCAACCTGTCATTAGTGCTTACTCCTGCAGCCTTAAGCACATTGTCCCCAGTATAATTTTACTGCGGGATTATGTCATTAGTGGGGGTAATATATTAAATTTGACTCTATTTTTACTGTAAATACTGAGCTTAAAAGTTTTTTCGTTAAATAATTCTGCTTGTACATCCTCCATGGATACTGGAACCGGTGCCTTGTCTGCGCAGACTAGGACCTTTTGCAGCTTCCGAGGATGTAAGCCTTCATTATTTAAATTTTTTATTTTCACGTTTATTATTATTATTCTTTTCTTAATACTTTTCTGAATGCATCACTTATTTTTATTTTTTTTTTTTAATTGAAAAATTAAATTCATTCCGATAAACAAGTAAAAATACTAAGATCAAAAATGTGCAACCAATTTTAACAAGAAAAAAAATATTTCATATTTTCAAACTTTAAAATTTGTACTTGGATAACAAAAAAAAAAAAATCTTGCCTTTCATATATGTATGTTGTGTGTGTGCAATATGTGTATTTATCAACGAATTAAGTAATTTTTATGTAAGATTTTCAAATGTATGTACACTGAAAAATATTTGATTAGTATACTCGAATCTATATTTTAAACTTTTAATTTAAAATTTATAATATGATTTAATTTTCTATTTCTTTATTTATTTATTTCTTTATTTATACATAAGATACAAGGGCTATAGAGCCCTTTTTACAATACATATAGTCAAGGTCATCACAAAATTAGTATTTATAAACTTTAAAAAGAGGATGAATTGTCAAAATTTGATATAATAATTTAATTATTTTAAAATATTAAATTTATAGATTTTACTAATATTCTAATTTAAACAAATAAAAACAAATTTTAAAATCACAATATTTACAAAATTTTGAAAATATCTCTCTTCAAACAGGTTTTTAAAATAAATTTAAATTTAAAGTATTATCACAATTAAATAACTTATTTTTCAATTTTTAATTTCATTTTTTACATTAAATGTTCTTTATGGATAATAAATAGTTTTTATCATTTACACAATTGTTCACCGCACATTGGAGATGTTTCAGATGTATCACTGAAATATTTCGTGCCACTCGTGGAATTTTCATCCCCTGCAGCACCAACGTACTTGACAGGTCTATTGACCATATCGGGAACAATTTGGGGTATCCCATTAACATATTTAACTGATCTTTTCTCACATGAATTCAAATTATTAAGTTCTTTTACACTTTTCACGAGTTTTTTATATTCTTCCCTTTGTTTCTTTTTCCTATCTTGAGTAACAACATATTCCTTAGGAAACAAATTTTTTTCTTTAAAATTTGAGGAATACTTTTCTTATTTTTAAAATGAATTTTTATAGGACGAACCTTGTTATGTTTTTGTAAGCCTATTCTCTCTAGGGTTACACTTTTTTTGTCAAAGGCCTTATCAATAGATTTGATCACTTTCACCAATTGATTGAAGTTATTATTTTTAGTTTCTTTTTCTGGAACCCCGTGTATTAGCAAATTGATAGTTTTATGAATTCGATTGCTTATTTCAGTTATCATTTTATCACTCAGGATAATTTCTGTTGATAAATTGTGACTTTCTAACCTATCGACACGTTGCTGAAGTTCACTTATTGATGTTGATGATGATGGATTGTTGTTATGATTAATTAATTTATTAACTATTTCTTTTAATTTCTGAACTTCATTTTTTTGCTCTTGTAACTCCTTTTTTGTGGAATCAAGAGATTTACTCAAATTATCTATTTCTCTGCCAAAAACTGTAAAGGACTCTAATACTTGTTTTTGACATTCTATAAATCCTGTTTTAAGGCTTAATATATACTTTACATTATCACTTGTTAATTCGACGTGTGTGGAGAGATCTTTCCCGCTTTTATTGATACAAGTTATGCTTGGACTATTTTTATTCTTTGGCATTTTTATGATGTTAACACACAACTTGTATACGAATTTATATAGAAAAATTATAAATGGAATTGAAAATTCTATCCTTTAATATTATTTAAAAATTTAAAATTTTAAAATTAAGTTTTTCATGGAGTTTCCCTTTTTCAAAAAAAAAATTTTTTATTTTATATATATTTATTTTTTTTTTTCAGTGTACATGCGATCCTCTGTGGGATATTTGAAAATCTCAATTTTTTTTTTTTTTTTTTTTTTTTTTTTGGAATATATTTTATTAAAATATGAGCGCATCTGTATACTATTAAAAATTAAAAATACTCTTATACTACAATACTCTTATATTTACAATGCAATATTTTATATGCTTTTTTTTTTTTTTTTCAACCTTGCTGTGTACAAAAAATATATAAGTTATTTTACGTATGATAGAAATGTATTCTCATATATAAATTCAAAAATATTTTTATTATAATCTAGATTTATTAAAAAATAATTTCGAGCATATAGTCATTTCACCAAAAAAAAAACATATAAAACAAAAATTTACATATATATATGTTATAACAAAATATATAAAAAAAAAAAATTTTGTATTTACTTTAAAAAAATATTTATTTATATTTTAGTTACTCAGAATTTTATTTATTTATTTTTTTTTTTAAATATTATTTTAACATGTACCGTTATTGTTAGTAAATTTGTCCATTTCTTTGCCCACGGAAAACAAAATCACCCTACTCTGAGATTCGTCCTGATGCTCCGAAGGAAAACGTGGCCAAAACCTTGGAGAGAGCAGTTTGGTACTTTTGAATTTTCAAATAAAAATTTTTTTTTTTTCATTATTCTTTTCTTGTCTGTCCTTTTCTTATAAACAAATTGTTCATTTTTTCTTTTTCACCCTTTTTTATATAACTTAACATTCAAAAAACTTAACACTGTCTTTAATTTCTTATAAATTAATATTATTGTCAATAATATCTTGTTTGATGATGTTTTTCACTTTAAATTTTACCCAGTACACTGAGTTGGCGAAAAAACCACACTGTCCCCCGGTGAATAAGTTAACGTTAAAATTAACGTTAAAAATCAACGTTAAATTTTAACGTTAATTTTAACGTTAATTTAAGGTAACTTTAACGTTAATTTAAGGTAGATTTAACGTTAATTTAATGTTAAATTTAACGTTAAATTTAACGTTAAATTTAACGTTAAAATTATCGCGGAAAATTGAAGAAAAAAAATCTTCATAATTTTGCTAATCCAACTATGTAGTTATTATGGAAATTATCCTGATGCTTCTAAAATTAAGCATTATTGCTATTTTTTCACAACTAAATTTTTTGATCAAATTAATGTTCGTTCTAACATTAAATTTAACATTAAATTTATTGTTAAATTTAATGCTAAAATTTAACATTAAAATTAACATTAAATATAACGTTAAAATTCAACATTAAATTTAACGTTAAAATTCAACATTAAATTTAACGTTAAAATTCAACATTAAATTTAACGTTAAAATTCAACACTAAATTTAACGTTAAAATTCAACATTAAATTTAACGTTAAAATTCAACATTAAATTTAACGTTAAAATTCAACACTAAATTTAACGTTAAAATTTAATGCTAAATTAAACGTTCAAATCCGATATTAAATTTAACGTTAAAATTTAACATTAATTTTAACGTAAAAAAAGCATACAACATAACAACCAAAATTTTAGAAACGTTTTTGAAATAAGCCTTTAAACTGTTTCAAATGTCCGCAGAAAAACGTTTCCAAACATTTTATTAATATTTTAGGACGTTTCATCGGCTCCGACTTTTTTCCCTTAAAATTGCTTTTTGGCGTATTTACGGACATTTGGTGTATAAAAAATAAAAAAATTTAGTATCTTCTTCATTTTTTTATTTTATTGATAGATCAATGAAATACACACACACACAAAAATTTACAATTTATTAAAACTTTGTTTCGATCAATAAACTACAGCTCGTTTAGTATCATCATTAGAAATTTCTGTAAATAAAAGAAAATATAAATTTTTTAGCTATTATTCTCTAAAAAAGTTTAAATCTGAATAAATTGCATTACCTACTTGTTTTTTCAATTATATTGCACGACCGTTTTAATTTTTTGATAATGTAGTCTGAACCTCAAAAGTCAGCTATTATTAACTGCAGATGTAAAATTTTCAATTTAAGAGTTTCGATCGGAACTCCATCTTTTCGAAAAAAAAAGTTTTATACCAGATCTCCAATCAGACTCTCAAAAATATTGATTTTTTCTTGTGGAAGTAAATTTCCAATCTCTGAGGATCAAAAAAAGTAAAAATTTAGTTTTTCACACTATCAGATTGCTGCGCTTAAATTTTTCTTAAAAGTTTGGGCGATAACTATTTCACCGATTTACTTTGTTTGATGAGTAGTTAAAAAAATATATTAACATGGAACATGTTTATAAGGAGGGGGTACTTGAGAACTTGAAAATTAAGGGGGGGGGGGGGGGGGGGGTAAAATTTGCCCTATTTAAGTGGGTGGTCAAATTTGTCCTATTTAAGTAGGGGGTAAAATTTGTTTTATTTAAGGGGGAGGGGGTGGGGTCAAATGAGACTTTGAATAATTAAGAGGCTTTGAAAAATCTAGACTTAAGGACTTAGGATAATACAGGTTTATGGACTTAGAATAATATCAATTTAGAGACTTGCAAGTCCAATTGGAATAATTAAGGTTTAGGGAATCAAAATGGTTTTTAGTGTTGTTGTTGTTATCAGGGTTGTTACTTGTTGAGGATTGTTATCTCCCACTTCAAATTATTTTAAGTCCCTAAATCGAAAATATTCTAAGTCCATTTCACCCCACCCCTCCCCCATAAACGCGTCAATTTTTCACTCGAAAATTCATCCAAAAATAGTAAAATTCAACCAATAGCTAAAATAAAAAATAAAATTGATGTAATTATAAAACAGAGTAAAAAAATGATCTTTGCATCCATTAAAAGTGAATTAATTTTATAATAGATTATATAATTAGTGATTTTTTATGTATTATTACTTCATTTGGCTCAAAAGCTGAGGAATGACTAATTAAAAAGGTTACTTAATTTAATTTATCCATAATTTTTAAATTTAAACTATACCTATATGTAAGATTTTTGGTGCATTTTTTGAAAAATTAATTTTAAAAAGAGTAATTCAAAATTTTTCTCCAGTCAGCAGGGTACATATTTTTTTATTTACAAAAAAAAGTATAGATTAATAAAAAAAAAACATCATTAGGATTTTATAGGTATATAATTTTAAATTTAAGTAAAGACGTTATAGTTTATATAGAAGTTTAAAATTATAAAAAGAAAAAAAGGAATATATTTTTAAATTTCATTGATAATAATCCATTATATATGCAAATGGAAATTAAAATACATACAATTTTGTTAGTAATGAGAATATGCCTGTAATATTCCTAAGAGGTAATTAGGTACTTTTTTTATATTTATTGTCAGAGTTTTTCATAAAAGCGAATTTCCAGATGGAGCATTGATTGAACAAGATAGCGAAGCTAAAAACTGTTCGATATACATTAATAAGAGTTTGTGTTTTGAAAAACTTGAAATTTTAGATTCCATTTTAATTTAATTAGTCATTCCTCGGCTTTTGAACCAAATGAAGTAATAATACATAAAAAATCACTAATTATATAATCTATTATAAAATTAATTCACTTTTAATGAATGCACAGATCATTTTTTTACTCTGTATTATAATTACATTATTTTTATTTTGTATTTTAGCTTTTGGACGAATTTTCAACCAAATGGTTGAAAAATCAACCAATCGGTTGAAAATTACTGGAAATTTAATCAAAAACCAATTGGTTGAATTTTCAAAAAAAGCAATTCTACCGTGTAGAATTATCGTTTTTACTCGATATCTCCAATCTGATACCTAATTTTTCTAAAATTTTTTTTAAAAAACTTTTTTGATAAAAAAATTTAAAAAAAAACAATCTTTTTTTTATGGTGTAGTACTTAATTTCTTTCTATGAAAGAAATTAATATCTAGAATTACCGTTTTTATTCGTTACCTTCAATCTGATACTTAATTTTTCGAAAATTGTCTCAAAAATTTTTCTTTTAAAAAATACAAAAATCCCTAATTTTTTTTTTCTTTTTGGATGTAGTATAATTTTTTTCTATGAAAGTATTAACTTGATATTTTCAATTAGATAATTAATTAATAACTACGCCAGCTATACCAAAAACTGTCTAACAGACATAATAAGCATAAAAAAAGATTTTGTACTGGTGTAAAAAAATTTACCTTTTTATTAGGTGAAAAACCTAATTTTTTCCATGAGGTGTTAAACTGACAATAGCAAGGAAAAAATAATTTTTAGTTTTTCTTATGACATTATTTCTTGTAGACCATTAAGAACATTTTGTTATTGCTAATATCTCAAAATTTTGCACGATTACCGACTAAAAGACCCAAACCATTGGATATCTGAGACTTTCTTCTACAAAACTGTAAATGTAAAAGAAAAAGAATCAAATATTTTTTAGTATTAATTTAAATTTAAAATACTAGGGGGCTACGCCCCCTGCGCGCTAAAGCGCGCCAACCCCCTCAAATTCAATTTTAAATGAGAAACAATTTAAACTTTAAACAAATATTTAATTAATAAAACAAATTGTCTATTTTATTTATACATAATCTTCATTAAGTGTATTTGAGTATAAGCTAAAATTTATTTTTTGAAGTTACTTTTACTTACTGGGGGATAACCTTAACGCACTTTTTAAATAAAATTAAGTATGAATTTACCCTTGATATAAATGTATATTTTACCAATTATGCAATCACGGGCCCTCGGTGCTACGCACCTTGGGCCCTGTACACCTTCCCATTTGATATGTTATATAACTTTATATCGCACTTATTTCATAAATGGATCCCTCATAAATAACTAATTTTTTATTAAGGACAAATAATATTATATTATTCACCCTTCCACAATGAAGAAAAAAAAATTTAAAAAATAAAATTTAAATAAAATACAAAATTTTAAAAAAAAGTGCCATTAAAAATAATAGACCGCAAGAGCGCGTTAGTATAAATTTCTAAATGTATAACAGCTGATAAGTATTGACCAATCAGAATGAGTTTTAAAATGTCTCAAAATCAGCGTTACATTTCATTCTTTTAATAGAAGATAGATAAACTTGCAATTAATATTTTAAAAAAACTCTTTATCAGCCCTTAAAAATTAGGCTTAAACTATTACCATTTTTTTTTTGGTTCGTATAAGTCAAACTGGAGATACCCTGCACATCGTTTTTTCTTGTTTTTTCTCCTTATTAAAAAAATTTCTTATTGATTCAAAGTAGTTTTTTCATAGAACCAATATTTTTGACAAATCTTTGAAAAAAATTTTCTGATATTTGAAGGTTATCTATGCAGAATTTCTGAGCAAATAGACGCAGCCTACAACAAATTCTCTTATTCCACTAAAAAAATCTTCCTTGATTGAAACTCTGAAAATTCTTCTCAAAAAAATATATAATTTTTAATATTGTACCTATTAAAATTTAACTAAATATATTTTTTTTGTATACATTTAAATATTTTTTTTGCTGATAAAAATGCAACTAACTTTTTGGTTAAGTTTGTTTACATCCAAGTTCAAGTTCATTAGCATGATATGAACTATGTTCACAAACAAACTTAACCAAATTGTTAGTTGCATTTTTATCAGCAAAAAAAATATTTAAATGTATACAAAAAAAATATATTTAGATAAATTTTAATAAGCACAATATTAAAAATTATATATTTTTTTGTGAAGAATTTTCAGAGTTTAAATCAAGGAAGATTTTTTTAGTGAAATAGGAAAATTTGTTGTAGGCTGCGTCTATTTACTCAGGAATTCTGGATAGATAACCTTCAAATTTCAGAAAATTTTTTTCAAAGATTTGTCAAAAATATTGGTTCTATGAAATAACTACTTTGAATCAAAAAGAAATTTTTTTAATAAGGAGAAAAAACAAGAAAAAACGATGTGCAGGGTATCTCCAGTTTGACTTATACGAACAAAAAAAATGGTAAGAGTTTAAGCCTAATTTTTAAGGGCTGATAAAGAGTTTTTTTTAAATATTAATTGCAAGTTTATCTATATTTTAAATTTAAATTAATATTAAAAAATATTTAATTCTTTTTCTTTTACATTTACAGTTTTGTAGAAGAAAGTCTCAGATATCCAATGGTTTTGGTCTTTTAGTCGGAAATCGTGCAAAATTTTGAGATATTAGCAATAACAAAATGTTTTTAATGGTCTACAAGAAATAATGTCATAAGAAAAACTAAAAATTATTTTTTCCTTGCTATTGTCAGTTTAACACCTCATGGAAAAAATTAGGTTTTTCACCTAATAAAAAGGTAAATTTTTTTACACCAGTTTAAAATCTTTTTTTATGCTTATTATGTCTGTTAGACAGTTTTTGGTATAGCTGGCGTAGTTATTAATTAGTTATCTAATTGAAAATATCAAGTTAATACTTTCATAGAAAAAAATTATACTACATCCAAAAAGAAAAAAAAAATTAGGGATTTTTGTATTTTTTAAAAGAAAAATTTTTGAGACAAAAATTTTCGAAAAATTAAGTATCAGATTGAAGGCAACGAATAAAAACGGTAATTCTAGATACTAATTTCTTTCATAGAAAGAAATTAACAATAAGTACTACACCATAAAAAAAATGGTACTACACCATAAAAAAAAAGATTGTTTTTTTTCTAAATTTTTTTATCAAAAAAGTTTTTTAAAAAAAATTTTTGAAAAATTACGTATCAGAAACAGAAATCCTTAACAAACGATAATTCTAGATACTCGTACTTTCATAGGAAAAAATTAAATACTACGTCGTAAAAAAAAAAAAAAACTTTTGTATTTTTTGGTGGCAATAATTTGAGAAAAAATTTTCAAAAAATTACGTATCAGATCCAAAAATTTACTATAAACGATATTTCTATATTGAAAAAAGCCTGTTTCTGAACTTTAAACGTGCATTACTCGCTTTATTTTCATCGTAAAATAATAATTTTTTATTAAATAATTTAATTTTTCCCTGGCAATTCATTTCTTTAAGAAAAAAAACATTTTTATTGACAAAATTTCAATTTTTAGTTCAAAAGCCTTTGAAAAGTGCAAGTAGCAAAATTTACTTAACACAGTTTTTCAATTTTCAGGTCAAAAGCCTTTGAAAACTGTAAGTAGAAAAATTTACTTAACACAGTTTTTGACCTAAAAATTGAAATTTTGTCAATAAAAATAATTTTTTCTTAAAGAAATGAATACTCAGGGAAAAATAAATTGATTTAAAAGAAAAAAATTTATTATTTTACGATGAAAATCAAGTGAATACTGCATATTATTACTGATATTTGTCTTAAATATGATTGAAATCCTATTGAATTAAGCCTGTTTCTGAACTTAAAATATGCATAACTAGCGTGATTTTCATCCTAAAATAATAATTTCTTTTTAAATATTGATTAATTTTTTACGGAGTATTTATTTTTTCAAGAAAGAAATCCATTTTATTGCCAAAATTTTAATTTGTAGGTCAGAAGAAACCTTTGAAAACTGTAAGTAGCAAAATTTGAGCAAAATTTATTTAACACAGATTTTCATTGGTTTTTGACCTAAAAGTTGAAATGTGATAAAAAAAAAATGATTTTTTTCTTGATCAAAATGAATACTCAGAGAAAAAGTTAACGATTAAAAAAAAAATTAGTATTTTACCATTATAAATCAAGCAATAATGCATATTTTATGTACAGAAACAGGCTTTTTCAATATCTTTTTTATGACAATCTGATTTCAGAAAATCTTAAATTGACGATAACTTGGCTAAGTTTCATCGTAAAAAGAAATGTTTTTTTTTAGATTCAGATTTTTTATCTAGATTTTAAAATTTTATTTACCTAAAAAGTTATTTTGAAAATTTGGGGTAGCTCAGATACAAAAAACACAGTTTTTGATATATGAGTGGCAAAATCTTTTTGGCATTTATTGTCGATTCCATTTTCACATTTTTTTTTGCACTTTATTGGGTAAAAACTACCAGAAAATCATGGTGGTAGTCGCGGCCTAGTCAATTTTAACATGGAACATGTTCATTGGATGGAGTATTTGAAAAAGTTTGGCTCGACAGGGGGGGGGGTCAAAAAGTGACGCTTTTAGGGGGGGGGGGGGTGAAAAAGTGTCGTTTTTAGGGGGGGTGAAATGGACTTATAATATTTCGATTTAGGGACTTAGAATAATTTGAAATGGGAGATAACAATCCTCAACAAGTAACAACCCTAGAATACTTTAAGTTTATGGACTCTACTGTTATGAGTGAACATGTTCCACGCTCGTTGGTTGTGTAGTTACACAAACCGGTTATGAGGTGCTCATAAAACGTATTTTCTCGTAGAAATGCAAATATACCTTTATTCGGAAATTCATTGGCCAGTGCGTCCTTGAGGGGATTACAGATTATTTTTGATTCAGGTATTAATTTAGCTAAGTCAGCCCATCAAAAAAACTTATAACTGGTTTGTGTTAACCCAACTTAAATGCATGGAACATGTTTACTTCATGGGGGAGGGGTGGGGTGAAATGGACTTAGAATATTTTCGATTTAGGGACTTAAAATAATTTGAAGTGGGAGATAACAATCCTCAACAAGTAACAACGCTGATAACAACAACAACACTAAACCCAAACCATTTTGATTCCCTAAACCTGAATTATTCCAATTGGACTTGCAAGTCTCTAAATTGATATTATTCTAAGTCCATAAACCTGTATTATCCTAAGTCCTCAAGTCTAGATTTTTCAAAGCCTCTTAATTATTCAAAGTCTCATTTGACCCCACCCCCCCCCCTTAAATAGAACAAATTTTACCCCCTACTTAAATAGGACAAATTTGACCACCCACTTAAATAGGGCAAATTTTACCCCCCCCCCCCCTTAATTTTCAAGTTCTCAAGTACCCCCTCCTTATAAACATGTTCCATGTTAATATATTTTTTTAACTACTCATCAAACAAAGTAAATCGGTGAAATAGTTATCGCCCAAACTTTTAAGAAAAATTTAAGCGCAGCAATCTGATAGTGTGAAAAACTAAATTTTTACTTTTTTTGATCCTCAGAGATTGGAAATTTACTTCCACAAGAAAAAATCAATATTTTTGAGAGTCTGATTGGAGATCTGGTATAAAACTTTTTTTTTCGAAAAGATGGAGTTCCGATCGAAACTCTTAAATTGAAAATTTTACATCTGCAGTTAATAATAGCTGACTTTTGAGGTTCAGACTACATTATCAAAAAATTAAAACGGTCGTGCAATATAATTGAAAAAACAAGTAGGTAATGCAATTTATTCAGATTTAAACTTTTTTAGAGAATAATAGCTAAAAAATTTATATTTTCTTTTATTTACAGAAATTTCTAATGATGATACTAAACGAGCTGTAGTTTATTGATCGAAACAAAGTTTTAATAAATTGTAAATTTTTGTGTGTGTGTGTATTTCATTGATCTATCAATAAAATAAAAAAATGAAGAAGATACTAAATTTTTTTATTTTTTATACACCAAATGTCCGTAAATACGCCAAAAAGCAATTTTAAGGGAAAAAAGTCGGAGCCGATGAAACGTCCTAAAATATTAATAAAATGTTTGGAAACGTTTTTCTGCGGACATTTGAAACAGTTTAAAGGCTTATTTCAAAAACGTTTCTAAAATTTTGGTTGTTATGTTGTATGCTTTTTTTACGTTAAAATTAATGTTAAATTTTAACGTTAAATTTAATATCGGATTTGAACGTTTAATTTAGCATTAAATTTTAACGTTAAATTTAGTGTTGAATTTTAACGTTAAATTTAATGTTGAATTTTAACGTTAAATTTAATGTTGAATTTTAACGTTAAATTTAGTGTTGAATTTTAACGTTAAATTTAATGTTGAATTTTAACGTTAAATTTAATGTTGAATTTTAACGTTAAATTTAATGTTGAATTTTAACGTTATATTTAATGTTAATTTTAATGTTAAATTTTAGCATTAAATTTAATAATAAATTTAATGTTAAATTTAATGTTAGAACGAACATTAATTTGATCAAAAAATTTAGTTGTGAAAAAATAGCAATAATGCTTAATTTTAGAAGCATCAGGATAATTTCCATAATAACTACATAGTTGGATTAGCAAAATTATGAAGATTTTTTTTCTTCAATTTTCCGCGATAATTTTAACGTTAAATTTAACGTTAAATTTAACATTAAATTAACGTTAAATCTACCTTAAATTAACGTTAAAGTTACCTTAAATTAACGTTAAAATTAACGTTAAAATTTAACGTTAATTTTTAACGTTAATTTTAACGTTAACTTATGCACCGGGGTCACCAATGTAATGTTCGGTATTTTCTGTCTTTTTCTTTAGTAACTTAATAAAGAGCGGGTAGGTTCAATTCGCGATTAGTTATTTAAACTACAACTCTATAATGTACGGGATAGGTTTTTAGGTCCCTGGTGCAAAAAGTTACGTTAAACTTAACGTTAAGTTTTAACGTTAAATTTTACATTGATTTGCTATGCAGTTAACGTAAACTTAACATTAAATTTAACGTTAAATTTAGGTAACGCAAACGATAAAAAAAATGAAAAACTTCAAACCTAATCTAATCCTTATAAAAGGAAATAAATATCATTTTTTACTTTTTTTAATGGCTTTAATTGCACATTTGATAAGATTAGATTAGGTTTGATTAAGTTTTTCATTTTTTTTATCGTTAACGTTAAATTTAACGTTAAATTTAATGTTAAATTTACGTTAACTCAATGGCAAATCAACGTAGAATTTAATGTTAAAATTTAACGTTAAGTTTAACGTAACTATTGGCACCAAGGGCATTTATATATAATAAGAAGACTTCGTATTTTATGTTGAAAAGCAAATTACTGTTTATTCAATTTTTAATGTAAACTATTTGGAAGCTAGATACGAAGTGTCGATCTTGTATCCTGAGAAATCTGGCGTTGTCCTCAAAAACTCTCCCTTCCTCTGATTTTAGTAAAAGTGGATCTTCTTTGAATTCGGCAATAAAACAATAAATACCTTACAAAATCTATTTCGTAACTTTCTAAATATTCTTTTGATATATTCTCATGTAACCTTCACATTTTATATTTTTATTATTTTATGTTTTTAATTATAATTTTATAATATTCGATTTTATAAGCAAAAATTATAGGGCATGTTTACGCAATAAGTTTTATAAGATTTCAACTATAGAAATTACTTATTTTACTCCGAAGTTAAATTAACGTTTTTACCGCTTTTAACATTTTTAACAAAAGTTACTAGAAATATATGATACCAATACATACTTATACAATACATGTATTATCACTAATACATATACATTACAATATAGTAAAAATATAAGCGCGGAAATTTAAAAATTTATATAAACTTTTAAATAAGCTTCTTTTGTGATGAAATTTATGTAATACTAATTGAAAATTTTCCATTATAAAATTATGTTGATTATTAATAAAATTCATTGAAAAATTAAGTTTCGATACTAAAATTCAGAATTAAACAGATGCAAGAAATTTTTCAAATCAAATATTTTATTAAATAATTACTTAATTTCAGAATTAAATTTTCGCAATTGAAAAGTTGAATCAAGTATTAAGTTTAAGAAAAATTAAGTTTCGAAAATAAATTTTAGAATTGAACAAATGCAAACAATTTTTCAAATCAAATATTTTATTACATAATTAATTTCAAAATTAAAGTTTTGCAATTTAAAAGTTGTATCCAGTATTTAAATATTAAATTTTATTAATTATTAGATTAGCTTTTACTAAATATCTAAAAATATTAAAAAATAACTGATATCGGCTAAAACAAAAACTTTAAAAAGTAAAAATATGCGTTTCATACTATTTGGTTTGTAATTAAATCTCAAAAAACAACTGATATGCTTTATAAGTTTGGTTTCAGATTTTGATTCCGTTTAATAGAACATTTAATATTTTCTGTGATTACCCACTTAAATTTCATCCTAGCAGAAAAATTGGAGTTTATTGAAACCCAGTGTTGATTTTTCATTCCAAGTTTTAAAACCACTGGGTTTCAATAAACTCCAATTTTTCTGCTAGGATGAGATTTAAGTGGGTAATCAAAGAAAATATTAAATATTCTATTAAACAGAATCAAAATCTGAAACCAAACTTATAAAGCATATCAGTTGTTTTTTGAGATTTAATTACAAACCAAATAGTATGAAACGCATATTTTTACTTTTTAAAGTTTTTGTTTTAGCCGATTATGATTATACATAATATAAAAGTTTAATAATTGAAAAAAAATTTGTAAGTATATAAAAAAATTAAAAGTTTTAAAATTATTCTCATTTGTATAAGATATTTGGAGATAATTAGTTAAAATGTAAGATAAGTAATATGAAAAGTTTTGGATATTTCAACGCAGAATCTCATGGAAGGTGCCAACGTAGCTGTTCATTTATTGCTTTTTGACCTCTATTATATTGTACTAATTATTCAGCAGACATGATAATAATTGGATTTCTGGGCACTTGAATAGGTTGTCTAATTGGTGCTGGATTTTCCTAAGCTGGTGTTATCTGAAATCAATCGAGAAATTAGTATTAAAATCCCCGAGAATATATACAATATATACCAAAATCTTCGAATACATAGCAATAGATGGTGATACCCGAAATAAGAAATAATAAAAAATTAAGGTTTGAAATTTTTATGATTTTTGGGCTAAAATTTTGTTTTTACAATGTTAATTTTGGTTTAAAAAAATGTAGAAATTAATATTGGTTTGCTTTTCATTATATATAAAAAAAACTATTGGAATTTACATTTTAAAACTACACAATTTCTGGTCTCGAATATTGTCAATATTCGTAAAATTAAATAGGGTTAAAAACAACAATTTTAAGTTATTGGTTTAGTATAACTTTTATATCATGAATTTATCAGTTGATAGGAAAACACAAATAATTTAATTTTTAAGTTCAGCAATTTTTATGATTTTGAAGTAAAATTTTTCAATTTATACGGTTAAAAATTAATAAGAAAATAATTAATAAAAAAAATAAAATCAATTAATAAGAAAAATTATTGAATTGGTTTTAAAAATCATACAATTTCAGCAAATTTTATGATTTTTGAATAAAATGATATAAATTAAAGGGTTAAAAATAAAAATTTGTATAAAATTTTAATGTAATTTAATAAGAATTTATTAAAAATATTGAAGAAATCATACCATTTCAGCAAATTTCATGTTTTTTAATTAAAATTTTATAAATTAAAGGATTGAAAAAATGATATAAATTTATCAATCGATAAGAAAATTATTGAATTGGTTTTAAAAATCATACAATCTCATTAAATTTCATGATAATAAATTAAAACTTTATAGTTGAAAGGGTTAAAAATTATAAATTTTAAGAAATTTTAATATTATTTAATTTTTGGCGTAAAATTTGGCTGCTATGGGGTCAATTTTAGTGACATAATTTTAAATTTGGTTTAGAATTGTTGAATAATGTATACTTTATTATATAGATGATAAAATAATTGAATTTTGGTATAGTAGTTTTAGTTTTCGCGGGAAAAGTTTTGAAAAATGAATTTTGGGATGTGCTTTTTTTTTTGGAAAAGCAGTTTTTTTTTTGATATTATTGAAATATAAATTTCGGATGTGTAGTAAAAATATATTTTCGGTTGTGCGGTTTTTCGTATTAAATAATGAATTTTGGGATGTGCAATTTTTTTTTTGATATTATTGGAATATAAATTTCGGATGTGCGGTTAAAATATATTTTCGGATTTACAGTTTATGATATTATTAAAGAATTGGGATGTACGGTTTTTCGGATGTAAGGTTTTTTCGGATGTGCGGTAAAAATATATTATCAGATGTGCGGTTTTTCGTATTAAAAAATGAATTTTGGGATGTGCAATTTTTTTTGTTGATATTATTGGAATATAAATTTCGGATGTGCGGTTAAAATATATTTTCGGATGTACAGTTTTTAATATTATTAAAGAATTGAATTCTGGGATGTACAGTTTTTCGGATGTACGGTTTTTTTCGGATGTGCAGTTAAAATATATTTTCGAATGTACAGTTTTTGATATTATTAAAAATTTGAATTTTGGAATGTTCGGTTTTTTTTTCGTATGTGCAGTTAAAATATATTTTCGGATGTACAGTTTTTGATATAATTAGAAATTGTATTTTGGGATGTTAAAATATTTTTTCGGATTTACAGTTTTTGAGATTATTAAAAATTGACTTTTGGGATGTACAGTTTTTTATATTATTAAAAAATTTTGGAATATATGGTTTTTTAGATGCACGGTTTTTTTGGATGTGCAGTTAAAATATATTTTCGGATTTTGTATTTTTGGATTTAGGTAATCGATTTAGGTAATGGATTGGAGTTATATGTTGTAGAAAATTTTAATTTTTGTATTTTTAGATTTAGGTAATGGATTGGATGTATATGTTGTAGTTGGATATTTTATTAATGGGTGAGGGAGAAAGGTTGTATATTTTTATATGGATGAAGGAGCAAATGTATATGTTATAGAAAAATTTTATTTTGTGAGTTAATAAGCATGAGGAAAAAAAAACGAAATTTTACGTCACTAATTGTATTTAAGTCGAGATTTTATTCATGAATATAAAGTATTTTTACAATGTTGCTATATAATGAGCGCGTGAGTGAGAAAAAAAAATGAATCTAAAATTTTTATTATTCGTTATGTGTTGTGCATGCATTCCATCCCTTTCTCCTCTTCCTCTTTATTTTTTTTTTACGTAAATAATTAATTTTAAATTTATTTATTTATAAAAATTTTGTATTGAGAAAGTCAAATGGAGCAAGAAAAATAGAGATATGAAATTCTTAAGACGATAAAAAATAAAAAATTTTAAACAATAGTTTTCATAATATTTATACACAGATGTATGCCTGATACCAGAATGACAAAGAGGTTGTTTGAAAAAATTTTGTGAAACTTTATGATATTTACAAATCGTAGGAGAAAGAGAGAGGCCAATTTAAGAAAATTTGATTAATTAGTTATAAAAAAAAGCTTTCCTGCAATTTTCATATACTCAAGTTGAGTGTTAATGAGAAATACGCAAATATGTGGCTTGTCTCAGATTAAGAAACGCTATACAGCGTTGGTGAGTTAGTTAATAACAGTACCAGTTTAGAGAAGCTCTGTTTTCTTTTGATATCGGCTTTAGGAAACTAGAATAGAGTTAATTATTGTTACGATAAGTCGGTTATACAGCTTCTCTTCTGGTTTATAAGCTCTCAGGAGCATTTTTTTGTTCATACATTCTGGATTGTCAATATTTTTTCATATATATTATTATTTAATAATATTTCCATTAATCCTTATTAGATTACAAGCGATTTTTATAGTTGAGAACATTGCTCGTCTATGAGAATTACGTATTTATTTATACAGTAATGCACATTTAATTTTGCGTTTCTTTGAAGTTGAAGTGAGAGCTTGGTCGAGCAAAAAATAAAAGAATGTTGCAGTAGTATTTTAATAAAAATTGTATGTGTGTTAATAAGTTGGTTATCCCCTCTTTCACTCCATGTGATTTAGTATAATTTATAAAGTGCAATTATGCAGTCTTTAAGATCAGCTGTTTTGATAATATTATGTCTTTTCAGTCTCAAGGCCAAAATCGTATGCAAACAATGAAAATTGTATAATTATTTCTTATTTCTAAAAAAAATTACGTATTTCTTAAATCTAAAGTAATATATATTAGGATATATTTATATTAAATTAATATTTAGATGATTAGGTGATAATTGTAAACTAATAATAGTTATAAATTAGTAATGTAAATAGGAGATTTATAGCATATTACATAGTAGATCGGTCGCTAAGAGATAATATCAACAGCGATCCGTGGGGCCTGGGATATAAGGTTGTCATGGGCAAACTTAAGTCAGAGTATGACAACACAATGGATGACGCAGCGACCAAAAGAATAGTGGACGCTCTCTTTCCGTATCATCCAAACCAACAACAGCTGGCTTTGGATGTTCCAAGGGAGCAAGTTCCGCTATATAGAGAGGCGGAAATGCTTCAGGCAATTAGGTCAATGAAAAAAAGGAAAGCGCCAGGAATAGACGGAATACCCGCGGTAGCTCTTAAGGCGGCTGCAAAGATAATCCCTGGTCTCCTCCTTGGCATGTTTAATGCATGCCTCGTTGCAGGCGTCTTTCCAAGGGACTGGAAAATGGCCCGCCGGGCTTTGATAAGCAAGGAAAAGGGTGAGCCAGGATTTCCATCATGTTACAGACCATTGTGTATGTCAAATACCATTGACAAGGTGATGGAGAGCATGGTCAGAGGAAGATTGCGGCAGGCAATTAGGGAAGCGGGTGACCTTAGCGACGATCAAAATGGTTTTTGTGAGGGGCATTCCACGATCGGTGCCATGGAGCAGGTCGTGAAGGTGGTTATGAGGGCCAGACAAGTACGGCCGGATATTAAACCAGACGTCCTGCATGTCACGTTGGATTTAAAAAATGCATTCATCTCGACTAAGTGGGACGATATGTTGCACTCCCTCGAGCAGGTATTCAGAGATCCAGATTATCTGAGAAATACACTCAGAGACTACCTCCGGGACCGATACCTGCACTGGGACACGCTCGATAGCACAAGAGGTAAAGTTTTAAGCGCAGGCATAGCGCAGGGTTCAGTTCTGGGCCCTGATCTGTGGAATGCCTTTTACGACGGCTTGCTAAATCTATCTTGCTTCCGGATAGATGCTCCATGATCGGATAAGCGGATGATGATGCTCTACCCATAACAGCTCGAGAGACAGAGGACCAGCAGAATACCTGGGATGAGGCCATGCGCCTTATCAATAGCTGGATGTCGGATCATGGACTAAGACTGGCAGTTCCGAAAATGCAGATTTTTCTTCTGAACCGGAGAAGGGTTGATACCATATTCGGCGTCAGCTTTGTCAAATATTTGGGGGTCTTCTTGAATAACAAGTTGAGCTACAATAGACAATTTCAGCAGGCCTGTGAAAAGGCTGGCCGGGTGACAAAGTCCCTCTCGTGGCTGATGACGAACATCGGCGGTCCCAGATCAGGGAAGAGGAGGCTGTTGATGACGACAGTCAACTCCATTTTGCTCTATGGTGCAGAGGTGTGGGCGGACAATGTCCGCATAAAAAGTACTGCAAGAAACTAAAGGCAGTACAGAGGCAGGGGGCACTTCAAATTGCTTGCGCATACAAGACTGTATCAGAGCCAGCGATCCAGGTGGTGGCTCGGGTAATTCCCATCAATCTGCTTGCCTTGGAAAGGCAGGCGATCTATAACCGTGAGGAAGAAGAGCGCGACGTAGCTTCCGTTCGCGCTCGCTCCCGCACAATGGAATGCTGGCAGTATAGGTGGAATGTTGACCCGAGGGGACGTTGGACGCTCCGCCTTATCATCGATTTGGAAAGCTGGATGAACCGTGATCATGGGGAGGTTGACTTCTACCTCACACAGTTCCTAACTGGTCACGGTTATTTCCGCGATATGCTTTTCAAGTGGTGCAAGGTGACATCTCCGGAATGCTTGCATTGCCCGGGTGAGCTTGATACCACTGAGCACACCTTTTTTGGGTGTCCTGGCTTTCGCTGAAGGGCGGCCGCCCTTCGATGAATGGAGGCCGGAAGGAGTCGTCCCGGAAATGCTGCGCAGTACCGCTAACTGGTACAGTGTGGCAGAGTACGTACGGGCGACACTGATTAAAAAAAAGGAGGAAGGTTTCCTCTCGTAGGAAACTCTCCTCCTTTATTTCCGGGGCATGGCGAAGAAATTCCTTGGCTGCATTTTTTCCGGACCGAAGTAATATCTAAACAGGGAGTCCCGGTCCGGATTCTATGATATTGTCATAAATGCAGGAAGGTGGGGAGTTTAGTGGGTATTGTAATTCCTCCTCAGTTATACTGAGTATCTGGGCAACCATAAATTTGAGGTTGAGTCCCACATAACCATACAGTACGCGGTGTATGGCATGCGTAAAAGCATTCTCCTCGTGCTACGAAAAAGGCCCCGAATAAAAAAAAAGTAGATTTATAGCAAATATGGATATATATATATATGGGTAAAAATAATTATCAAAGATCATAATCTGGATTTAATTTTGAATCTCAAATTATGTAAATATTTAAAAGGATTTTATAAAAATTACATTTAGAAAAAAAATTTATTTAAATCTGCAATAATTTATGGTTTTTTCTTTTTGAGTGTTATGGAACAAGGGCCTAGTCTTTTCAGGAAGATGTGATTTAATAGGATCCTTATAAGTTACTTTACTGATGATATTCTCGATGGTATTCTCAATATTCTCAAAATCAATATATTCATCAGGGTACAACAAGCGCAACGCCGCATCTGCCAATTTTTTATCTAAAGGGATCATGATCTTCTTAGAACATTGAAAGACCATTTCCTCTACCCTTGCAACTATTTCATTTACATGGTTCCAAGTTTTTGGGGATTCAAAATAAGCTAAGAAGCCCTTTTCTAATTTTTGAAGCCCATTTAAAAACATTTCAATCATACGGGGCTACGTTAATCAGGGCTCCATGGAGGGCTTGGCTGTTTTAATAATTGATCTCAGAGATAGTGTACCCCTAATGAAAAATCAGTAATTGTTTCAAAAAGGCCTTGTGTTAGATTTAAATTTTTTAAATCAAGATAGTTAGTTGGGTTGATTTGATTACTGGGGCCGTCTATGGTTCAAATTTATACATTTGTATATTTATTTATAAATTTGTTTCAGTGTCGGAAAATGAATCTTGCGGTTGTCGCAAATAATTATAACTAGATTACCGCGAACATTAGTGAGACTGAGCGAAGCCACTGTAATTTTATAGATTTATTAAATTTAAAATTCCTTATAAAGCTTAAAATTATGATTTCTTATAAAAAAATAATTTAAAAGATAAGTAATACTATTATTATTAATAATAAAAGTTCTTTCATTTTAAATGTAAATGATTTAACATAAAAATAATTACTATTTTTTTTTATTAATAATGATATGAATAAATAAATGCTTATAAATTTAATAAGCACTTTATTTCAATAAACACTTTATTTTACGTATAAAATATAATTTTTTTCTATCATTGTGTGTTGATATTTTAATAAATATCGTTTTTTAATTTATGTAAAAACTTTTGTTTATCCTTAAAAGAAGCGCATAGTCGAATAGAGTCGTATCTATATTTATTATACATAATAAATATAGATACGACTTGGCCCAGATGCCGAACGTGTTTTTTACAGCCCTGTGAGAAGATACGCGCTCTTGTGTGTTACAAGGTGTATTTTCTATTGTGGCTGTATTCGCCCTGCATTTTCTGTCGTACCGACTTAATGTTATTTAAATGGAGTCGGTACGCCAGAAAACTATAAAGTACTAAAAGTTCGCAGTATTTTTTACAGAAGTGTCCACTACACAAACCTGTATAACTCTGTACTATGTAAAAACACGTTCGGCATCTGGGCCCTGGGTTACTTACTTACGATTATATTATATATAATCTTTTATTAAAATTAAATGGTTAATTGATTTAACTCTACTTAATCCAACGTAAGTTATGCCTAATTGTTTTTCACTGTCTCCTATATGGAGAAATATATTGTGAATAGTCTGTCCTTGCGACTTGTGTATTGTTATCGAATAAGATAACGTAACTGGAATTTGTGTTCTGCTGCATTGTAGTTTATTATGCGTCCATGTTCGGGTTAGTGGAATTATCTAATTTCTATATTTTATTAAATTTTTATATAAAAGCTTATAACCGGTTTGTGTAAACACAACCTAAATGCATGGAACATGTTTACTTCCAGCTGAGGACTATACAGGACTATACAGGCGTCCCTGCTTATGCACGGTTTCCATATACGCGGGTTTCGCTCATACGCGGTTTGTCTATTTTTCCCATCCCTCTTTATGCGCGGTCTTTCCCTCCGTATACGCGGGTTCTATTGGAAATTCGAAGCAAAAATTTTTCCTGATTGTCTTTTTTTAATCACGGCCAGGCTGCTTTGCTTGAAATTTATTTGTTGCTTGAACTTTCAAACAAAGCAGCCTGGCCGTGTTGTTTTGTAACATAATTAACCTCATTTATTAAATATCACTATCATTCAGACAAGCAAAATTATTACAAGTATTTCTTCAGAAAGTATGGCTCCCGAATAAAAAAATTCTCCAATTAAAAAACAAAGAATGTCTTGGATATTATGGTTTGAAGTTAAAAATCCTCAATTTGCATGCATCTGGAGATAGAGTCACAGCCTTTGCGCGAAAATTCAAAATCAATGAGTCTTCTGCAGAAAAAGACAACAAAGATAAAATTCATCATAGTTCTTCGGCCTTGGGTCAGTTTGCTGCATAAATTAAACCACGCGAGAAAGTGACCGCGTGACATTTTCTTAAAATAAAACGGGAATAAATTAAATTTTATTTCCGTTTTATTTTACATCGCCGAAGCTATCACGTGGTCACTTTCTCGCGTCTTTGTTTTATATGGTTATTTTTACATATACCTTTTCTTGTCTATTTATTTATTTATTTTAGAAAAAATTTGGCGCAGGCATGGCCAATGCGCAATATGTTACAATATTGTATAATTGTTAAGAGTATAAGTACATAGTACATACATAAAATTTAAATGAATAAAAATAAATATGAATATAATTAATATTATAAGATATAATAATAGTAAAATAAAAATTAAATTTAAATTAATATATATGAATTATAACAATTTTTGCTTAATTATAATTTAAATTTTTATATTAGACATATTTTTGACAAAAGAAAAAAAAAGTATATTTTAATTTAATTATTTTTTAAAAAGATCTGGTGTTTTTTGTAGATATAATAAGTATTTCATGATATGGATTTTAAATGTATCCAAACAATCGTATTGTTTCAATGTAAATGGCAGATTTTTCCACTCATTTATTGCAGATATAATAAATGAACTCTTATAGAACTCAGTTCTGTATGTGGTAGGTAGTGCAAAAGTTAGGGGTAGGAAATCTGATAAGGTTGTGTCAGGTAGATTACGCTGTGAACATCTTATCTCTTCATCAGGAGGTTTAAATTGTGTTGAAAGATATGACGGTCTACCAGTTGATATTAAACTATGTACTAATACTAATTTATAGTATTTTCTGCGTGAATTTGCTGTTAAACAGTTTTATTCATTCCTTAAAGAGGTAATTGAGACACGTTCATATCTTCCAACACCAAAGATAAATCTTATAGCTAGATTGAAAATTCTTTCAACCTTATCCATAAGTGTAACGTCCAGAGCATCATAGACTAGGCAACAATAATCAAAAAATGGGACAATCAGAGAAGAAACCAATAATGTACGGAGACTATAGGATAATAGTCTCGACTTTAAACGTAACCTATGTAATGTATAGTGTACGTTTTTTGAGAGTTTCATTATGTGCATTGACCAATTTAATGTTGGGGTTAAGATCACACCCAAATTTAAAACCGACGTAGAATATGGTATGATCACATTTGAAACTGTTACTGAGGGAATATCCGTACCATATAAAATATTTAAATTATTTAATTGATGAACAGTTCCAAAATTAATAGCCTTTATTTTATTTGGATTTAATTTAAGATGATTTCTTGTTGTCCAGTCTACAACTGAATTAACATCACTTTGCATATTAATTATTGCTGAATTGTAAGAGGAAGCTTTACATTGGATATATATTTGCAAGTCATCAACAAACAGTTCATAGTGACAGTAATTTATTTCGTTTAGATTAGAATTCATGTAGATAAGGAACAAAATGGGACCTAACACTGAGCCCTGAGGTACACCAGAACTGGTTGTAATAAACTCAGTGGGATTTCCATTTTCATCTACTACTGCTTGTTGACGGAAAAGCAAATAATCATGAAACCATTGGATTGTAGTTTGAGAAAAGCCTAGATTATATAACGTCTCTAATAGTATGCTTTGATCAATTGTATCAAAAGCCTTAGAGAAATCAAACATCAGCAGGACCGTTACTAGAACAAGCTCAACTCCACGACGAATGGTGTCAGTAAGATTTAGTAAAACTGTTTGAGTACTAAAATTTTTCCTATAGCCAGATTGATGATCATTTATTAAGTTATTTGTTTCTAAATATGCAGTTACCTGATCAGCAATTAATCTCTCTAAGGCTTTTGCTAGATGCGTCATATTCGCTACCTTTTCGCTACCGGGTCTACTTCTCCGACGACTTCCCTTCCACATAAAATTTTTACTTTCTATTGTGAATAACCACGTTACAGCTTAGGCGATGATTTCTCCTATCTCTCTGGAAATCTCTCTAAACTAATCTCTGATTAAGCAGACATGCATCACTCAATATTACACTAAAAAATAAGTACACAAAAATACAATAAAAGTAAAAAAACAACCAAAAATTATTTTTAACCCTAGAAATTTGGAGTGTCTGGAACCTAACCCCCTTATTCCCATGAGACCTTGGTCTCCGTATACGCGGTTTCCGTATACGCAGCACCTTCTTGGAACGCATTAACCGCGTATAAGGACGCCTGTAATACAAATGTTACTCAACATTACAATACTATTTTCTAATTTTATAATTTGTAAATATCACCTTACTAGCTGTTAAGATTCTAAACCCAAACTATTTTGATTCCCTAAACCTGAATTATTCCAAGTCCCTGAACCTGAATGATTCCAAGTCCCTGAACCTGAATTATTCCAAGTCCGTAAATCGATATTATTTTAAGTCCATAAACCTGTATTATCTTAAGTCCTTAAGCTCAGATTTTTCAAAGTCTCCTAATTATTCTAAGTTTCATTTGACCCCCCCCCTTAAATAGGACAAATTTGACCACCCCCCTTAAATAGGACATATTTTACCACCCACCTTAAATAGGACAAATTTGACCACCCACCTTAAATAGGACAAATTTGATCACCCCCCTTATATAGGACATATTTGACTAACCCCCTTAAAGAAAAATTTGACCATCCCCTTAAATAGGACAAATTTGACCACCCCCCCTTAAATAGGAAAAATTTGACCATCCCCCTTAAATAGGACATATTTTACCACCCACCTTAAATAAGACAAATTTGACCACCCCCCTTAAATAGGACAAATTTGACCACCCCCCTTAAATAGTACAAATTTTACCACCCCCCTTAAATAGGACAAATTTATCACCCCCCTTAAATAGGACATATTTTACCACCCACCTTATATAGGACAAATTTGACCACCCCCCTTAAATAGGACAAATTTGACCACCCCCCTTAAATAGGACAAATTTGATCACCCCCCTTATATAGGGCATATTTGACTAACCCCCTTAAATAGGAAAAATTTGACCATCCCCTTAATTAGGACAAATTTGACCACCCCCCTTAAATAGGACAAATTTGACCACCCCCCTTAAATAGGACATATTTGACCACCCCCCTTAATTTTCAAGTTCTGAAGTACCCCCTCCCTATAAACATGTTCTATGTTAATATGGTCCTCGGTAATTACTAAATTCTACCATGATTGCTTATGGTAATTGCGGCGGTGAATCATTGTCAGAATAAATTTTTTCTCTGACATGACCTAAAGTACCATTGATTAAACCTCCAGCAGTCCATAAGTTTTCCCTTAACATTACACGATAATTTTTAGATAAATATAGGATATTTTGTAATCCTGAAGTTTTTTCATCCGGACAACTCATGGCTACATTGGGTACATTTGTACCTACAATGCGAGCTACTGCGTTTCCTGTGTTTTTTAAATATTTTTCGTTATGTGCATCTACTTCTGTGCATTTCGGGTATAATGTGTATTATATTTTCAAATAAATCTAATTTATTTTTTGGTTTTATGGTTTTCCGTCTGTTTTGTAATGCTTCATATTTTTCCTGGGACAATTCTGCGTTTGCAGTTCCATCCAATAATTTAGAGTATGGCGTTTCATTACCTTCTTGTCGGTGTGCATTTTTTAAACAGAAGTATTTCTGAAACTCATTAAAAACAAGTTTTCCCTGTGATTGCATTTTGTCGGTATGTTTTTTTGTACTAAATATTGCTGTATCTCCTACGGATGTTAATTGGATATAATCGCCGAATAAGTAGATTATTAATCCACCGAATGGTTCATCAATTTAATTAGCAAAAATTTCTCTATACCGTGATTCTATTTGGTATAAAGTTCGTAAACCTATTAATGACATTTCATCAATTAATTCTTCTTTTGTCAGTTATAGTATTTGGATCCTAATTTGGACATATTATTTTATATAAATCATTCCATTGATGATCTGCAGCACTAAGTGTAAAGAATACTGTTGGTTTTTTCAACTGTTTAACCATATTAATAAGTTCGTCACACCGTTGATACCAATAACTGTTGATAGATCTTATTTTAGAAGAATAAACCATAATATGTTACCAGAGGTTTTTATCCTTTTCTAATTTGTTTTTTAATTGTTCTATAGTGCATTCTTATAATTTCGATTTATTCACGTAAATTCCTGCTTTTTGTAACATTCCATGACGCATAACGGTATTCAAAAAAAAAAAATCTGAATCTTGGATCTTGTGCGAAAATTTTATCTGTATATTTCATAAGATGTTTGAAATATTGATCTAAAGTAACTTTTATTTCTCTAAATTGTGAAAAGTCTGCTATTCCTCGAAATAAATGCGGGAATGCACAAGCTATGTAACCTTCCGTTGTGAATTCATTAATTGGATTGTTTTCTAATGTTGTGTAATTTAGATGTAATTCTTGGTTTATCTTATGATCTTGATTAATCCTATATATATATATAAATCTTTAATTATGTATGTTTGTCCGAACGCCATAAACGAGAACACGATAAAAGCTACAGACATCGGTTTTACGGCAAAAGACGGCAAAAATTACGGGTCAAAACATAGGCTAGGTTTTATTTCGTTTGATAGCGACAAAAATTTTTTATCTTGAAAAAACTAAATTTCCAAGAACAAAAAATTTTATCAAATTTAAAGAATATCATTCGATTCGGGCATATTTCTTACGTATCCACCTAAATAGTCAAGGTAATCGGTTCAATCTGTCAAAAGTTACAATCATTTTTCAAAAATTATAAAAGTTTAGGACTAATATTATATATATTTATAATTTTTATAAAAAACAGAAAAGTAAGGAAAAATTTTACAGCGGAAAAGAGTTTCATTCGATTCGGGCATATTTTTTACGAATTCACCTAAGTTTTAAAGTTAATCGGTTCGATCTGTTAAGAGATCATTTTTCGAAAATTATAAAAGTTTAGGACTAATATTATATAAATTTGTAATTCTTACCGGCTACTAATCTAGTAGCTCAATAGAGTTACTAAAAGAAGCTTGTACAGTTATTATCAGGGAGAATCCTAAAATTGGTAATTGAGGGAAGCAACTGCCACTTGCGGATCCTAGGGTAGGTAATCAGCTTTGTATCGCTGATCACTAATTATCCGCCTGAGTTCCAACGTCCGTAATTTTTATGATTTAGTAAATTTTATATAATAATTCGGGTAAAAAAAGTTTATTATACAAAAAATTGAGTAACCTAAAATAACATATCTTTGGAAAAATTAAGTGGCAGGGGTCCAGGGGGGCGCAGCCCCCTTGGCGGCTGCCGAGGCGAGCGAAGCGAGGGAAAATATATTTGTTTCAGTTATTGTTTTGTCATAAATTTCAGATGAATTATTTGATTTGTTAGAATTATTTACTGTATTTTCTACTATATTAATGTCTAAAGATTGTAATTCGTTAGATATGTTTCCATTAATTGGTAATTGTTTTAAAATATCTTCATTTATTTCTATATTTTTGTAATATATATTATTTAATTTAAGCCGTACAAGTGCATTTTTAATTTTTTCAGAACGCACTTTGAAATCACTAAATCCACTTGTGTATTTATATGAAAAATTAATATAGATGGTAATTTATTTGGATGTATAGGTAATTTGTTTATATTCTCATCAATATTTTGTCGAAAGTTAATTATATTTCCAGAATAAGAATATTGATTTCCTTTAATTCAATAAATTGTAATTATCGGATGGATCCTAGCTATTAACATTTGTTCTATATAACTTAAATTACGTAATTCATCTGGTACTGTTCCTGGATCTATATTTTTATCAGTGGTAAATTGGTTTGATTTTTCGCAATCAGTACAAATGTTATTTTCATCTGTATGAATGTCATAAAATGATCTGTTACATCTAATACATTTTTGAGTGAAAATATTTTGACATTCTTTGTCAAATAAATTTCCAGGAGGTTTAACTTAACTTTTCAAGGGGGTTTTTAGAGTAAGAATTATGAATTTTTGGTCAAAAATATTTCCACTCAAAGTTCATGTTTATTGTTCTAAAAAACTCTTTTGTAATATCTTGGAAAATCGGAAAATATGTTCGGTTGAAAAATCAAATATTATCCACCTAAAATTCATTTTTTTCGCTTTAAAAAACCTTCTTATAATGTGAAAAGTTGATTTCTTCAAGATTTTAGTCCGCCATCTTGTAAAATCGTAAAATATGTTGTTGAAAAATTAAATATTTTCCACCCAAAATTAATTTTTCTCGCCTTAAAATCCCCTTGTAAAGTTAAAAGTTAATTTTTTTAAGTTTTATGGTCCGCCATTATGGAAAATCGGAAAATATGTTGGGTTGAAAAATTTAATATTTTTTACCCAAAATTCATTTTTTTAGACTTTAAAAACTTCCTTGTAATGTGAAAAGTTAATTTTTTAAAGTTTTTCAATTCACCATCTTGAAAAATTGGAAAATATGTTGATTTGAGAAATTGAATGTTTTTCCCTCAAAATTCATTTTTTTCGCTTTAAAAAACCTTCTTATAATGAGAAAAGTTGATTTCTTCAAGTTTTCAGTCCGCCATCTTGTAAAATCGGTAAATATGTTGTTGAAAAATTAAATGTTTTTTACCCAAAATTCATTTTTCTTGCCTTAAAAACCCCTTTGTAAAGTTAGAAGTTAATTTTTTTAAGTTTGATGGTCCGCTATCTTGGAAAATTGGAAAATATGTTGGATTAAAAAATTCAATATTTTCACCAGAAACTCATTTTTCTCGCTCTAAAAAACCCCGTTGTAATATGAAAAGTTGATTGTTTCAAGTTTTTCAGTCCGACATCTTGGAAAATTGGAAAATATGTTGGGTTGAAAAATTAAATATTTCCCACTTAAAATTCATTTTTCTCACCCTAAAAAACCCCCTTGTAAACTTAAAAGTTGATTATTTTAAGTTTTATGGTCCGCCATATTGGAAAATCGGAACATGTGTTGAATTGAAAAATTAAATATTTTCGACCGAAAATTCATATCTCTTTCCCCAAAAACCCCTTTGTAAGGTTGAAAATTAATTTTTTTAAGTTTAATGGTCCACTATCTTGGAAAATCAGAAAATATGTTGGGTTGAAAAATTAAATATTTTCGACCGAAAATTCATATCTATTGCCCCAAAAACCCCCTTGTAAGGTTAAAAGTTAATTTTTTTACATTTTATGGTCCGCTATCTTGGAATTTTGAAAATATGTTGGGTTGAAAAATAAAAAATTTTTGACCGGAAATTCATATTTCTTGCCCCAAAAACTCCCTTGTAAAGTTAAAAGTTAATTTTTTCAAATTTAATTGTACGCCATCTTGAAAAATCAGAAAATTTGTTGTGTTGAAAAATTGAATATTTTTCACCCAATATTTATTTTTCTTGCCCTAAAAAACTCCTTTGTAATGTGAAAAATGGATTTTTTCAAGTTTTTCAATCCGCCATCTTGGAAAATTTAAAAATATGTCGATTTGAAAAATTGAATGTTTTCCACCCAAAATTCATTTTTTTCGCTTTAAAAATCCTCCTTGTAATGTGAAAAGTTGATTTTTCAAGTTTTTAGTCCGCAATCTTGGAAAATCGGAAAACATGTTGGGTTGAAAAATTAAATATTTTCCATGCAAAATTCATTTTTCTCGCCCTAAAAAATCTCCTTCTAATGTGAAAAGTTGATTTTTTCAAGTTTTTCAATCCACCATCTTGGAAAATTGGAGAATATGTTGGGTTGAAAAATTAAAAATTTTATTAATAAAAATGTTTTTTTTAACCTCGAATACCCCTAGGTAATGTGAAAAGTTCTTTTTTATTCGTAAATATCGAAACTCTCAATATTTAAATTTTAAAAAAGTAATTTTTTGATGAGGAGTTCGATTTTTTGCTATTATTCTTAAATGTGCATACCAAATGGGCTACAAATTTAATCAGTTCGTCTTTGTCTTATTTGAGACCATCTTTGAAATTTTGAAGCCAATCGGCAATATCATTAAAGAGTTATCGTGCACACAAACTCGACATTCTGTCGCGAGAATAGACTGAGCTCAGCTCAGAGCTTCGCTCAGTCTAATTCTTTGGCATAATATTTTTTAAAAAAATGTAAAAAAATAAAAAAAAATTTTTATTTTTGTGTAAGAAAAAGTCAAAAATTTGCTCGGAAAATTTTTAACATGTCTTGAAGATTTATGTATGTATAGGAAAATTTTAAGGTACTTACATTAAAAATATAGTTGCGACAAGGATCTTAAAGTCCATTATGGTTTCCAAAAATTTATAAGAAAAGTCCTAAAAACTGCTTGGCAATGGTGTAAAAAATGAACAGCTTGGCTACGGCTTGGTAGTATTCAGCTTGGCTATAGCTTGGCAGTAAACAGTTTGCCTACAGCTTGGAAGTAAACAGCTTGGCTACAGCTTGGCAGTAAACATTTTGCCTACAGCTTGGAAGTAAACAGCTTGGCTACAGCTTGGCAATAAACAGCTTGGAAATAGAATAATTGATGATTTTCCAATGATGAACTTTTGGTATAACGGCTTTAATTTTTTTTTTTCAATGATTTTCTGTATTTGATTGATTAGAGTTGTTTGTTTGAATAATTTCTTCGTTGAGTTCGATGCTATAATCTACAGTCCCTGTTACTTTGTTGTAAAATTTTTTTTTCGATAATATTTCGTGTTTAGAAATTTTAAAATTTTCATCAATGAAAACGTTTTTTTCAACCTCGAAAACCCCTAAATAATATAGATACTTCTACTTTTCATGTTTTTTTCCGCCATCTTGGAAAATTGGAAAATATCGTAGAGTATAAATATAAAAATTTTATTATTGAAACCGGTTTTTTCAATCTCAAAAACCCCCAGGAATTGTAAAAAGCTTGAAACACATTCTAAAATATTTTTTGGTCCGCCATATTGGAAAATCGGAAAATTGTTTTAGATGAAAAATTAAAAATTATGCCTCGGTTGGAACTTTGATCGAAATTGTTTTTATCGGAAACTCGATCGACGAAAATTAGTTTTTTAAATTAGTGAGTGCTTTTCATTCATAGGGGCCTGTAGGCTGGCGCCTAGAGCGCCTTATGGATGATTCGGCCCTGATTTAATTCACGCAAAGTTCAAGCGCTGCAAACTGACACTGTAGCAACCAAATAATACTATTAAAAATAATTAAAAAACCAAAATCAATTAACTTAACCTAACTTCGATATTTGGTTTATTATTGATATTCGTGCAATTTATCCGTTGTTGTTAATTATAGAGTAAAGTAAATAAATGTGTACTTTGTAAAATTACTAAATTGCAATGAAAATTTCCTAAATAAAAAGAAATAAAAATATGGGAAGAAGGGGAATTTTTTATGGAATCGCTATTTAAGTGTCATTTTCTGGATACTTAGCTGTAACTTGAGTTTGATAATTACTTTGAATTTATTATTTATTACTCTAGTAGACCAAAGCTCATGACGGCTAGTAAAAAAAAAATTATATAAAAAGCCCTAAACCCATATAACCTAAAGAGGTGGTCTGTAATAAAAAAATTATATGACAAGCTTTAAACTAACATAACTTAAGAAGGTGGTCTTTAATAAAAAAAAATTACTTGACAAAACTTAATTACACCCCCATAATCTATGGTCTAAAATTAAAAAACTACACCGCTAGCCTTACACTAATATAACCCAAGGAAGTGGTATGTAATAAAAAATTACATGACATGCCTTAAACTTAATATAGTATAAAGAAGTAGTCTGTAATAAATAATTACATAACAAGCCTTCCAGCCCCATAATCTAAGAAATAGGTCTAAAATTAAAAAAATAAACCACTAACCTTACACTAACATAACCTAAAGAAGGTTATGGGGGTGTAATTAAGTTTTGTCATGTAATTTTTTTATTAAATTTATGTGAATTTAAAGCTTGTTATGTAATTATTTCCATAAAAAATTCTCCTTTTTAGGGGTATTTTTTGCAAATTTAAGGGTGTTCCCCAATGCCTCCCAGAAAAGACCCCGAAATTCATGGTCAGCGACCCAAAACACCTATAGTAAACCAAAGATCATGCCAGTAACTTAACACCCTTCCCCGTGATTTGACTAGAGATTACATAAATAACCGGCGCACGCGGTTAATTTACGCATTGTTTATTTCAATTGTATATTGTTTTTTATTGTTCCAATTAAAAAAATTTTTATGTAAAAATAAATTTAAGGTCTTTCTCGATTTTTCCCTCACTTCAAGTTTTTTCCTACTCAAAATTCCCTCGATACTTTTTTGATTTGAAGTTATAATTTTGGTTAAAGTAAAAATTTTTTCCGAAAAAATTTGCTAATTAATATATTTTAGCCCCAAAATTTTTTTAAATTAATTTTTTTATGCCTATGTTTTAAAGAAATGTTTGAACAAAATTATAGCAAAAAAGTTTTTAAAAAAGTTAAAAACTGATTTAGATTAGTTGAGATAGAGCGAGAAATTTTTTTAAATTTTTTTACACGTAAAAAAAATATAAGACAAACTAAACGCATAACGTAGCTGAAATAAGATTAGTTCTTTAAGTTGTTGAATGGAAAGATTAAACGTTGAATTGTCAAATAAAAACATTAAACCAACAAATACTTTGTTGATTCAAGCAAAATTAAAATTGTTAAGTTAACCACTTAAATCTTTGTTGAATCAACATAGCGTTAGATAAACCAACAACCTACAACATTAATATGATAATTTTAATAGTTAGGTCAATGCTTTTTCTTTTATATTAAAATATTTATTCATTCTTTCTCTTTCTATCCTTTTATGCTCTTCTTATTATTATTCAATAAAGAAATGGAATTTCCTAAAAATTATTAATGATAGCTTTAAGTATTATTTTTAAATATAAATTTCACTGCGGGTATGCATAATTTACTTTTGCTTATATTATTATTCATTATTATTATAATAAAGAAATGGGATTTCCTAAAAATTATTTATGATAGTTTTAACTTGCATTTCGCTGGGTATGTATAATTTACTCTGCATATAATTTCGAAAATTATTATCTGTAACATATAGTACTTAACATTTTTTTATTAAATCGAAGTGTCATGTTCAAGGGGCGGTCCACTCAGCGCACACCAAATGTGCGCCAGGTGTGCGCCAAGTGTGCGCCAAGTGTGCGCCAAAAAAATGGCGCACTTCTAAGAAAATTTGGACTACTGAGGCTGGGAGTGCTTGAAAGCTAATAAATAATTGATTACAACCTATATTTGACCTTACAAGAGATTTACATTTTGAAAAATGAGTATACTTGTCAATTAAAACTATACATTCTAATCATATATATGTATATATACCTACCTAACTTCAATAGCTTATACCTATTTATTTTAAACAACTTTATTATAAAAAAAAATTTATCTTATATGCAATTAAAAAAGTTTTGCAGCAGTATGAAAAATTTGTTTAAATCTCAAAAAGAAATAAACAAACAATTGTCGTCAAGTAACTTACTTAACACTAAATAATAATAAATTAACTACAAATACTAAAAATTTCAAAAAGTAGCATTGTTTGAGTATTTTAACGTTAAAAAATTTATTTTTGAGGTACAAGAATAACTATTTTTTCACTTTTCAAACAATAAAAATTTTTACAAATCATTGTACAGAAACATAATTTAAAATAATGCTGCTTAAAATAGTACTGTTTTAAATTTAAAATCATTATTATTCGAATATAAAATATACAAACGTTTAAAATTAAAATTTTAATGTACATGGGGGCGCTTAAATCAGTTGCTCGGATGTCATTAACGCTATCTTCATTACCAACAAAAAATTTAAACACAGGTAGTCGGGTAAGCACATAAACAATAATTATTGTTGATGAAGCTCCAAAAATAAAAAGTTATAGGTTTTTTGACAATTAAACCTAAACTTCAAATTTATTATATTCCTTGTTGTATTCAAAAAGTACAAATTTTTAATACAATTTTTGAAATATTTACAAAAGATTTAAAATACTTATTATGTAATTACTTTCTAAGGTAAGTCAAATATTAAATTTATAAAAATGGTTCTTCAGTTTTTAAATATATTGGTAATTTTGTTTTGTTTTACAGAATAGTTTGCTGTTTTTCTTAAATTAAAAATATGTCTATGTACAAAGATGTCTTCGATGATGATTGTTACGAGAATGATTGCTTAAATCTTTCATTTTGTGAAATTATGGAAGTGAAACATCATTTAAAATTTCCAGCTCACATTAAAATTATTTTTGATTTATTAAATTTATCCAATGCAAAGGCTTTAGTTGAGATTATTGATAATTATGGAATCGAAAATTTCCCATTTGAAGATATTGAAGGTTATGTAAGATCTAGTACATACACAATAAATACCCTGGAAATTACGAATAAAGAAGTTTGTTATGGTTCGTATCATTCTACACCATCTGAATTTAAAATTGTAATTGGGCTAAGGAGTAGAATCATCTCTTTGTTAAAAGTCGTTCAAAGCAATAGAGACCGCAAAAACTATTGGGATAAGAAGAAAATACGTTTTGTGAATAATAAATATGATTTGGCATTGGAAAAAAATAAGGTTCTACGTTTAGTAAAAAACTTTAAATATAAGGCAAATGTTGTCATAAATGTGAACGCAATAAAAGTGAAAATTCATATTGATGAACAAAAAAACTGCATAGCTTCAATAACTTGTCCTAATTGTCAAGCAATATTGAATTTAAAAAAATATATGAAATGTATTGGTAAACCAAAGTGGTCTATTTATGGTTTTACCCGTCACGTTGAAGCAATACATATAGACCCTAATATTGAAATAGATAGTGATGATAGTGATGTCGACAATAGCAATGAAGTTGGTGAAAACGAACAAAGTGGTGGAGAAGATAAAGATGTTGAAAGTGACGAAGACAATACCAACATAGAAAATGGCAATGCAGGTGATGAGAGCGAGCAAAGTGATGGAAACGATGAAAATACTGGAAATAGCAAAGACAATAATGATGAGCAAAAAGATAAAGATGAAAGCGATGATGACTCTAGCAAAGAATTTGATGAAAGTAATCAAAGAAAAAGTATTGAAGGGAACCATAACTTGAGTATGAGCAATGGTTATGATTCTAAAATGAAAGTTTCAATTAAAAATAAAAGTTTAAAGAAATTAAATATAATAGAATTTTTAAAACCTGACCAATCAAAAAAAAATTATCACAAGTCGACAAAATATAATCTAAGAAAGAAATAATTTTATATACTTACAATAATTAAAAAAATGTCTAGAAATTATAAGTTAATATAATTTAATTAATGACTTATATAGTAAATGTTATTATAATATGATCAATTTTGATAATAAAAATTATTGTATAGTTTTTTATATATATATTTTAAAATAATAAACAAAATTTTTAATATATTGACAAAGAAAAAAAAAATATAATTGTAAATTTCTGTAGGTACATAAAATTTTTTGTTAGAAAAATAATTTAATTTAAATAAAACTTATAGTTAAACTTATAATTAAAAAACTTTATACAGTGATAAATTTAAAAACAAAACAAAATTACAATATAAATTATGATTTTATTTTATGGACTCTAAAAATTATCATTATAAAATTTTTTTTTTGATACTCTCTAAATCTGGGTAAAAGTCTGAAACTCAACAGAGTTTATTTTTTAATATGTATTTAATTTAAATTTTATATAAATTATAAATAACTTTTTATTTGTTCATAGCAAGTGTCCAAAATATAAAATTTATTGATTTCATTTTCTGTTCTAGGTTTTGGTTTTGGTATTGTAGCTTCATATTGAGTGATATCTAAGTAACCATGCGTACTCATTTTTTCCAACTTGAGACTTTGATCATCATTTAAACTGAACCATGAACATAAAACGCCGACTTCCTTGTTGTTATCTTTAATTTTAGCCCAATGACCAGAAAATAACCTATTTTTCAAAGTATCTTCTTTGTAATAACAAAAGCTAAGTACGTATCCGATTAAACTTGAATTTCCATTTTTTTTTTTTTAAATACACCAATCACCGATATAAATTTTGTCAAATTTTTCAATCATGCACACTTCTTTTCCATGAGGTGTGCAAGAAGTCATGGGCTGAGCAACTCTAACGAGTCTGTCACTGCTAAGTTTTACTGACTCTTTAGTGAAATACCAACAATAAGTTGATTTTAAAATTATTTGAACTTTACCAGTTTCCTGATTTACTATTCGAACTACTGGGCTCTCTTCATCATCTGGATCATAATCTTCAGAATAATCTCTGAATTCTAAATCTCTGTCTGTGTGAGATGCTAAATCATTTTCTATTGAATCATCAGTAATGTCATCAGTATTATTCGAGTTTGCAAAAATGTCTCTCTCATTATCATCCAGTTCTTCTTCATTCGCTTTTATAACATCTATAGAAATTTTTAATGGATCAAATTTTTCCGAGAACATACCTAAATCTTTAATTGCTTGTATAGCATCTTCTTTGGCTAATAAAAGTATTTCATAAATGTTTTTTTTAACTTTGTCCACTTGCTTTATCTCAAATGCACTCAAATCTCTTAGATCTTGAATTTTTTCGTCTATTTTTTCAAAAGAAGGATTGTAAAATTCTTTTCTAGGAAAGAGAAAATTTTCTCCTTCTTTTTTAAAGTTATAATTTATTATTTCCGTTTGAAGTTGTATTTTCCTTAGCTTATTTATAGCTTCTAATACTGTACAATTAACAATTGTAGAATTTGTTGTACTCATAGATCTTAAAAATCTGTAAAATTCTTCACAAGCTTGACTTCCAAACTGATACAAAAATAAACTATCGAGATCATTCTCATTGGCAAATTTAAGAATCAAATTAATCAACGAATGAGCATTGAGTTCAATGCACGTATAAGTGTTTAATGTAATAAAACTTTCAGCAATTTTGCATTTTTTTTTTACCAACCATTCTCTCCACAATCTTAAAAAAAATACAGAATACCAGATGCAATATACTCTTTCCTCAAGTTTTAGTTTAGTAGATAAAAACGAAAAAGCTGTGAACTGCATGAGTTTTAAATAAGCTTGGGTTGCTTAACTTCCAATGACATATTCCTTGAGTAGTTTAGAAATTCTTGGTTCGCATAATCTTAGGGTCGCAGAAAAGTCCATCTTATCTTTGTTTGTTATGTCGCTTAGTCTTAACATTAGTTTATCTTTTGGACACAGGCTAAATAAGTCTGTTAAATGACCTAAGCTAGCAACAAAAAAATCACCCATGGGATATTCTGATGACTTTTTACAAAGTCTTGTTCTCATCCTATTTACAAAATGCACAGTGTCTTGAAAATAAATAGACAAAGGTTCTAATTTGGCATTAAATCCAATTAATTCAATATCTTTAACATTTGAAGAAAGCTCATTCATAGCTTCATCATATTTCCTTTTTCTACCTCTCTTTTTTTTTTGTTTTGATCTCCCAAGTCCTGATTCAATCCTCATTGCTTTTAAAAGTCTAGGGTCACCATCTGATGCAAAACCAATAACTTCAATACCATTCGCTTCTAAAACATTTTTAATATATTTTTGTCTCTTTTGAACATCTGTAAAATTAAAGCAGTCATCTGTACCATATATATTTACACAAAAAGATGAAGCGCCCTTTGTTATTGGTTGTGCTAAAATAGTATACAACATTGAAGATACTGGATTGTTTTTAATATGGTTTTCCATGATTGAAGCAGAAGTTGCCTTAAAAGAATAAGACACAGGCATTGAATTAGAATTCATCGGAAGCACTAAACCAACTATCTGATTACTCTTAGAATCATATTGTACTCTGCTATTTATTTTTGTAGCATCTTCTGAAATAAGTACTTTTAGTGGATATTTTCTATCTTCTAAATAGTTTTTTAATTGATTTGCTCTCAAACAACCTTCAGCTATTGGTGAGAATTCTTTGCCAATAAATTTTTTCATAGTAGCAACACTAGGAAGGGATAAATTTTTAGATAAACTATCATATACTATACGCCCACCTATCATATAGTAATATGATGATATTAACTTAAAAATATAATCATATCTTTTTCCTTTCTCCTTAATATTAAAATTTTCTTTTGCATGTTTATAAATTAGGGCCAATAATGTTGATTCACTTAGATTTCTCAACTCTTTGTAAATTTCTACATTTTGTTGACTTAAACTATTGCCCGAAGATGACGTTAAACAAGATTGCTGGGAGTACAGTTTTGTCCAGTAAGTTAAAGGTTTTTCATTAGCTAATTGTATAATGTCTTTTAATATTGATAAATCATTATCTAAAAATCTAAAGTCATCTGGACTTGATTCACCATAATATTTATTTATATTGTCTAAATCATTTTTTGGAATATTACTTCTGTAAGCTGTCGAACGTACATAATTTTCTATTTCTTGAATATTATCAGAATTTAATCTTATTAATTCAAAAGGTGTATTAATTTCTAGAAGTGTAAATGCGAATTTTAAGTGCCACGGAATCGTGTACTCAAGCGAGTCTTCAATTTTTTCCCACATACATTCTTTACTTACATATTTCTCCATAATTTTAAATATGTATACCTAAATATTATTAAATTAGTAAAAATTAAAATTTTATTTTTGTATAAAAATATGTATAATAGAGTTCACACTTACAACTATGTATACGCCAAAAATTTTGTATTTATTTAAAAAATTTTATTATAAACAATAATTTGGAGTCACTGTAATAAGGCATGTATAAATATCAAAGTGCGCGCGCTTAGTTCACTTTTTTCATTCATGGCGGCTTTTTTGTATTGCAGGCAGTCTTGGTTTTATTCCATGCGCAAAATGGCGACTTTGCGATTTTTTTTACCGACTGGTTCAAATGTAATATAATATTATATAAAATATTTCTTTTGTTGCAATTAAATCAAGTCGCAAAAAACAGATTTTGCTTTTTTACTTCAAAAATGATAATTTTTTACTGCATTCTAATGAAAAATGACTAATAATTTAAATAATATTATATTACATTTGAATCTGTAGGTAAAAAAAATCGAAAAGTCGCCATTTTGCGCATGAAATAAAACCAGCTCTGATTGCAGGATGTTAAAAAAAATGGAATATATTTAATATTTAAATTTTAGAGTTCAACCGTACAATATAAATTTTTATAAGAATTTATATATGTATATATATTATATACATATATAATATGAGTATATTCTGTCCAGAATCAAAAAATTTATTTATTTTAAATTTACTATATCTTTTACATGGAGAAGGGACTGCTTATTATTAATAAAATATTGAAATATTTATTAATTATTTATTTTAACTTTATTAAAAATATATATATAATGTTATATACCCTTGCCTTAACATAAAGAAAATTTTAATTTTACTTCGTAAAAATTTGTCGCTAAAATTGATTAGAATGGATAGTTTTAATTGACAAGTATACTCATTTTGCAAAATCTAAATCTCTTATAAGGTCAAATATAGGTTGTAATTAATCAATTATTTATTAGTTCTCAAGCACTCCCAGCCTCAATAGTCCAAATTTTCTTAGAAGTGCGCCATTTTTTTGGCGCACACTTGGCGCACACTTGGCGCACACCTGGCGCACTCGTGGCGCACACCTGGCGCACATTTGGTGTGCGCTGAGTGGACCGCCCCTTGGTCATGTTAGCAGAATGGATAATGTCGCTGCTTTGGAAGCCACGCTCGAAGCCACGGTCCGCGGTTCAATACCAGCAGGAGTCAAAATTATTCTTCGGTTTTTTTTAACAGATTTTAAATTAATAAATATATAAGTGCCTAAATAAATATAAAAAAATAATTATCAAAAAAAAATAATTAATTTAAAAAAAAAATAAAATAAAAAAAAAAATAAAAAAAAATAAAAAAATAATTTTTTTTAAACAAAATTTTCACTCTGTTTGAATCAACTAAGTAACTATGACAATTCAACAAATACTTTGTTGGCATATTTCAACAAAGTTATTTGTCAATACAACTTAGAATTTTTTTCCGTGTAGTAATTTGTTAATAACAATTCGGGAAATTGTTTTTTTTTTATTTTTTTTTTTCGTTATCACGACCAAAATATATTTTTCTATCGATAGCCAATAAAATACCCTGCCAACTAGCTGGCGCTAAGGTTCCTCAAACAATGAGATAAATACTTCAATATTCCACAGATATCACCGATTACAACCATGCAATCATACACTCATTTCTATTAACTTTTAAAAGTTAAAAGAAAATTTATGTATTGAATTTAACTAAATCTATTTTTTTCAAATAAAATCTAACGTAATTCATTGGATAATAATTATTCAAGATAGTACTTTCATGGAATTAAATGAAGTATTACACCAAAAAAAAAAAAATATTGCAGTTTAAAAAAACTTTTTTAATTTTGAGAAATAAATTTTGGAAAAATTCAGTATCAGATCCAAAAAATTTCTATAAACGAACTGTTTAAAACTAGTACTCTCATAGAAATAAATTAGGTACTACATCCAAAAAGAAAAAAAAATTTGGTGTTTTTTGTATTTTTTTCTGGTGAAAATTTTGGGAAAAAAATTTTCAAAAAATTAATTATAAGATTCGAGATATTGAGTAAAAAATATACTTTCAAATGTAAGTACTTTCATGGAAATAAATGAGGTATTACTTCCAAATTAAAAAAAAAAAAGTACCTAGAGCTTTGCGAGTATTAAGGAATATTTCAAAATAATGGGCGAAAAACCCAACATCAGTACCTAGAGCTTTTTGGGTGAAAAAATTTTTGAAAAAAAAATTAGGTCTTAATTTCATAACGGTTGTGAAATATTGCGGTTGCAGTATTTTCTGATATTAGTACCTTCATGTAATTAAATGAGGTATTACATAAAAAAAAAAAAAAATATATTGCAGGTTTTTTAAATTTTGTTTTTTTAATTTTTAGAAAAAATTTTTGAAAAAATTCGGTATCGTTATATAGTTCCGTCAGGGCTGCGTAGTCGGGAGATATTCATAAAAAATCATTTAAAATCCCCGACTGCATTGCTTATACGCGGCTACTTACGGCACTATACACGTTTATTAACTTTTATTAATAAAAATATATTTTTAAAATATATTTTAAAATAAATTTTTAAAATAAAATAAATTTTTAAATATACCGTATAGGAGCCAGTTTTCGAACGTATTGAATTTCGATCAAATACACACAAATTAGCTTTTATATAAAAAAGTATGCATAATTTATCTAAAACCGAATTTTCTTATGAAACTACAAACCTTAAGGAACTAATTTCTACGTTACCGATGCTAAAAAACAATTTAAATTAATAAAAAAAATAAGAAAAATGTTCTCTTGTACAACCTTAGGAGATTTTTCTCATCGTTTTCACCAAATCTCGTGTGTTATTAAAATCGAGTTTTAGGGATACCTACTCTATGCCGAATACCAAAAATGCTTTTAATTACGTTTTGATGCTTTAATAAATGAAGGGAAAGGGTTATATTCACTTATTTATTGCAAATTTATTTTAAATAGGTATATCGATAATCGAATCCGAACTTTTTTACGCGTATGGGTATTTTCGATATTTTCAATTTAATTACACTTTTTTTAATTTAAACGATATTTATTTAATAATAATACACTAAATTTGTCATAATTACATTATTTATACTATATTTTATAATAATTAATAGAATATTTAATAAACTAACACACATAAACACAATTTAAAGTACTTATATACTTATGTATCACTTTGTTTATAACACAATAAATGCTCGTTAATGCTTTGATTTTAATAAAAATTACGTATACACGCTTTGAAATGAAAAAAAACCTTTATTTTAATATTAAAAATATATAAAAACTATATTCCAACACTTTTTTCATAAAATTTATGTCGTTTTTACTTTTAAATACACAAATAATTAAACAGGTATAAACGACCCGTAATAAAGTCGCGCGCAAACTGAACATATACAGCGGGTTGCTTACATAAGGCGCCTATTTTGTTTCCTTGAGTTTTAAAAACATTATATCAACTATTATCTTTCGTTAATTAAAATTAAAAAGCAAATTTTAATAAATAAATGTTTAAAATACATGATTATACAAGTGTGTAGTTCATTTATTGTTTACTATATTTTATTCTTATTATAGGTATTTTATATTAAAAAAACAAGAAAAAAGAAGTGAAGAGTGAGTTAAGAAATAGGTATTAGTTATACCTATAAGAATTCTATTAAAACGCGCACGATTTTAACTTAGTTTTAGCGATATTCAAATTATCGAAAATTAATTCGATCAAAATGATACTATTATCAAAAATAGAATTTGCATTATCGAAATTACCTTACCTGGCACACTTGTAATAAATGTAAATTATAAATTATTCATCAATAAATTTGACATTTTTTTAATTGGGATAGTAAAATATAGGATTTCCCTGAACAAATGCAACAATATTTAACTCCAAATATTAATTTTAAAGTATATTTTTCATTAAATAAAGATACAGCTAGGTATAAGAAAGTGACTTCTGATCGAAAACCGGCTCCTATACGGTATTTTTTTAATAAAAAACAAATAACACCATAATTTTCTCGATAATAGTTCAAAATATTTATTTATATTTAATTTCTACACTCGAGTATCAACTATAATAAATTAAGACTTAATTTTTTTTCCCAAAAAATTTTTTGTCAAAAATTTTTTCATTAAAAAAATCTCAAACTACTTTTTTTTTTTTAATTTGAAGATAATACTTCATTTATTTTCATGAAAGTACTTATATTTGAAAGTATGATTATTACTCGATATCTCGAATCTGATATTTAATTTTTTGAAAATTTTTTTCTTAAAATTTTCGACCCAAAAAAATACAAAAAAACACCAAATTTTTTTTCTGAAAATTAAAAAAACAATAATATTAAAAAAACTGCAATATTTTTTTTTTTTATTGTTATACCTCAATTAATTCCATGAAATTACTTATATTTGAAAATATGGTTTTTACTCGATATCTCGAATCTGATAATTAATTTTTTGAAAATTTTTTGATCAATAAAAAAAACTTTGAAATGTTAATAGAAATGTATATATGATTGCATGCTTGTAATCGGTGATATTTGTGACATATTAAAGTATTAAACTCATTTTTTGAGGAACCTTAGTGCCAGCTAGTTGGCAGGGTATTTTAAAAATGATAAACTCAAAGTTAAACTTAGCGCGAGTACTGCGTGTATATGGTTTGAGCTAAAAAAATAGAAGGTCCCTACCAGCTTAAACCTGGGTATTTATGAAAATTGATAAGAATAGTCTAGTTCCCTACTCTCCAAAATCTTATTCATTCCTAGAGAAATTTCACTATTATTATTAATATTTACTTCTCCCATAAAAACTAGAGTGGAAAAAATGATGACTCGGAACATATTCCGATATTTAGGGTCTACTTTTAAGCTGATAGCGGCTAATTTATGTATTTTTAAAACAAAAGGGCTAATTTGAATATCATGTACACTGAAAAAATTTATAATAAACATTTTAACTTTAAGTTCCGTTTTTCCCATTTTAATAAACTATTTTTTATATTTTCCAGTTACGGTAAAACTTAAATCAATCTATATTTTAATTTCTTAACAACTTATTACTTTTAAAAAATAAATTATATAGTGAACGGACACAAAAAATAAAAATGTTTTACTTATTACTATTGATCCTTAACAGTATAGCAAATTTAAAAATCTGAAAGTTTAGTCATTTTTATAAACAATTTAAGTATTAATTTATGCCTTGTGTTTCCCTCGTGCATTCTTGAAAAGCACGCAGCCACAGACTGCTATCCTATAAATATCCTTAAGGAAGAGTAAAAGAAGGCTTTATTGCCGAAAAAGGATATTACAGCCATCTTCTGGAGGCCATAATTGATATGGAGTATCATTTCGGCTATGTTCAGAAGAACGCGAGCATGGTTATAAAAAATGGAGTCCGGAAGTTTGCCAGCGTAGTAGAACAGCTGGTATTAATTAAGCAGCGGCAAACTAAAGCAGTAACAGCGATACATGAAGCTCTCCTAAAAGAAATGAACGGAAAAGGTCACTCAAGAGGCTCCTATCGGTATCCTCACCTGATAGCTCACCAGAAACTGGGCACACGGCAAAAATGACGAGCGAAGACCCTCCCCTGGAAGGAAATTTTTCCGACCAGGAACGGCAAGATGAAGAGCTCTGAAAAACCGGAAAAAATAGGAAGGAATTAGAAGAGCAAAGGAAGAAGAAAAAAGTGCTTCTAAAAAGAACCAAGGAGCCGAAGCCAAATGAAACGGCTTCCAACCGGTCTCTCACGGATCATCAAGGCCCAGAGAAACAGGAAAATAACCCTAAAGTATTCGAGTCTTCTACAGAGACTCAAGTTCCGGAAGATGGCCGAGACAGTTTACGTGAGCAAGACAATTCACGTGAGCAAAATAATGCAAATGGTCCCAAAAGTATCAGCATGACCGAGAATAAAAAGAGGAAGAAGCAAAAAAAAGCTGCAGCTTCAACAGGTAAACCAGGTACCTAAAATTCCGAGCCAGTTGCAAAAACAGGCCCAGGTAGAAAATATACCTAATAAAGTGGATACCTGAGAAAAACCCAAAAAGAAACAGAAAGCTAAGAGGAAGAATACTCAGAAGCCAAAAAGGCCTGCTAAAACGGGCAGTACCAAGCCTAGTAGGCGTAGGTACAAAAAGAGGATGGAGGCCCTACTTATAAAACCAGCAGTAGGCCATACGTACGAGGAGACTCTTTTCAACATCAAGAAGAACGTCATGCTCGAAGATTCGGGGGCTAAAGTTCACCGAATCCGTAAGACGCAAGGCGGCAGCGTCCTGATCGAGCAGGAATCGATAGAGGATTTCGGGAAACTACAGGAAGCGGTTCAAGCGGTAACGGGCCCTGATTCGAACGTCCGGGATACGATCCCCATGCTGAAACTCGAAATCCGAGATCTGGATAGGGTCACAAACGAACGGGAGATCAGGGAAGCCATTGCCAAAGAAATAGAAATGGAACGTGGAGATCTGTCAGATCGTCATTGCCGCCCCAGTGCGGTACCGACTCCCGCTAGACATAGACATACATTTTATATGTAAATTAGTAGTCAAATTAAAGTGATAATTAAATCTATATTAATTAGTGATACAGTTTATTTCACCTCTTGTATACCATTTTCTTTCTTAATTAATTACCCACGTTAACAACCTGTAAGTAGAATTTCAAAGAAAAAAGTTGTAATTAGTGGGATTGGTGTTCGGTCTTTCAACGATCTACACCCTGGGTACCGGTTTCAGAGGGTTGATCAATGTCAGTCCTGCAGAGGGGAGGATATTCACCTTCGCTCCATGTCTGTCTAGCATCACACGGTCATTCTTGACTCGTCGTGTGGGCCGGGTGAAAATTTGGTGGATTTTTACCACTATGGTTGCTTACCATCTTGTGATATTCTAGCCCGTCGTGAGCAGAGGGAGAACTAATCTGGAAGATTGCGTCTGAATGATCCAAAGACCCCCCATAATTTCGTTCCAGAAGAATGCTCCCAGCCAGAATCCTCGGGAACACATGACGGCTTTCTGCGGCACTTACTTGAGTGTACGATGGTACAAGTACCTAATTAAGAAGCGAAGGCACAGAGCCCTGTTTATAAGGGCGGCCTAGATGTTCTTAGAGAGCTTGTCTAGTGTTGCGGAGTATTCTGGCCGTACCTTTAAACATTACTAAACCAGAAAAAACAGCCTGCAGTCATGATTTAGCGGGACTCACGACTACCTTTAATCGGCTACTTCGCTGTGCTCAAGGTGGAATTCTTCCATGCTAAGAGCCAATACGTCAGGTCTAAGGCAATCCTGTATGTGGCTTAAATCGCACTTAGATTGGAGGAAACCTTTGAGCCTCTTTAATGTGCCTCTTCCTCAAGGATAGTTTTAGAATAGCAGTCTGTGACTGCATGCTTGTCAAGAACGCTCGAGGGAAAGACAAGGCATAAAACCCGGTTTATAGGGCAGCCTCAGTTATTCCAGAACCGCTTATAGCATAACTATGAGCAGTCTGCGGCATTCTTAACATGGACGCATGGGGAACAACATAGAGCATGTCCCCAGAGAAATGCAAGGCATGAGACCCAATTTATAGGGCAGCCTCAGTTGTTCCAGAGAGCTATATCCTATATCCTTGATTCTAGTTCAACCTTGAAAAATGGCGGCCTGAACCACCCTCCTCCTTCCTCAGCTTTATTTGGCTCCGGGCTTGGGACCGGTACAGCGGAGTTAATATAGTAAATATTATTAATAATAATATTATTATTATTATTAATATACTAAACTATTAAAGTTTAGCAATTTTTTAGCAATTAAATTTAATTAAATATATATGAATTTTAAAAAAAGTTAAATTAGTTAATTTTTATTAATAGCAATTTATAAACTTGAATTTTATAATTTAAAACACAAAACACAAATAATATATCTATATCTAATTAAATTAGATAACGTCTCCTAAAAGCATAATATAGAGAGAAATTATTTTATTGTTGAATGCTGCTGCACCGCTTTTTGATGCGCGTTAACATGAAGATGATGAACTGTGCGTCGTGTATCTTCTCCCCATAATATTTTCTTGGTAACAATGCCGCGCTGATGTTTGGAGCCAAAATGTCGATGGTCACCTGACAGGAACGACGCGTTCCGTAAATTTTCAAAATTAAAATGGTTATTCCTTCTTCTTAAATTTGCGAATTTGAGGAGCGTTATGAAAAAGCGCCAATTTTTGTGCAAAATTTTTTTGATGAAATTATTGATAAAAATATCATTTTTGAGAAATTAATGACACTGTAATTTAACCCCGGCCAGCCTACATGATCCGAACCAACATTATTTTGATCTCGTGAACCTTTTTTCACCACGAAAAGTCAACGTTTGCCCCAAAAAACATTTTAAGCTATTATTTCCTATTTGACCCCTTCTTGGGCAATTTGACCCCGGAGAGTCAACTTGTACCGAGCCAACATTATTATTAAATTCCGCAAATCCATTTTTGTCACAAAGACTAAATTTTTGAGTCAAAAATTGGCTTTCAGCTGTTTAAATAATTTTGCCTCCTGTCAATTTCTCCTCAGAGAAAGTAATTTAGCCCAAAACGGGTTATTGTCAATTAAATATACTATTTTCACGCAATATTTTAGTTACTTATAATTTGTTTTTATAATTTCATATCAAAATTTATTTTTACCATTACTGGCCCATTTTGCCCACTCATGAACCAAATTTAAGATTCGTATCAATTTTAAACTCAAAATAACAACCTATTTCTATTGTTAAATTAATGTTATAAAAGAGTTTCTATTTAATTTAACGGAAACTGAATACAAGAAAATATAAAAATAATGTTAGATTAAAAAATTTTTTTTTTTATATTTAAAAAAATGCATACAGACGTCTTTTTTCACATCCTAAAACACTTCTTTTTTCACGTCCGGAATTCTCATAATCAGACTTCTTTTAGGATGTGAAAAAATACGTTTTTATCTTCAAATTGAGCATATAGGACCTAGACCTTATAAGGACCTTATACATATAGGACCTAGATATTTTCATACTGTGTACGGATATATATAAAATGAAAAATACCTAAGTCTCATATGCATACAATCCCCTACGCGTATAAGAATTAGTTGTTTTCCTACTGCATACGGATCCATGAGCAGTATGAAAACTCCCAAGGCTGATACCCATACGGTCCCGTATGCATATGAGATTTTGGTATTTTCATACTGCTGTTGGGTCCACGGGCAGTAAGGATTCAAACTTTAACATCCTACGAATGGATCAGTATACTTATAAAAACAAAGTACTATCAGACTGTGCACGGATTATTACACTGCTTGACCGTATATACGGCTGTTTGTTTTCACATGCCCAAAATGCCGGGCACGACTACCTCTGCTTAGCTTTATACTAAGACTATTACTATAGTAATTATATTTCATGTATGCAGTTTGAGTTTACAAAAAACGGTTATGAGTTTTTTAGAATAATAATCTTTGCTTGAAAAAATAGGTTATAAATAAAATATGTATTAAATTTCTGACCTTGTTCTATAAATAAATCTGAACCTGTTGATGGGAATCGAAGTTTCTCTAGGTAATATGATTCTTGAAATATTGCTGTGCAGTACTTATTTATTAAAATCGGAATATCTTTCTTTATATATGTATCACAATGCAGCTGTAAGTTAAAGAAAATATTCAAAAATAATTCACTTAGTCAGAAATATATATACATTTTTAGGAACTCACAACTAAAACTTTCAAGTTACACATTAGATTTTCATAAACTTAAGTTTTTTGAAAAATTATATTTTATTACATATTATAACATGTAACCCAAAGAATACGATAATGTTGCATATGTCAAAAGTAAAAAAAAAATAAAAGATTAAAATACAAAATTTACTTGTTATAATTGTCATATGTAAGCAATGAATAGTATTAAGATTCTTAACTTCTTGATCAAGAAAAAGTTATACATGAAACAATACCATTATAGATATTAATATTGTAAATCGAAGTAAAGACGAAGATTTTTAAATTTTAAATTGAATGTAAAACATCCACGATGAACAAAGATAATTTTCTCTCGACAGTAATTCATTTTTAGTATAGTTTCGAGGAAGAAAAACAAATATAAATTCATGTCGAAAGACTTCCCGTGAACTTTATACAATAAAAAAAATTAAAATTATATTATATTAGATTCTGACGGGTAAACTGGCTTGCGTTTAAAAGATCCCCATATTTTACATTTTGTGCTTCTAAAAAAATGCTGCCAAGTAAATAGCACTATGATTCCTCATTAACAATAAAAAAAATGTTTTTAATGTTCTATTTGATCTAGTAAAAACGGTAACTCTAGATTTCATGAAAAAAAATTTAATACTGTGTCCCAAAAGAGAATACCCTGCCAAGTAATTGGCACTATGGTTCCTCATTAGCAATAACAAAATGTTGTCAATATTCTATTTTACCTACTAAAAAATTAAAATATTATAATAATTGTGCCAAATATTCTAAATTTAATAAAGAAAGTGGATAAACTTTCCCCTGATACCCAAAAAATTTTCAAAACTCATAATTCCAGGTATTAATACTTTCAGAGAAATAAAATCGGCACTACGGCAATAAAAAGATAATATTTTTTTAACTTTTTAATGTAAAAAATTTTGAAAAAAAAAATTCTGAAAAATTACTTATCAGATGCAGAGATCCTTTAAAAACGATAATTCTAGATATTCGTACTTTTATAGGAAGAAATTAAGTATTACGTCCTAAAATAAAAAAAGTTGTTAAATTATTGTTTTTTTCTAATTTTTTTATGTAAAAAATTTTAAAAGAAAATTAAAAAAAAAAATTAGGTATCAGATTGTTGATATCCAGTTAAAAAGATAATTCTACATATTAGTACTTTCATGGGAAAAAATGAGGTACTACGTCCAAAAAGAAAAAAAATTATGGTATTTTTTTAATTATTTTATGTAAAAAATTTAAAAAAAAAATTGTTCGAAAAATTATGTATCAGATGGAGAAATCCTTTACAAACGATAATTCTAGATATTCGTACTTTCATAGGAAAAAATGAAGTATTACGTCCTAAAATAAAAAAAAATTTTGGCGTTTTTTGTATTTTTTGGCGACAAAAATTTTGAGAAAAAAATTTAATAAAAATTAAGTATTAGGTCCAAAAAATTACAATGAACGATATTTCTAAAACTAGTACTTCCATGGAAATAAATTAGGTACTGCGTCCAAAAAGAAAAAAAAAATTGGTATTTTTTGTATTTTTTTGTGAAAAAAATTTTAGGAAAAAAATTTTCAGAAAATTAAGTATCCGATTTGAGATATCATGTGAAAACCATACTTTCAAATATAAGTACTCTCGTGGAAATAAACGAGGTATTACATCCAAATTAAAAAAAAAAAAAAAGATTTTTTGATAAAAAAATGTTTGGAAAAGAAAATTAGGTCTTAATTCGATAATGGTTTTGAAATATCACTAGTTAAAATATTTTCAGATATTAGTACTTTCATAGAATTAAATGAGGTATTACACCAAAAAAAAAAAAATATTGCAGTTTTTTTTTATTTTTTTTTTTTAATTTTGACAAAAAAAATTTTTGAATTTTTGAATTTTGAAATAAACGAGGTATTACATCCAAATTAAAAAAAAAAAAAAGATTTTTTGATAAAAAAATGTTTGGAAAAGAAAATTAGGTCTTAATTCGATAATGGTTTTGAAATATCACTAGTTAAAATATTTTCAGATATTAGTACTTTCATAGAATTAAATGAGGTATTACACCAAAAAAAAAAAAATATTGCAGTTTTTTTTTATTTTTTTTTTTTTAATTTTGACAAAAAAAATTTTGAAAAAATTAAGTATCAGATCCAAAAAATTACAATAAACAAGGTTCTTAAAACTAGTACTTCCATGGAAATAAATTAAGTAATACGTCCAAAAAGAAAAAAAAAAATTGTATTTTTTGTATTTTTTTGTGAAAAAAATTTTAGAAAAAAAAATTTCAGAAAATTAAGTATCCGATTCGAAATATCATGTGAAAACCGTACTTTCAAATATAAGTACTTTCGTGGAAATAAATGAGGTATTACATCCAAATTAAAAAAAAAAAAAGTACCTCGAGCTTTTTTGGTGAAAAAATTTTTGAAAAAAAAATTAGGTCTTAATTCCATAATGTTTGTGAAATATCAGCGATTACATACGTACGTACGTACGACCGTACGTACACACACACATACACACATACAGACTTTTTTTTAAAAACCGGTTTTTTAGCTTCCTGAGGTCTCAAAACGTGCTTATATACCAAAAAATCAAAAAAAAAATTTTGACCGATCACAATGGTTCCTCTATGAGGAACCAAAAAGATATTGCTATTTTTTTTTTTTATGTAAAAAATGTTGAGAAAAAAATTGTCAAAAAATTATCAATTGGACCCGCTTTCCTACAGTATCGACGGAAACAACAGCTTATTAGACGTCTGAAACAACGTTGCTTAAGACGTTTGAATAAGGTTTTAAATATAGTAAATCATTTGTATATATATAAAAAAGTATAGAATATACAAAGACTTACTAAATGCGTAGTACATAAAAAAAAATTTTTTATATATATAGCACAAAAACTAGAGAAGGCAAGTTCTCAAATTTATGGTATGGTAAAAACTGCTTTTACCGACAATGATAAGCGTTCTGTATTTGACTAAAACAATTGTTATTGTTATTATAAATAAATGTTATTACTAATATTACGCGACTTGCGTACTAAAAAAAAAACAATTAAAATATTGTCGCTTAAAAAATAAAAGATAAGGGATTAGTTTGTATTACTTAACTCATGAAAGGTATGTATGGATTTTTTTATTTATCAATGAAATTATTCTGAAAGCGGACAGTTGATAACTAACATAAAGATAGATAGATTTTTTAAATTTATAATTATACTGTTAATATTTTTTTAATTTATTTTTAATTCCCTGCTAATTATAATTGCACTAACTATTTCATTTATTTACAGATGATAAGCTAGCCAGCACTCATCTGCAAAAGCTAACTTGTACTTTAATCAAAAAGTATATTCTGAAAACAAACACTACCTTTTGAATCAAATAATTAAATTATTTTCAGATGAGATAATAAAATGAAAAATAAACAAATTTTTATTGAAGTTAAATTTACAAGTGAAAGTGGAGTTAGATGATTAAAGAGGAAGTGAACCTCATTGCTGGCTGCTTAGTTAGCTTTTACAACATTGTCAGATAGTCCTGACTACTAAAATAGTTTAATACACGTATTTGATACAAATGCAGGTGTAATATGTGAATCTCTCGATACAAAGTACAAGTTTTTTACTTGTAATTGATCCTTTGCACTAAGAGCTGCTTTATATAATCATATGCTTTTTATTGTGGAGAAAAACTTATGTATGTGACGTTTGTGAGTAAACATACAAAAGCAAATCTGAATTAATTAGAAAGTTGGTGTTATAAAAATAAATAAAAATAAAAATAAATAGTCTAATAAAAATTATGTGAACTTAAAATATAAAATTATAATATAATATAATTTTTATAAATAAACTATTTTTTCAATACCTTTTATGAATCTAACGGTAAGCGAATTCTTCCATCAACTACTGATATATTATAAATACCAAAACGTTTTTCAATATTGATTCCTGAATTCTTTTAATTTTTTATTCATATACTTAATAAGAACTTGAAGGTGAAGCAGCCCTTGGGCATTAAATTAAATATGTTTGTAAACAAACCTCATCGTTATTTTTTTATAAAATATATTAGTAATTTCTAAAATAATTTAAGGATCTTTTTTTGAATTACTTTTCTGATTTATGTGACTAAATCTACCTTGATTACCAAAGTTACTATTTCCTTGAAAGCATGATTATGAGGAGTATTTTTTTCAGCAGCTTTAGATACTTCGCTATTTTCAATAACCTCTTCATTTCTTTAAAATTCTAAGAGTAATTTAAAACTGCATTTATTTTTTCCTAGTTCAACAAAACAATCTCCATAAATATATTTTAATGATTTTTTTGTTCTTCATCTCTCTTCCGAAAGCATTCTTATTTTTCTAATTGTTCGGCAACTTGTTAATCAGTTTTTTGTTCATTGATTACCTTAGAATAATGTGTGAGAGTTTTAATATAAGCATTATTTTTTTCTTTTCACATTTCAGGATTATTATTTTTCTCCTCCTGACAATCTGATATAATGAAACCCTAAAATTATAAACATGAAAAAATTTTCATCAAGTTTTGCAACAACAATTAATGTTAAAAAAATAATAATCAATACCGGTCCATAAATATTTTTTAAAGAATCGTACAGCTGTATTCTTGAGTTGAGTGAAATATGTCATTTTAGCGAGTCCTCCATTGTTGCAATCTATGCGATATACAATTCAAGATAATACATGGAATGCTGATGTACAAGAAATAAGTTACCTTAATATTTGTAAGCGTAAAATCATTCTTCTTTTAGAAACCTGAATCAATTGTTCAAAAATTCCATTTATACTCCAGAAAAATAATCGCCTAAATCAGAAAACAATTCTTCACAAAGCAACAAGTCATTGTATTTATGAATTCAATAAAAAAATGTTACTTATCTATAAATTTGACATTATAAACTTTCTTGCTCGACAAATCTTCTGTTTTATTTTAAACAAAAATTCCACAGTTTCAATCTCTAACTCCGTTTTTGAAAGATAATGTCATGCACACATAATCTAAACATAAACGTTTTATTATTTTTAATTAATTTACATGTTATTTAATTTTATTTTAACTAAAATATTTGTAGCCTATGAAAAACTGACAATTATTAGAATTAGGTTATAGAAATTTTGAAGCTACCTGCTACCTTTGTACTTATAATTTCTTGTTTTAATTTTTCTTACGATTACTATTTTATTATTTTTCGCTATATGTTGCACAATTTAAATAATTAATTGGATACAATAAAATAAATTAAAAAAGCATCAACACATAAAATAACGAAAAACTCCACTCCTCATGCGGTCGCTGTGAGAACATACTCACCATGTGCAACATAGCAGACGACATTAACTTTAATGTTATGTATTGCTATGCAAGCCATGCAAGCCTCTTTTTTTCATAAAAAATTAATTAATTTGTTTTATTTTATAAAAATAGCCAAGGAAACAAGAAATTAAGTACAAAGTTAGCAGGTGACTCTAAATTTTCTAACAATTTAAAAAATATGTAAATTTATTTATAAACTTATATTTAGATTATCTGAATGACATTATCTTTTAAAAATGAACTTGGAGTTTGAAACTGTGTTTTCAATTGGATTTCTTTTTTGAATATAAGAGAAGATTTGGCGAGCAAGAAAATTTATAATTGCAATTTTTTAGATAATTTTGATATTTTTATAATTTATAATATAATGACTCGTTGTTTTGTGAAGAATTATTTTATGTTTCATGTAATTATTTTTGGAGTTAAACAAATAATGAATTTTATACAAATAATTAAATTACAATCACATATGCTTGCGTTTATAGAGAAGATAAACCTCATTAATTTCATACATATCACAAAGCATGTACTCGTAAATCATATTTGAACAGCAACATACTTTCACACACTGGTGGTCAATATGATTGTAAAGTGTTTTACAAAATTTACTCGCAAATCAGACTTAAGTAGGGTCATTTTAGTTTATTCAGGTGAAAAACCATGGGAATGTTATTCTTGTGATATGGCCTTTCTTGAAAATACCAGATTGAATTCCCAAACGATAGTTATCATACTGGTGATAAAAGTCAGTGACATGTATGTCATATATGTTCTAAAGGCTTTCAAGAAAAATCTATGTTGAAGGAACGTATCGTTACACATGCAGTTGAAAGTTTGGACTTATTACGTAAGCATCTTGTAACTCATGTTCCACAGAAGAAAACGAATGTCTATGTGTTTGCAAAAATTTTTACAACAAACCTGAATTAACTAATCTCAAATCAAGTATCTAATATGAATGAAACTCCTATATGCAGTCGTTTAACTTACTACTTACTTAATTAATTTACTTTTTTAATTAAAATTTTTTTATAATTATAACACATTTAAATTACTGTCTAATAATGAAATAGAATTGTTAACTATCTTTTATTTTTTTAAAATAAAATTAAGTCCTCATTCGGTTATTGAGCCTTTGAAATACACGAAAATCTGGTGATGCCAACCGATTTTGTCTTGGAACTTCAACCTAATATTGTTCAGCAGCCCTGTAGGTGTTGTAGTTATTCAAAATCAGGTACCTGTACATTAATTCGTACTCATGACGAAGATACTCGCGATGATCCCAATTCTCGAGTAAGTTAACATAATTTTCAATATTTAATTCTATTTTTAAATAAAATTAAAACACTTTTTATTATAATTTGACACTATACAAACTATTTGATGCAAAATTTAAGAAAAATTAAAGTTTTATTACTGTATATAATATTTATATTATTTTATACTCCTGATTATGCTTCTATTACGATTACTATATTAAATAAAAATTAAACTGCGACAAAAACTAATATTTTGAATTATTTTCGATTATTTTTGCTTGAGTAAATAACTTGCATAAGTATTATAATAAATATTTTTGAAATAATAAATTATGAAAAAAAATCATTCCTCTTATCTAAGAAAATTATACTATACTGATTCTACACTTGCAGAAGATACAAAACCAACCTCCGCAACGATAAAATAAAAAATAATATACCTGTCGTTACTAGTTTAAGTGGTTTCTCAAGTGGTTGCTTATATTTTATGTGGAGAGGAAGGGCCTTATTTTTTTCTCGATCTGTGAGTGTATAGTAGCCAATAATAATTAAGTTGCTCGAAGATCATATAAATTATCTTCTTTTTTTTTCTTTTGTAAATCAATTTTCTTCTAAATGTGGCACTTTTTTCTTACACTTAAGAAACATTACTGATTTTCGGGATTTCTATATGTGAGTAGTATCATAGCATTTTATTAAGAGTAATATAAATTTTAAATCCTCACTTTGTACTTGTTATCATGGCGTTAAATAATCAAAGATTATTAGATAAGGATGCTTAATATAAAATATATGTGATGAGAGCTGTCGAGGAAGAACCTCGTATTTGGCAAAGAAGAGTTGAAACAAGGAGCAAAGAAGCATATTTTAACAAAATTGTCAGAAATATGAATTTTGAATTCAACACCAACAAATTTTCAAATGGTACATTCTGTATTAAGTGAATTTTTTAATTAGTTTGTGCAAATATTTATTAAGTGTTTCTATTTCCTTTTAAACGTTTTTTTTTAAATGAAATTAAAGTATGATAGTTTATTTTCACTTTTTATATTTTTATTTTTTAAATTATAAATAAAAATATTTTTGAAATTGCCCTTTTACATCGAAAGATTTGCATAAAAATAAATGTTCACAATTTTAGGCGAAATTGTGAAGGATATTTGGAAGAGCATTAAAACTCGAAACACAGAATCTTACCGAAACAAGAGATTCCATCCATCTTACAAATATCATAACTTATTGCTATTTTTACATAATGAGTTGCTGGAAGCTGATGGAGAATTTATTTTTAGGATGCAAATTGATCCAGAGATTCAAAACTATGTCAATAATAATAATTAATGATAATTAAAATTAAGGTTATTAAATGTGCATGAGACAGCCTTAACTTGCTGATAAAGTGTATACTATTTATTAATTATTCTTCTATTTTTAAATAATTATCACTGTAATACTTATTTTTAAGTGTTTAGTCATAAAATCTAATAAATAATCCTTATACTGCTTATTAAATACATTTTATCAATGTGAGTACAATTTTCAGTTTCAATGTTCAAGTTACCTACTTACTTTTATTAATAAATAAAAAATAAAAAAAATAAAATGAATTTGCATCTTTGTTTTTGTATGGTAAGTTAATTTTAATATAATGTTAAAAAATTCTATTCTAAACTTTTATAATAGTATAATAATGTAATACTAACAAGCTAGGATTCAATTTTATTATTTTAATTTTATTACTCTTATGAAACAGTTAAAAAATGTTAATTATTATGATTAATGATTATAGATATTATAATTTATACTGTATGATACCGTATTATGATTCAAGCGTTAAGTCCCCAAAGTAACAACAAAGAACATAAGCTTTGTTCTTGCGAAAGAAAACTGAGATAGTGCACAGTCTGATAAAAAAATATTTATATGTGATAGGATTTTAAGCTTTTATCTAGTCTCAAGTCGGTGTAAATAAATAAGGAAAGATATAATTATAAAAAAATTGCATTTTGTATTTTATTATTTTCAGATCAAAATTTTCAACAATAAGTAAAATTTTAATGGAATATAGTTATACAATCTGATAAAGTGAAGACTACACTTTTATTTATTTTAACTTGTATTTATCAGAATAATTATTCTTGTTTTTTAAAAAAGAAGAGTCCTTTGGTTCATACCGATATCTTATATGTAATCATCTTACTTTACATCAAAATTTAAACAATTTTTTTTTTAATCATAATTATAATTAAAAAAGTAAATTAATTAAGTAAGTTAAACGACTGTTTATTGGAGTTTCATTCATATTAGATACTTGAATTGTCATTAGTTAATTCAGGTTCGTTGTAAAAATTTTTGAAAACACATAGGACATTCGTTTTTTTCTATGGAATATGAGTTACAAGATGTTTACGTAATAATGCCAAACTTTCAACTGCATGTGTAACCATACGTTCCTTCAGCATAGATTTTTCTTGAAAGCCTTTAGAACATATATCACATACATGTCACTGACTTTTATCACCAGTATGATAACTATCGTTTGGGGATTCAATCTGGTATTTTCAAGAAAGGCCATATCACAAGAATAACATTCCCATGGTTTTTCACCTGAATGAACTAAAATGACCCTACTTAAGTCTGATTTGCGAGTAAATTTTGTAAAACACTTTACAATCATATTGACCACCAGTGTGTGAAAGTATGTTGCTGTTCAAATATGATTTACGAGTACATGCTTTGTGATATGTATGAAATTAATGAGGTTTATCTTCTTTATAAACGCAAGCACATGAGATTGTAATTTAATTATTTGTTTAAAAGTCATTATTTGTTTAATTCCAAAAATAATTACATGAAACATAAAATAATTCTTCACAAAACAACGAGTCATTATATTATAAATTATAAAAATATCAAAACTTATCTTAAAAATTGTAATTATAAATTTTCTTGCTCGCCAAACCTTCTCTTATATTTAAAAAAGAAATCCAGTTGAAAACACAGTTTCAAACTCCAACTTCATTTTTAAAAGATAATGTCATTCAGATAATATAAATATAAGTTTTTGAATAAATTTACATATTTTTTAAATTGTTAGAAAATTTGGAGTTACCTGCTAACTTTGTACTTAATTTCTTGTTTCTTTTGCTATTTTTATAAAATAAAACAAATTGATAAATTTTTTATGAAAAAAAAGAGGCTTTCATGGCTTGCATAACAATACATAACATTAAAGTTCGTGTTGTCTGCTGTGTTGTACATGGTGAGTATATTCGCACTGCTACCACATAAGGCGTGGAGTTTTTGCGTTATTTTATTTGTTGATGCTTTTTAAATTTATTTTATTGTATCCAATTAATTATTCAAATTGTGCAATATGTAGCGAAAAATAATAAAATAGTAATCATAAGAAAAATAAAAACAAGAAATTATAAGTAAAAAGGTAGCAAGTAGTTTCAAGATTTCCATAGTCTAATTCTAATAATTGTAAGTTTTTCATAGACTACAAATATTTTTTTTAAAATAAAATTGAATAACGTGTAAATTAATTAAAAATAATAAAACGTTTATGTTTAGATTATGTTTGTATGGCATTATTTTTCAAAAACGGAGTTGGAGATTGTAAATGTGGGATTTTTGTTTAAAATAAAACAGAAGAATTGTCCAGCAAGAAAGTTTATAATGTCAAATTTATAGATAAGTAAAATTTTTTTATTTAATTCATAAATACAATGACTTGTTGCTTTGTGAAGAATTGTTTTCTGATTTAGGTGATTATTTTTGTGGAGTATAAATGGAATTTTTGAATAATTGATTCAGGTTTCTAAAAGAAGGATGATTTTATTTACGCTTACAAATATTAAGGTAATTTATTTCTTGTACATCAGCATTCCATGTATTAGCTTGAATTGTATATCGCATAGATTGCAACAATGGAGGACTCGCTAAAATGACATATTTCACTCAACGCAAGAAAACCGCTATACGATTCTTTAAAAAATATTTCTTGACCGGTATTGATTATTATTTTTTTAATATTAATTGTTGTTGCGAAACTTGATGAAAATTTTTTCATGTATATAATTTTAGGGTTTCATTATATCAGATTGTAAGGAGGAGTAAAATAATAATCCTAAAATGTCAAAAGAAAAAAAAATGCTTATATTAAAACTCTCACACATTAATCTAAGGTAATCAATGAACCAAAAACTGATTAACAAATTGCCGAAAAATTAGAAAAATAAGAATGCTTTCGGAAGAGAGATGAAGAACAAAAAAATCATTAAAATATATTTATGGAGATTGTTTTGTTGAACTAGGAAAAAATAAATGAAGTTTTAAATTACTCTTAGCATTTTAAAGAAATGAAGAGGTTATTCAAAATAGCGAAGAATCTAAAGCTGCATAAAAGAATACTCGTCATATCATCATGTTTGCAAGGAAATAGTAAGTTTGTAAATAAATGTAGATTTGTCACAAGAAAATTAATTCAAAAAAAGATCCTTACATTATTTTAGAAATTACTAATATATTTTATTAAAAAATAACGATGAGGTTTGTTTAGAAACATATTTAATTTAATGCCCAAGGGCTGCTTCACCTTCAAGTTTTTATTTAGTATATCAAGAAAAAATTAAAAGAAGTCACATTTGTCTCTGCATTGCCACTGATCATATTTGCTTATTCAGGAATCAATATTGAAAATTGTTTTGGTACTTATAATATATCAGTATTTGATGGATGGATTCGGTTACCATTAGATTCATAAAAGGTATTGAAAAAATAGTACTTTTCTAAATATTATATTATAATTTTATATTTTAATTTCACATAATTTTTATTAGGTTTTTTATTTTTATTATTATTTATTTTTATAACACCAACTTTCTAATTAATTCAGATTTCCTTTTGTATGTTTACTCACAAACGTCACATGCATGAGGTTTTCCTCCACAATAAAAAGCATATGATTATTTAAAGCAGTTCTTAGTGCAAAGGAACAATTACAAATAAAAAACTTGTACTTTAACACTTCACATATTAAACCTGCATTTGTATCAAATACATGTATTAAACTATTTTAGTGTTACGTCTAAACTTATACCAGAAAAGCGTGTGAAATTATTTATTAATGCGATTACCTTATTTGCCTTGCGTCTATGTGACACTAAACGGCGGGAAAGGATTATGTTCAAATCAGATTAAAGGTAATTAATTAATAACTACTTTTATTACTATATTTACTTATTAGTTTATAATTTGACTTTTAATAACTTACAATGTGCTTACTATACTTAATACTTTAAGTCCAAACTGGAAGTCCTAAGTTATTCAAGTTCGACTGCGAAAACCACTTGGAGAGTGATAAAATATAACGAACGTCTGGACCACTGGCATTGTGACGGAACTAACTGCGTGATTGCTAACCGATTAAAGAGAACGAACCTTCGGATTGTACCTCTATATATAGTGATAAGAGCTTTTTGCCTAGTCACCAAATCTATTACTAATTTTAATTATGGGGGAAGTTCTATGTCAAGGTCTCACGTACGTGGGCCAACGCCCGATGAGCTGATAAATGCTCGAAATATACATGTATGTTTGCTCAGGTGTTAAATTAATAACGCTTGGTATATTTTACTAAGTCATGCCTGATATTGAGCAACCATTGACTTTTGATTGTTAATAACAATAACCCTTTTATTTAGGGTCATTTTGACCTGACGTTACACTTCCCTCCTTAATGGAAAAAATTTGTAAAACAAATTTTTGTTTAGATTTTATAGTAGGCAAGATCCGAAGTATAATTTATCAAAGTTAATACGAATTTAAATTTACTAATAAAATCTAAACGTTTACTTATTTTGACCTCCAATTTGCACTTTAAATTTAATTTAGATGAAAAAATTTGAATTGGCTCAGTTCTAGGGGTTAACTGAATATTTTTCATCTAAAAAGTAAAATTTTCCTAATTTTACGTTAACTACTCTTCTCTCCACTCCTTAACACTAAAGCACTAGGTGCTTTCACAATTAATAAAGAGTAAAATTTTCCTAATTTTACGTTAATTATCTTTCTCTCCACTCCTTAAAACTAAAGCACTAGGTGCTTTCACAAAAATTTTATTAAAATTAATTATTTTATCTGGGAGCAGATTTCCTCAACGTGGAATCTGCTCTCTAAAAATGATCTTTAAATTATCTAGCCTAATTTGTAACTTAATTTTCTATTAAATAAACGAAAATTTACGAAAACACAAAAAAAATTTTAACTTGAATTTAAATTTAGCGCTTTACCAAAAACACAACAAACAATTTCTTAAAACTTAAATTTAAATTTTTTTCCGCTTTATTTTAAACTATATTACTGGCGCCGTCGGTGGAAGTTTTTCAAACTTCTATTTTACCGGCTTCTCATATACACTAATTTAGTGTATTCGTGAACTTTCATGTGTTGTCACGTGTACTAGTTATTGTTGTTAACTTTGAAACCGAAATCATTAATATAATTAGTTTAATTGCAGTGCAATCGAGACATTACATAAATAACGTCTATAAATTAATTAGTTTTCCCGTTGACAATAATAATGACGGATGCTAATGGCGAAGTAAGTATTATTTTCTATTTTAGGTTATGTACCTTTGCATATAACAATTATATTATCATTATTTTTTCTCTCTTTATATAGATTCTTAAATTTTAATTAATATTAATACTATCTTAAACTAATTTAAAAATCATACATTTAATGCTAAGAATATCATACAATTATTAATAACCTGATAAATTTACTAATTTTGTATTCATGTATTGGTGTGTATTCGAATTTTTTAACGTCTGCTTCTCTATTTTCTGTCTCCTTTTCTCTAATGCTTTAAACTATCCAATTTCTTTGCAATGATTGGGTTGCTTGAATTTTCTTATGGCACGATGGAGGATACATAGGGTGTTTTTCTTCATATTACCATGCCGTTTTAGGTATCTTGACCTTTGTTGAAATCTATTTTCATTAAATTATCCAAATCTTTGACAATGTTCTACTATTAAAACAAATCATTTAGTGACTTTTGCTGACAAACAAAAAGACAACTTTGTCGAAAATTTGGATCGTAAAAACTGGAAAACTAAAAATTTGAAAAATAATTATTTTTTGACGCGCGCAGATCGTTCGATGAGCGATCTGCTCTTAAATCTATTATCTGATTTTGTACTAAATCAGATGTAGAAATTTGTGCAATTTATTTGCCGAAGTTTGTGATAAATTGGTAACCGAAGTTTGAACTAAATTTTGTAACGAAGTTTGTGCCAATTTATGGGTCGAAGTTTGTGCTAAATTTGGTTTCGAAGTTTGAACTAAATTTTGCAGCGAAGTTTGTGCCAATTTAGGGGTCGAAGTTTGTGCTAAATTGGGTTTCGAAGTTTGAACTAAATTTTGTAACGAAGTTTGTGCCAATTTAGGGGTCGAAGTTTGTGCTAAATTGGGTTTCGAAGTTTGAACTAAATTTTGTAACGGAGTTTGCGCTAATTTAGGAAACGGAATTTGTACCAAATTGGGCAATAGAATTTGCACTAAATTATGAATTGAAGGTTCTGCTAAATTATTGATCAAAGATTCTGCTAAGATAAAAATCTAAGATTTTAATTTACTGATTCCCTTGACAGGGGTGGCCTGGCACACTTCTGAGGTTAGCGCTGGGCTTTTCCGTCGCCTGTAATTGTATCAATCTCTTTTGATTTATAAACCTTCTTTTCCTACAATGTTTAATCATATGGCCGACATTTTTGCAATAAAAACAATTTAATTGACTCTCCTCTGAAAATTTAGCTGATTGAATCTGATTATTTTGACTAATAAAACTTATTGCTTTAAACTCGCTTTTAATTCCATCGAACCTCGGAATGTACTCAAAGGCGTATTTAATTGACAACGCCCTTATATTTGTTAATTCATAATTTCTTATAAAAATCGAACTCGGGTCGGGTTCTATACATGTATTTCTATTATGTAACGGGTTTAGAAAGTTTTGCTGTTGAGAATGTGAAAACGAGAGGGACCTTGAATTTTGTTGACTTCCCCCCTCTTGAATTTTCAAAGGCGGAGAAGAAATGCTTTCACAAGGTGGGGTGTGGTACATCGTTGAGGGCCAATTCTCATGACCTCGATGATGTGTTTGATTTTGAGTGCTATGTCCATAATTAATACTTTTACTATCGTCTACATGATAATTTTGTGGCGTAATTTGGTTACTACGTAAATTATTTTTAATAATTTCATATTTTAAATTAAATGCTAAAGCTTTACTGATTTCTGATGTTAATGATGTTTCGTAATTTTTTCTCAAATTTTCCTTTATGTTTGACGTAATAGATTTTCTTACTGTTTCGAGTGAACTAAGGGCCGAAATTACGTGCTCCGGATATAAACCTTTTTGATTTAACTCGTTTAAAACTAGACAAATTTCAGGATCTTGCATAGTTTTTTCCAATAACTCTTTATTTTCCACCGAATACTTTAACTTATCAAATAATTTTTTAAATTCGTTTGGAATTGATTTACCACCGAACGACTGCATTTTCTCATACATATATCTAATATAGTCAAAATTTGTGGTACACATTTTATTTGAATCTACTTTAATAAAATTTCTAAAGATTTCATTTACCCTGAAATCTGTGTATACTGACCACGCACTAACTTCTTCAGACTTTGCTGATATATATCTACCAGAACTGATGGTTCAGTTTGAGCATCTTTTAATTTTTTAAACAATTCTACAAAAAATTTATCTTTAAATAATAGTTTCATTTTTAGTATTGAAATAAACTGTGCAAAATCCGTTATTAACTCTTTAGCCGCGTCATCAATGTCCCCTTCTAAAATTTTTGTGTTTTCCTCGTAATAACATTGGTACGCTCCTAGCACTACCCTTATATCTGAATCGTTTGGTATTTCGAATTTACCTTCCGCCTGCTCTTTTAAAATTTCAAACGATTTAGTTACTAACGGCTCTTTAGCCAGCAGTTGTTTTTCTAAATATGCAATTTGTGCGTTTGCCATTTTGTAAAATATTTTTTTTTTTTTTTTTTTTTTTTTACAAGAAAAAGACTTTAAATATGAGAAGAAAAAAAAATTATTTAATATATTTCAGATAAAATGACTGATACTAACAAAAAAAATTACTTAATAAAATACAATTTTACTGAAAAATCAATTTAAACAAAATTAACTAAATATGTTAATACTGACTTTGAATTAGATAAAAATTTAGGTTTACTCAATCAATTTCTATTCATAAAAATATTTTATCACTGATAAAAAAATAAAAAAAAATTTTTATATTAATCTTTTTTGAATAATATTTAAATTAAATTACTGTATGAATTATCTCTTAACAAAAAATGACACGTATAATTAAAATTATTTTGTATGATATTTTAATTACACCAGCAGCATTTAATATAAATTTTTATGAACATATATAAGAATATTAAAAAAAATTTTTTAAATTTTGAATTATTACCTTCTCAAAAAAAAAATGACAAATAAATTTACAGTAAATTTTTTTTTTTAACTTTATTATTTGTAAACCAATCTTTAAATAATAATAATAAAGGTAGTTAAATCACAAAAAAAAAAAACTTGAAAATTTTAAAATTTTGATTTGAACCAAAAATTTATCGCGGACGAGACCTTATACTTGTTACGTCTAAATTTTTACCAGAAAAGCGTGTGAAATTATTATTAATGCGATTACCTTATTTGCCTTGCGTCTATGTGACACTAAACGGCGGGAAAGGATTATGTTCAAATCAGATTAAAGATAATTAATTAATAACTACTTTTATTACTATATTTACTTATTAGTTTATAATTTGACTTTTAATAACTTACAATGTGCTTACTATACTTAATACTTTAAGTCTAAACTAGAAGTCCTAAGTTATTAAAGTTCGACTGCGAAAACCACTTGGAGAGTGATAAAATATAACGAACGTCTGGACCACTGGCATTGTGACGGAACTAACTGCGTGATTGCTAACCGATTAAAGAGAACGAACCTTCGGATTGTACCTCTATATATAGTGATAAGAGCTTTTTGCCTAGTCACCAAATCTATTACTAATTTTAATTATGGGGGAAGTTCTATGTCAAGGTCTCACGTACGTGGGCCAACGCCCGATGAGCTGATAAATGCTCGAAATATACATGTATGTTTGCTCAGGTGTTAAATTAATAACGCTTGGTATATTTTACTAAGTCATGCCTGATATTGAGCAACCATTGACTTTTGATTGTTAATAACAATAACCCTTTTATTTAGGGTCATTTTGACCTGACTTTACATTAGTAGTCAGGACTATCTGATAATGTTGTAAAAGCTAACTAAGCAGCCAACAATGAGGTTAACTTCCTCTTTAATTATCCAACTCCAGTTTCACTTGTAAATTTAACTTCAATAAAAATTTGTTTATTTTTCATTTTATTATCTCATCTGAAAATAATTTAATTATTTGATTCAAAAGGTAGTGTTTGTTTTTAGAATATACTTTTTGATTAAAGTACGAGGTTACCTTTTGCAGATGAGTGCTGGCTAGCTTATCATCTGTAAATAAATGAAATAGTTAGTGCAATTATAATTAGCAGGGAATTAAAAATAAATTAAAAAAATATTAACAGTATAATTATAAATTTAAAAAATCTATCTATCTTTATGCTTAGTTATCAACTTTCCGCTTTTAGAATAATTTTATTGATAAATAAAAAAAAAACACACATACCTTTCATGAGTTAAGTAATACAAACTAATCCCTTATCTTTTATTTTTTAAACAGCAATATTTTTAATTGTTTTTTTAGTACGCGAGTCGCGTAATATGAGTAATAACATTTATTTATAATAACAATAGTAATAGTATTAGACAAATACAAAACGCTTATCATTGTCGGTAAAAGCAGTTTTTACCATACCATAAATTTGAGAACTTGCCTTCTCTAGTTTTTGTGCTATATATATAAGAAAATTTTTTTTTATGTACTACGCATTTAGGAACTCCCTGTATAATTGGGTAAGGATTAACTCCCTTATAAGCAAAAGTTGGAGGGGGGCTCTACCCCCCCTTTGTCGTATTTACTTCTGTTGCTTAAAAAAATTTTGTTTCACTACAAATTTATAATTATACAAACACATTCAAACTACTCAGAGCAACGTAGGTGAAACATTAATGAAAAATTATAAGTTTTGGTTCGGCGGTACTTGAGTCATTAAGGTACAGACAGACAGACAGACAAATAAATTTTTAAATATATATAGTATATATAGTATACTAGCAAAAGTTGAAGGGGGGGGGGGCTCCGCCCCTCTGTGTCACATTTACTTCTGTTTGTGTTGCTTCAAAATATCATTTTTCTCTGCAAATTTATAATTATGCAAACACGTTCAGATTTTTCAGATCCCTCCTGTTCACATCTACTTCAATATTTTTCTGTTGCTTAAAAATATCATGTTTCACTACAATTTTATAATTATGCAAACACGTTCAAACTATTCAGAGCAGCGTAGGTGAAACATTAATGAAAAATTGTAGGTTGTGATTGATTCTCTAGTTATAACAGAGAAAATAAAAAAAATTAACTGAGTGCGTATAAATTTTGTGCCAAATTAAGTAATACCAATTGTGACAGTAAAATTTGATCATATTTTTATTTTTAGGTATTTCACTTTTTAAGCAAATTTTCAAAAAATTTTATTTATCCCAAAAATAGTAAAAATTGAATATATCCAAAAGTCCGAAAGTTGAATCGCAAAACTATAGTCTATGATATCCGCATACTTTTATTCTTTATTATGACACCAGTTTCATGTCAAGTGGCTCGGTGGTTCTTGAGTCATTATGGTACAGGCAGACAGACAGACAAATAAATTTTCAAATATATACAGTAGTAAGATAGTATACAGTATTAAGATATGTATATATAGATGATTCTATAATTGACTGAATAAAGTAATACCAATTGCGACATTAAAATTTTATCATATTTTTCAGATACTTTACTTTTAAACAAAATTTTCAAATAATTTAATTTTTCCCAAAAATAGTAAACGTTTTATTATTTTAAGTTTATTTTAGCACCGGTTTTATGTAATTTCTTTCATTTATTCGAGCTTCATGATGAAACACATAGACGCATAGACACACAATTTTTACCATATAAATACCATAAAAAAAATAAAAAAAAAAATTTTTTACCAGTTTCAAATATATTTTATAAAATTTTAAAGATACCTCCGTTTGGAATAAAAATTTAGGAGAATACGTAAAAATTGGTACACTCTCCTGGCAAAACGAGAAAATATCACTAACAAAACGAGTTATCTTTGAGTTTCTCATTTATAAAGCAAAAATCATAAGATTTCTCGTTTACAAAAAAGAAATAGCGTCGGCGCGAGTCGCAAAAAAGGAAATCTTAAAAAATACAAATTTGAAAACATACACATATCAAGATAGGACAATTTAATTTAATATAATTCATTTAACAATTATGCCCAGTACAGGTCAATGAAATCAAAATAATAATATATATATTAGAAAATATGGGCGATTAATAGAAATAACTAATAATTTAATATTAAAAAATACAGTTTTAAAAGGAGAAATATCAAGTTTTCTCGTTTTGTAAATCCAACGCGATTATACTATAGTAAAAAGACGCGAAGGAATGATGCAGCGTTGCAGACAATTCACTTACTAATATTTAAACTAAAAAAGTACAAATATATTATTTTTAATTATATAAATAAATAGTAATTTTTTGTTATTTAATATGCTATTAAAATTTTTAATGTAATTTTCAAAATTATAAACAAAATTACATTAAAAATGTTAATAAGATATTAAACATATAAGCAATAGGATTCATTGTTTCTTTTGTTATTATGGTATTTTATTATCTGTTTTTCAAGCAAGAGTAAATTGCTCAAAACCTAAATAATTGAGTAGGAAGCAAATACACTTAAAAAATTATTAATATTATATTGATTTATTCTTTGGAATAATTAAATAAACTCTTGACAAACTGAAAATTATTAGTATATCACTCACAGTCTTCATAACACTCTTCCTGTAGTATTTGATTAGTCGAACTAGGATGTCTGTATGAACTTATTATACGGATTGTATGAAAAATGCTACTTAGAATAATTTCTAATTTTGCAAGATGATTTATTACAGTATTCCAAAGAATAAATCATTTTAATATTAAGAATTTTTAAAGTGTATTTGTTTCCTTCTCAGTTATTTAGGTTTTGAACAATTCACTTTTGCTTGAAAAAACAAATAATAAAATATCAAAAGGATATCTACTGAAATAATTTTTAAAACCATGGTTTTATGTAATTGCGTTCGAATATAAAAATTATTAAGAAATAAAATTTCTTATTTCCTACATAGTACATAAATGGTATTTCACTCGAATACATTGAGCGAGATCATCAGTAAGAAACTCAATGTATTTTTCTTATATACCAAAACTCAGCTTGAGTTGTCTTTGATTTCTTATATACTCTCCCGACTTCATTTCCCTTGCGAGAAAGTATACTTGAAATCAATTTATAACATGGACCACTGTATGGCAACAAATGTTATAGCTGAGTAAAATGTATTACATTCAAAGCACCAAATTCATGGCATTAGATGTGAATATGAATGTAAACTAATCAAGAATGCCCGTAAAGCAAATTAAAATAAAACAAAATATATATAAATATAAATTAGATTTTGATTCCATGTACTGGATTCATAAGAATATAAAAATTATTAAGAAATAAAATTTCTTATTTCCTACATAGTACATAAATGGTATTTCACTCGAATACATTGAGCGAAGTAACTGCGTTCACTGGTTTAACCCTGATGAAAGTACACACACACACACGCAGACACACAAATAAATTTTCAAATATATATAGTAGTAAGATAAGATAAGATAAGATATACTAGCATAGGTGATAGGGGGGGGCTCCGCCAATAAAAAAGTTTTGCGGAATCATTAAATACCAAAAATCGTTGTGCCGAAAAGTTCAACACAAATTTTTTTTAGTCAAAGTATTTAACACACCATTTTAAATATTAAATAACTAATTTCTTTCATATAATAACATAAACAAATATCACTTTACATAGTGTGTTGAATATTTCATTTAGAACAATTTTTTATTTTAATTTTATTTTAACATTGTTTTTATGTAATTTCGTTCATTAAACACAGGCACACAAATAAATTATTAAAAATACCATACAAAATAACAAAATTAAAAAAAATTTTTTTTCCAGCTTCGAAAATATTTTATAAAATTTTAAAGATACCTCCGTTTTAAATAAAAATTTAGGAGAATACGTAAAAATTAGTGCCGAATCGAATTCTTCAAACTTGAGACACTAAAATTTGTCAATAGTCTCCAGATATTTCAATTTTTTTTTAAATTTTAAAAAATTTTATCAAATTCAGAAATTCTAAAAATTTAATATCGCAAAAACTACGATAGCTGAGTAGAAAATCTTTGGCCTATTTCACCCGCAGACTTTTTTTTTATACTTTGACACTAGTTTCATGTCAATTGGATTGGTGGTTCTTGAGTCATTAGGGTACAGACAGACACACAGGCACACAAATAAATTATTAAAAATACCATAAAAAATAAAAAAATTAAAAAAAATTTTTTCACCAGCTTCAAAAATATTTTATAAAATTTTAAAGATAGCTCCGTTTTGAATAAAAATTTAGGAGAATACGTAAAAATTGGTGCCAAATCAAATAGTACAAACTTGCGACGGTAAAATTTGTCGATTGTCTCGCGATATTTTAATTTTTTTTTTAATTTATTAAAAATTTTATCAATTTCAAAAATACAAAAAATTAAATATCTCAAAAATTACGATAGCTGAGCAGAAAATCTATAGCCTATGTCACCCGCGGACTTTTTTTCTTCATTTTGACACCGGTTTCATGACAATTGGTTCGGCGGTATCAATAATTCTATCTATAAAGTAAATTTAATCTTTAAAAAGAGTCAACATTAATATTCATTAAAAGAGTCAACATTAATACATGTAGTAAAGTAAATAAATAGCGATGAAGTGAGGCAGGTGATAAAGGAGGCAACCAAGCTGCAGAACGATGACGACATAAAAGTCGCCATCTTCAAGGCTAAGGGCACTAAGGCGGATATGGCTGTCGTAGACCTACCAGAAGTCGCCGCACTAAAATTGACCAAAAAAGGCCGGCTAAATAATGGCTGGTCTATTTGGCAAGTGCGCTTAAGAGCCGAAGTTACACGGTGCTTTAAGTGTCTTGGTTTCGGCCACAACCAGTGGTCATGTAAGGGCATGGACCGAAAATTTGCGTGTTTTAAATGTGGCGTTCAAGCCCACAAGTCAGAAAATTGTCCTGTGGAAAAAGCAGAATGCTTTCTCTGCAGGAAAAGAGCTGACAAGGCCAAGACCGACCACCTTCCAGGATGCGGAGCATGTAAGTGTTATCGGGAGGCACTTACGGCAAGGAAGATAAAGTGTCATCGGTAATGTTCGGAGTCCTGCAAGGGAATATGAACAAAACCATTCTTGCTGGCCTTTTGCTCGATCAGATCGCAGGCGAGACAGACTCTAGCGTCGTCTTGCTATCCGAGCCGCTTCGCAATAGGAACCAGCAATTCTGGTTAACCGATGACACAGGCCGGTGCGCTATATGGCTACGAGGTCGTGCCCAGACGTCTATGTCCCGACATGGAAAAGGCAACTGCCACGTCTGGGCAAAGTGCGGTGATACAATTTTCATTAGTTGTTATTTGTCACCGAATGACAGTATTGGGGTGTTCACCGCAAAGCTGGCCTCATTGGAGGAAACGATAAGGGAAGTCTCTGGCAATATCATATTTGCTGGGGACTTAAATGCCAGGGCCGTGGAATGGGGAATGCCAACCTTGGCTTTGGCGAATCGATCCATGATGTCACTTTTGCCTCGGCCGGGATGGCAGGAAGAGTGGTTGGTTGGAGGGTGATGGATGGAGCCAATGGCAGCGATCATAATTACATCACCTTCAAAAAGCGTGATAGGGTTGTTAATCGGCCCCCGTACAAAAAGCGCCCACTAGGCTGGAATGTGTCAAAGATGAACGAGGACAAATTTGTGGATTATCTTCGCGAAGAGTTCTCGTCTATCCCAGCCTGGCATGAAGGACCGACCACCCCGCGAGAGGCAGAGACCCTTGTCAAGAGGGTAACTGCTCTTCTGAGGGGAGCCTACGATGCCTCTATGCCACGTAAACGGCCCTGGAAGGGTAAAAGAAGCGTGTACTGGTGGAATGAAGAAATTGCGGAGCTTAGAAGGGTCTTTCATGGCGCGCGCAGAAGACGGCAAAGAGCGCATGGCCGCCCAGAGCTGGCTACGCGCTCTGAAGAGTACAAGGGAGCCAAGCATAGGCTGGCGAAAGCTATCAACCTCAGCAAGGCGCGCTGTCTTTGGTCCCTAAGAGATGATGTCATAAGCGACCCGTGGGGCCTGGGATATAAGGTTGTCATGGGCAAATTTAAGTCCGGATGTGACAACACGATGGATGAAGCAGCGACCAAAAGAATAGTGGACGCTCTCTTCCCGGATCATCCAAACCAACAACACCCTGCTTTGGATGTCCCGAGGGAGCAAGTTCCGCTATTTATCGAGGCGGAGATGCTTCAGGCAATTAGGTCAATGAAAAATGGGAAAGCGCCAGGACCAGACGGAATACCCGCGGAAGCCCTTAAAGCAGCTGCAAAGGTAAACCCTGTTCTCCTGCTTGGCATGTTTAACGCGTGCCTCGTGGCAGGCGCCTTTCCAAGGGACTGGAAAGTGGCCCGTCTGGCTCTGATAAGCAAGGGAAAGGGTGAACCAGGATCTCCATCATCTTACAGACCATTGTGTATGTTAAATACCACTGGCAAGGTGATGGAGAGCATGGTCAGAGGAAGATTGCGGCAGGCAATTAGGGATGCGGGTGACCTTAGCGACGACCAACACGGCTTTCGTGAGGGGCGTTCCGCAATCGGTGCCATCGAGCAGGTCATGAAGGTTGTTATGAGGGCCAGACAAGTGCGGCCGGATATTAAACCGGACGTCCTGCTTGTCACGTTGGATGTGAAAAACGCATTCAACTCGGCTAACTGGGACGATATGTTGCACTCCCTCGAGCAGGTATTCAGAGTTCCGGATTATCTGAGAAATATACTCAGAGATTACCTCCGGGACCGATACCTGCGCTGGGACACGCTCGATAGCACAAGAGGTAAAGTATTAAGCGCAGGCATAGCGCAGGGTTCAGTTCTGGGTCCTGATCTGTGGAATGCCTTTTACGACGGTTTGCTAAAGATTGAGCTTCCGGATGGATGCTCCATGATCGGATACGCGGATGACGTTGCTCTAACCATAACAGCTCGAGAGCCAGAGGACCAGCAGAATACCTTGGATGAGGCCATGCGCCTTATCAATAGCTCGATGTCGGATCACGGACTAAGACTGGCAGTCCCAAAAACGAAGATTGTCCTTCTGACCCGGAGAAGGGTTGATACCATATTCGGCGTCAGCTTTGATGACGGAGGTAATCCCCTTATGATCCAGACCAAATCATCGTTCAAATATTTGGGGGTCTTCTTGGATAACAAGTTGACCTACAATAGACAATTCCAGCAGGCCTGTGAAAAGGCTGGCCGGGTGACAAAGTCCCTCTCGTGGCTAATGACGAACATCGGCGGTCCCAGATCAGAGAAGAGGAGGCTGTTGATGACGACAGTCAACTCCATCTTGCTCTACGGTGCAGAGGTGTGGGCGGACAATGTCCGCATAAAAAAGTACTGCAAGAAACTAAAGGCAGTACAGAGGCAGGGGGCACTTCGAATCGCTTGCTCGTACAAGACAGTATCAGAGCCAGCGATCCAGGTGATGGCTCGGGTGATTCCCATCGACCTGCTTGCCTTGGAAAGGCAGGTGATCTGTAACCGTGAGGAAGAAGAGCGCGACGTAGCTTCCGTTCGCGCTCGCTCCCACACACTGGAATGCTGGCAGTATAGGTGGAATGGTGACCCGAGGGGACGTTGGACGCACCGCCTTATCATCGACTTGGAAAGCTGGATAAACCGTGATTCTTAGACTTCTACCTCACACAGTTCCTAACTATTCACGGTTATTTCCGCGATATGCTTTTCAAGTGGAGCAAGGTGACGTCTCCGGAATTTTAAAGTAATACTAAAGATAGACGTAAATAAATTTTTTTTAAATAATGTAAAACAATTTTTATTGGTATGTTTGTAAATTAGAATGATTTATATATTATAATTTTTGTTAATTAATTCATTGTTAATATTTATATTTTTAGATTCTGTAGAAAAGGATAGTAATTAAACTATCGAAACGTCCAGACAAATAAAAAACATTTTATTTATTTTTGAAAAATTTGTTCTTATATTGATCAATATAATCCATTTTTTAATTTGAATTTTTGAAATACTGGAGAACGATAAAGCCAATCATTCATATAAATAAGTATTTAAATTTAAAAGTTTCACTATATTTTAAAAGAATATTAGCTCAGATAAGAATAATAAATATATACAATCCTCGTATTGTAACAAAGAATAAAAGTTATCCTCTAAAAGAAGAAGAATATTTTGAATTATGTGCAGAGAGAAACACCATTTTCCACTCAATGATATATTGTCAAAGATATAACAGTTATAGATATTAATTAGTACCTGAAATTGAAAATAGTGAGATGGAAAATGGTTTTTTCTACATTATCAATAGATTAAATGAGGAAAGAATTAAAAAGTTAGTAAAATTTGTACACATAATTTTAAATGATTTAGATAAATAAAAAAATAAAGAAGACAAAATAGAAAAATAATAATAACAATAAAAAGATATTGAAATAGAAAAAAGAGAAAATATTTAAAATGTATGATATAAAGATATGTTAAGTGTATAAAGAAAAAAAAAAGAAAAAAGAAAGAAAAGGTGTTGCTAAGATAGAGTCTAGTTAAAAACAAATACATAGAATAGAATATAATGTCTTATTCAAGTCATTAATAATAAGTCTTTAATATTTCATAATATGTAATTTTTCATGTTATTTAAATTTTAAACTGTATTAACTTTTTTAATCTTGTAACAATTATGTATATAATTTGAAAAGAATAAACTACTACTACTACTATATATAAGTACTAGCAAAAGTTGGAGGGGGGGGCTCCGCCCCCTGTGTCGCTTTTACTTCTGTTTCTGTTACTTGAAAAAATCATTTTTCACTGCGAATTTACCTATAATTATGCATACACATTCAGAGTTTTCAGTGAAGTCTAGTTCTGTCTCCAGCAAAGTCTCCAATAAATTTATAATTATGGATTACCGAACCATATTTAAAAATATATTGGAGAGGCTATGCCCAATCCCGACAGACAAATTTTCAAATATATATAGTAGTAAGATATATAAAAAATGTTGCTAATTTTTAAAGATACCTCCGTTTTGAACAAAAATATAACTGAGTACGTATAAATTAGTGCCGAATCAAGTAATACCAATTGTGACAGTAAAATTTTATCATATTTAGAAGATATTTCACTTTTTAATCAAAATTTCAAAAAATTTTATTTTTTTCAAAAATAGTAAAAATTGAATATCTCCAAAAGTACGGTAGCTGAGTTGCAAAACTTTGTCTTATGTCATACGTAGACTTTTTTTCTATATTTTGACACTTCATTTTGACTTTTCATTGATTAGACCCTGATGATGAAACACATACACACACAGACCCACAAATAGATGATTAAAAATACTATAAAAAATTAAAAAATTAAAAAAATTTTTCAACTAGCTTCAAAAATATTTTATAAAATTTTAAAGATACCTCTGTTTTGAATAAAAATTTAGGAGAATACGTAAGAATTAGTGCTGAATCGAATACTTTAAAGTGTGACAGTTAAATTTTTCGATAGTCTCAAGATGTTTCAATTTTTGTTAAAAATTTTCAAAAATATTATTAAGTTCAAAAACACTAAAAATTGAATATCTCCAAAAGTACGATAGCTGAGTCGCAAAACTATAGCCTATGTCACCCGCGGACTTTTTTTCTTTAATTTGACACCGATTTTATTAAATTTTGTTCACTGGTTTGACCCTGATGATAATACACACACACACACGCACGCACACAGACACACAAATAAATTTTCAAATATATATAGTAGTAAGATAAGATAAGATAAGATAAGATAAGATAAGATAAGACTAGTAAGATATAAGGATAGATGATATCTATAATACATATAGTTATAGATATCATCTAAATAAATATAAATAAATATCTCTATATATTATAAAGTTATAACCGCTGCCGCCGCTGTCGCATGAGCCCTTTGTGCCAATGGACCTTTTGTGCCAAAATGGACCTTTTGTGACAAAATGGACCTTTTGAGCCAAATTGGACCTTTTGGGCCAAATTGGACCTTTTGGGCCAAATTGGACCTTTTGTGCCAAAATGAACCTTTTGTGCCAAAATGAGCCATTTGTGCCCATATGAGCCTTTTGTGCCAAAATGGACCTTTTGTGCCCAAATGAGCCTTTTGTGCCAAAATGGACCTTTTGTGCCAAAATTAGCCTTTTGTGCCAAAATGGACCTTTTGGGCCACAGTGGTCCTTTTGGGCCAAAATGGTCCTTCTGGGCCAAAGTGAACCTATTGGGCCAAAGTGGTCCTTTTGGGCCAATGCGGTTTTTTCTATATTTAACCAATTATTATAAAGTTGTTTTTTTTATGTTTTTATATAATCTATATTTTTTATACTTTTTTTAAGTTTAAAATATAAGTAAAAATAGAAAAATCAAATTTTTCATTTTTTTTAAAATATTTTGACTAAATTGCAAATGTTGACTAACACATCTTTATACTACATACAATCATCTAAAATTATACTAATACACTTTTTTTAGGTTTATTTATCATTTATGTGCATATTTTAATACAGAGTTGTACTTTAAATTTTTTTTTTTATTTTGAAACTATAAATATTTTACCTTTTTATGGTAAAAAACAGATTTTTTTTTTCATTCAGCAGCTAAAAAAATTTAAAAAAAAAATTTTTTTTTAGGATCTCGGTAGCCTATTATTTAGTATACACAAAAACGGTCATTTTCCATCCAGCAGAATTTTATTTCATAAGAAATCGCGTTGAAGCTGATTTTTGGCCACTTTTTTTTTTTACTACACTGTGGTACGCCTTGCAAGTGATTAAAAATATCCTATCGCAATACTTCAATCACTCTGCGGGGGTTGGCGCGCGTAGCGCGCAGGGGGCGGAGCCCCCTAGTAAATATATATAAATACACAGGATATAATCGTAACTTTTATACAAACTTTTATTGCCTACTTTTGTACTTGCAACTAACAAAGTTACTCGTGCCCGGGAAGGCTTGTTCTTCAATATTGAAATAGCAAATATTATTGTATTAATGGATAGTTGGGATAAGATTAAGGTTTGGATAGAATAGAGGTAGAAAATAAGAACACTGTTATTTAAAATACCAATAAACCCGATAAACTACAATTATTTATTGATGAATTCAAATATAAAAACTTAATAAACTAATTACTAATATTACGAAAACTATTATATAAAAACAATGCAAACTCATTACTAACGGTGATTTTAATAAATAAATTTATAACTTTAATGTAATATCGAGCGTTATTAATTATTGCTAATTCTTATAACAAGCAAGTACGTTCTATTACAAAGTTCTGGATTCAAAAAAGGACGAGCTGACAAAAACTCTTCATATTTATAGTGATTGACTATTGACCTGTATTTTTGACAATTTAATTAATAGTGGTAAGCCAACTGTCAAAATTTCTTGTAGCGTCTCTTCGCATCCTTTGCTAATAATTACTTCTGCAAAGTCCTCGATATTTAAACTAGTAACTTTAATTAGCATACTAATTGCTCGTGTCTTTATTGAATTTCTAAATTTTATAAAAATTTCTTAATATAAAAATTTCTGTCAGCTGGCTTTTATTTCATCATAACATTCCTACGAGGCCCCCCTTACAGTTAGGATTAGGCTATCTTAAAATAAAGAGGAATTCAGGGAATAGTATTTATTTCTCTTTTAAAGTCAAGCTATTTTAGAGTTCCGCGAGATTTCGGTACGATATTAACGTTTTTATTTGGATAAGATTTCGATATCAAAGGTCCGATATATCGACAAATATCGATATCAATAAGAATAATAAAAATAAAAATAATATGCAATTTTTATAAAAATTTTTATTTTGTTTAACTATTTTTATCAAAAAATAAGCGAAAATATGACTTAAATTTCACAAATTTGTTCACTTTTGATATGGACCAAGCGCTAATGCACATCAGTGCCTTCAGAAGATCCATCAGTACATTATTTGTAAAAATCGTACTTTCAAATATATGTACTTTCATGGAAATGAATGAGAAATTATATCGAAATTAAAAAAAAAATAGTAGTTTGAGATTTATGATGAAAAAATTAAAAACAAAAAATTAGATCTTAATACACACACACGCTTATTTTTTCTAATAACCGGTTTTTTAGCTTCCTGAGGTCCCAAAAAGTGCTTAAATGCCAAAAAATAAAAAATCAAAATTTGAGCCACCACAATGGTTCCTCATTGAGGAACCAAAAAAATGAATATCAGCAACTTCAATCCCAATAATATCATAATTTTAGAAAATTTTTAATTGAATAATTATTTGTTTTCGATATTTTGATATTTTCAATATCGACACGATATTAACGCTGTCAATGTCGATACTATATTAGAAAAAGCGATATTTTCGATACCGATATCGATATCTATGAAAATATCGTATCGTATCGATATCACGGAACTCTAAGCTATTTAACGAAAAAGTCTGGAATAAGTATTTAATTCGCTTTAAGAACATTCACTGCAGAATGAAAAAAGTATACTACTGGTCTTAAAATTAGCAAGATTCTTATTTTATTTTTTAGCTAGGTAAAAACTTACTGTACTTAATATCAAAACATATAACAGTCGATGCGTCAAAGCATATCCATTAGGATCATCATTTTTGTAAATGTATTTGGAACAAAAATCTAATACATTACAATTGTTAACTATATTTTTTAGGCACAAATCATTTTCATATTCTGAAGGTTGATAAGAATCAGTGTAAATCTTTTTCATAAACAAGTTGGCATCAGTTGTATTAAACATAATTGCATTTACTTTCAAATTTTTCCAATGTATTTTCTGGATCCAAATGTCAGGGTCAAGAATAGCTGCGTACACTATAAAATAAAATAAAAATTGAACAATAAAATATATCCTTATCTTTATCCTTATATTTATGTTTTGTGCGCGCATGTGTGTGTTGCCGAGTTCTTCTTATTATTGGACCCCCAAAAATAAATATATTCCCTTATAGATAAGTGGCTGAAAAGTTTTTCCATGTAGTAAAATTTTAGGCTCTTTCAAAATCTGACATTAGTTTTAAAGAAATATCCAATTTTTATGAAAAAAGTTTGAAAATACTATTTTTTATGTAAATTTAAGTAAACTTCGTATAAATTGAGGTCGCATTCATTTTGGTCCTATTTACAACTCTTAAAAGGTGGATAGAGGTGGTACTCCAGTCAAAATACGGGTGTGGTTGTATTATCACTGGCGAGTTCATAAATAATTCAAATTTTACCCCTGAATTGGTTAAAACTACCCCCGATTAGGGGGTGTTTTAGCTATTTTGGCAATTTGAGCGTCCAGGATATGCTCAAACAGGTTTTTTGGGTCGCTTATCAAGAATTTCGACTCCATTTTCATAAATATTCAATATTTCACCCTTAAAATATCTAAAATTACCCCTAAAAGGAGTATTTTTGCTATTTTTGCATTTTGATGTTGATTATGTTTGAATTTTTAATTTTTAAATATAACTAGCTGATTGGCCTCGCGATGCTCGGCTTAACCAAATAAAAACTCTTGTGCATTAATTTTTTTATATTTTAATCATATTTAGTTAATTATAATAAATTTAATCATACGTGATTTAAATGCAATTTAATTTTATTTAAAAATGAATGAGAACAGAATTAATTTTATACTTCTAAAATTAACAAAAAAATTTTATAATTCATATTAAGAAAAAGTTACATGATTATTTATAAATATTTATAACTAATGAGGTATATTTTATAACATAAATAATTATTGATAATAAATAATAATTGAAAATAAAATATAGTGATATGCAGTTTTTTAACAAAATTTGCAGTTTTTTTCATATTGTAGATAATTAATATTTGAATATTTTCAATTTTCATACATATCACAACTGATATTGTAGAGAATCAATATGAATTTTACTATAGAATGAAATTTTCATAATTTTTTATTGTTCATAAATAGGACAGGCGATATCCATTTCACTCTATGGTGAAATTTTTTTAGCTTTTTCATAAATAAAACAGCCATCAATATAGATTGAAAATTTTGAATTTTTTTCATAATGTAGACAGCCAATATAGATTTTACTATAGAGTGAAATTTTTATAATTTTTTATTTTTCAATTAATAGAACAGCCGATATCCATTTTACTCTATGGTGACATTTTTGGGATTTTCCATATATAAAACAACTAACAATATAGATTGAAATTTTTGCTGTTTTTTTATATTTTAGACAATCAATATGAATTTTACTCTGGAGTGAAATATTTATTATTTTTTTTTTTCATAAATAGGACAGAAGATGTCCATTTTACTCTATAGTGAAATTTTTTGGGTTTTTTCATATATAAAACAGTCAACAATATAGATTGAAATTTTTTCAGTTTTTTCATATTGTAGACAATCAATATGAATTTTACTATCGAGTGAAACTTTTATAATATTTTTTATAAACTTTTATAATTTTTATAATGTTTTCATAAATAGGACAGCCGATATCCATTATACTCTATATATGGTGAAATTTTTGAGTTTTTTCATATATAAAACAACTAACATTATAGATTGAAATTTTTGCTGTTTTTTTATATTGCAGAGAATCAATATTAATTTTACTCTAGAGTGAAATATTTGTGATTTTGGTTCCTCATAGAGAACATTGTTTTAGGTGAAATTTTAATTTCTGATTTTTTGACATATATACGCACGTTTTGAGACCTCAGGATTCTAAAAAACCAATTTTTAAAAAAATTATGTATGTGTGTGTGTGAGAGTGTGTATGTATGTATGTATGTAGCACTGTCACCGGTGATATTTCACAACCAGTATGACATTAAGACCTATTTTTTTTATAAAATTTTTTTCACCAAAAAATCTCCAGGTATTTTTTTTTTTTTTTTAATTTGGATGTAATACCTCATTTTTATTTATGCAAGTAAATTTTTGTAGTATTTTCATATTGTAAACAGCTAATATAAACTTTACTATACAATTAAATTTTTAAAATTTTTGTTTTTTTTATTCTTAGGACTGCCAATACCTATCTTATTTCATAATGAAATTTTTTGAGTTTTTTCACATATAAATAGCCGACAATATACATGGTCAATTTTTTAGTTTTTTCATATTGTATACCGCCAATATGAATTTTACTATACAGTTAAATATTTCTAATTTTTTTTTCATTCTTAGGACTGCCGATATCTATATTATTACATCGTGAAATTTTTTTAATTTTTCATATACAAAATAGCCAGAAATATAAATTGAAATTTTTTTAGTTTTTTCATATTGTAAACAGCTAATATGAATTTTACTATACAGCTAAATTAAAAAAATTTTTATTTTTTTCATTCTTAAGACTGCCGATAAGTATTTTATTTCATAGTGAAATTTTTTGAGTTTTTTCATATATCAAATAGCCGACAATATAGATTGAAATTTTTGTAGTTTTTTCATATTGTAAACCGACAATATGAATTTTACTATACAGTTAAATTCTTAAAATTTTTGTATTTTTCTATTATTCTTAGGACTGCCGATGTCTATATTAGTTTACTGTTTTATATAAAAGTTGCAACTTAAAATATTTTTGTGTAATGATTGCATTGAAATATTTTTATTGACTTTAGAAGAAATTATACGCCATTCTAAATTTTTTTATTTACTTTAGCAGAAATTATACGCCATTCTAAATTTTTTTTAATAGTCTCCTGTTTTATACAAAATTTGTAATTATAAATATTTTTATGCAATGACAGCATTGAAATTTTTTTTTTTGATTTTAGCTGAAACTGTACAACATTTTAAATTTTTTTCTAATAGTCTCCTGTTTTATAGAAAAGTTGTAATTTTACATATTTTTATGCAATAGTCTCCTGTTTTATAGAAAAGTTGGAATTTTAAATATTTTTATGCAATAATTGCATTGAAATATTTTTGTAATTTCAAATATTCTTATGCAATGATAGCATTGAAATTTTTTTATTGACTTTAGCAGAAATTATACGCCATTCTAAATTTTTTTTTAATAGTCATACATTTTTATGCACTGATAGTATTGAAATATTTTTATTGACTTAAGTAGAAACTATACGCCAATATAAATTTTTTTCTAATAGTCTCCTGTTTTATAGAAAAGTTGGAATTTAAAATATTTTTATGCAATGATAGCATTTAAATTTTTTTTTTGACTTTAGCAGAAATTATACGCCATTCTAAATTTTTTTAAATAGTCTCCTGTTTTATACAAAATTTGTAATTTTAAATATTTTTATGCAATGAGAGCATCGAAATTTTTTTATTGACTTTAGCAGAAACTATACGCCATTATAAATTTTTTTCTAATAGTCTCCTTTTTTATAGAAAAGTTGGAATTTCAAATATTTTTATGCAATGATTGCATTGAAATATTTTTGTAATTTCAAATATTTTTATGCAATGATAGCATTGAAATTTTTTTATTGACTTTAGCAGAAATTATACGCCATTCTAAATTTTTTTTTAATAGTCTCCTGTTTTATAGAAAAGTTGGAATTTCAAATATTTTTATGCAATGATAGTATTTAAATTTTTTTTTTGACTTTAGCAGAAATTATACGCTATTCTAAATTTTTTTAAATAGTCTCCTATTTTATACAAAATTTGTAATTATAAATATTTTTATGCAATGTTAGCATTTAAATTTTTTTTTTGATTTTAGCTGAAACTGTACATCATTTAAAATTTTTTTCTAATAGTATCCTGTTTTATTTAAAAGTTGTAATTTTAAATATTTTTATGCAATAAGAGCATTGAAATTTTTTTATTGACTTTAGCAGAAACTATACGCCATTATAAATTTTTTTCTAATAGTCTCCTTTTTTATAGAAAAGTTGGAATTTCAAATATTTTTATGCAATGATTGCATTGAAATATTATTATTGACTTTAGCAGAAACTATACGTCATTTTACATTTTTTTATAATAGTGTCATGCTTTATACAAATGCTGGAATTTCAAATATTTTTATGCAATGTTAACAATGAAATATTTTTATTGATTTTAGCAGAAACTGTACACCATTCTAAATTTTTTTGAATAATGGTTTGTTATATATAAAAATTGGTATTTCAAATATTTTTATGCAATGTTAATATTGAAATATTTTTATTCACTTTGACAGAAAGTCATTCTAAATTTTTTTTGAATAACGCTCTGTTATATATAAAAATTGGGATTTCAAATATTTTTATGCAATGTTAATGTTGAAATATATTTTTAAAAAATAATATATCTAAAAATTCAAAAAATTTCATGGAATAAGGAAATTGATATCGATATTATAAAAAAATATTTCAATGTTAACATTACATAAAAATATTTGAAGTCTAAAAAATAAAACAAAAATAATTTGGATGTCGACAGTCCCAGTTATGAGAAAATAAGAAAAAAATTTTTTTCAGATGTCGGCAGTCCTAGTTATGAGAAAATAAAAAAAAAAATTTTTTCAGATGTCGGCAGTCCTAGTTATGAGAAAATAAAAAAAAATAAATTTTTAGACGTCGGCAGTCCTAGTTATGAGAAAAAAAAAAAAAAAAAAAAAAAAAAAAAAAAAAAAAAAAATTTTTAGATGTCGGCAGTCCTAGTTATGAATAAATAAAAAAAAAAATTTTTTAGATGTCGGCAGTCCTTTGTTATGAATAAATAAAAACAAAAAATTTTTTAGATGTCGGCAGTCCTAGTTATGAGAAAATTAAAAAAAAAAAAAAAATGGTTCTAAATAGTTTTTTTGCTATTTCTCTTCAATGAATGCATTAAATAAAAAACTAAACAAAGTTCCTTTAGAAAATCTTTTACTAAATAGAATGCAACTGGGTTTTTACATTTTGATACAATCCATTTTAAGTTATCAAGTGGCGAAAATGACAACTTTTTGAGTTTTTAAATTTAAACGACTTAGCTTCAAACCGTTGTAACTCCAAAATGAGAACTCAAATTAAAAAAAATAAAGAGATCAAATCGATAGCATTTTTTTCAAGGAATAATATGCACTAAAGCTTATTTCGAAAAACCCCTTAGATTCTGAGAAAAATCAGTGTTAGTAAAAAAAAATTAAATTTTTTTATGTTTTCGACCACTAACTTCTGAGATTGATATCTCAAAATCTATTAAATATTTTTTAAAAATAAAAAAATCGGATGGGGATATTTCTTTAAAGATTAATTTGAAACAACTTTCATGTATTTTCGTCCATACAGCTCTTCATAAATGAGTGCTGAATAATATTAAAAATAATCAATTTTTTCGATTATTTCATTTTAATATATATAGGATTTTTAATAATAAACATAACGAATTTATTTTTTTTTCACTTTATTTACATGAAAAATGAGAATCATACAAAAATTTGCATACTCATGCATGTATAAAATTTTTTGTATTGATTATACTTTTTAAAAAAACTCTCCATTTCTAAATCTTCTTTTAAACTAATATTTAAAACTATTTATCGCATAATTAATTTATTTTAAATCACAAGTACATTTATTTTTTTATTAAAAGCACACAAACTACATAAAATACATATAGCACATGCTTATAAAATATGTACAGTATATGATTACTCGGGGCAGGTGCGCGCGCTGAACCTCGAGAGCAAATATTTTCGGCGTCTGAGACGACAAAATTTGTTGCCTGAGAAAACAAATATTAATGGCGCGCGACGACTACGATTTGTTCTCTCGCGCAACCGATTCATTCCCAGTGTACCCGCTACGAAGCTGGTTTAAAATACGTTGATTAATTACTTTTAGAAATAAAAATAAAAAAGGGACCGGCAAAGATATCTCCTCACCATGCAAATTTCAGTAATGGTATAAATATGAAGTATAACATGTTTCTATTAAAACTTATAAGCGATTTCTTAAAAATGATTTATTATTTCTTGCGAAAATATTGTGTGCAAATTTCAAATAAAGTGTTTAGATTTAAAAATTTTTGTGTATTTTTACCAGTTCAAATGTGACCAATAAGATAAAATTTGAAGTAAATTCAAAGGGATGGCGAAATTTTGAAAAAGGGCTAAATCAGGATATTTTTGCATTGTTTAAAGAACTGTAGTGCCAATAATTTGGCAGCGTTTTTCCTATATTTTAGTTTTAAAAAAAATTTTAAATATCGTAGAAAATGTAATTAAAACTAATATTAACTAATTTATTTTTTTAACGAAATATATTATATTATATCATTAATTTCTTGAATTTGTCTTATTTTTTATTATACTTATTTTTAAAAACCAAACATTATTTTAACCCAATCAATTTTTTTTTTTTTTTTAATTTTAAAGAAACGTACGTTTTTAATAAAAATTTAATTAAGTACGCATAAATTAAATTTTAATATAGAATATAAATTACATTATAATATACACAGACGCACAAATAAATGATTAAAAATACCATCAAAAATAAAAAAATGAAAAAAATTTGTTTACCAGCTTTAAAAATATTTTATAAAATTTTAAAGATACCTCCGTTTTGAATAAAAATTTCAGAGGATACGTAAAAATTAGTGCTGAATACTATAAAGTGCGATAGCAAAATTTTTCGATAGTCTCGAGATATTTCAATTTTTGTTAAAATTTTTAAAAAATTATATCAAGTTCAAAAATACTAAAAATTAAATATCTCAAAAACTACGATAGCTTATCAGAAAATATAGGGCCTATGTCACCCGCATTTTTTTTTCTTCATTTTGACGCCGGTTTCATGCCAATTGGTTCGGTGGTTCTTGAGTCATTAGGGTACAAACAAACAAACAAACAAACAGACAAATAAATTTTCAGATCAGAGCTGGGCAACGGCTGCACGCTAAAATCCTTATATACGGTATACGGCATACGGTTCAATGATATTTTATCCTTATATAAGGTAAAATTCATACGGCATCCGTATGAAATTAACCGTATGTAAGGCAAAAGTCATAAGGCATCCGTATGAATTTTACCGTATGCACGGGTAATTTCATACGGATGCCTTATGAGTTTTGCCGTACATACGGGTAATTTCATACGGTTGCCTTATGAATTTTACCTTATATAAGGGTAAAATATTATTGAACCGTATGCCTCCTTAGCCGTATGATTTTTTATACGGCAAAATTTCGTACGGTATCCGTATGAATTTACCCGTATGTACGGCAAAACTCATAAGGCATCCGTATGAAATTACCCGTATGTACGGCAAAACTCATAAGGCATCCGTATGAATTTACCCGTACATACGGTAACATGCATACGGCATCCGTATGAATTTTACCGTACATAATGACATTTCCATACGGATGCCTTATGACTTTTGCCTTACATACGGTTAATTTCATACGGATGCCTTATGAAATTTTGTCGTACATACGGGTAAATTAATACGGATGCCTTATGAATTTTCGCCGTAGATACGGGTAATTTCATACAGATACCTTATAAATTATAACTGTTTATGGCATTAATTTATTTATTGGCACACCATAATCAGAATTGATGTTTAGGAAAATAAGTGAAAAAAAATGTTCTAATTTACTTTTGTTATATTTATTTATCATGAAATTTATTTTTAAGTATTTACAATAAGAAAATATATTCTTTTTCTATAACGTAAGGCATAAAATTTAGAGAATGATTTAAGAATTTTAAATATCGAAAGGATTTTTTCTTTAACTAATTACATCTTAAATAACAAAAGATCATCATTGACTGATTCATTGTTTGAAAAGTAATTTTCCTTAAAGAAAATAAAAAATATATTCAATATTAATTTTGGAGAAAAATGTATGCAATAAAAATTGTTCTTTACTCATTCAATTGAATTCTAAAATGAAAATTAAAAATTTTTGATTGTATTTTTCCTGTTATAAATAATAATTTTATTTTTAATGCTTTCTATAAACAGGTTTAACTTTTTTTGAATATCTTCTTGATTTTAAAACATATTTATATTTAGAAAATAGAAGCAAAAGAATTTTTTATTATTGGGTAAATCTTATAATACCTATTTTAAGAATGCAATTTTTTGCATATTTAAACAATATTATCGAACTTTATTCCAATTTCTTTACAAAAGTCAAATATTTACTTAGGTAACCCACGTAAAAAATTATTAAGATCTTTTTATGATCTTATTAATATTTTAATAAATAATCTTTTATTAATATCTTAATAAGATCTTAACAATAGATTAAAAATCTATTATTAAGATCTTAATAAGACGAAAAAGAAAAACATGTAGTTTTATTTTTTAAAACCTAATTAGTTATTGATTTTACTTATTCAGGTGGAAAACTCACGCGTAAAAATTAGCTCGGAGCTTCCTGTTCTCGTTGTATGTTCAAGTGAACCAAAAACCTCGTTATCACCATAGGTGAAAAATTTCAGACATGTATGCGACCACGACTTATGTCAAAATTTTTGCGCCTTGGCTAGTTCGTTGAAAAGCTATTTTTTACTCAAAACATACGTTTTCCGTCACTATACGTTTAAGATTTTTAGTCAATTTTTAAAAAGCCTTGAAGCTTTATAAAGATTAGTGAAACTGTATTATTCGGGAGTTAAATATTACGTCTAAGTATAAAGGGCGTAAAATTTTAGCGCTAGTGAGAACACCAGAACACCCTCCACTCCCATGGTGCTCAGGATATTATTTGCCTCCCTAGGCGTACAAAGTTTGCAGAAAGCTCCGTGAAAGTGGGAACTACAAAATTGTATGCAATTTGTGTACATCAAAATTCTGCACAAAAATGATTGTATAAAAATTGTACGAATTTGAACAATTTTAATACAGTCAACGTAGAGAAAAGTTAATCCAATTTGTTCACAATATCTAACCAGATTCGTCAAAAAAGAAATTGCATACAATTTTGTAGTTCCCACTTTCACGGAGCTTTCTGCAAACTTTGTACGCCTAGGGAGGCAAATAATATCCTGAGCACCATGGGAGTGGAGGGTGTTCTGGTGTTCTCACTAGCGCTAAAATTTTACGCCCTTTATACTTAGACGTAATATTTAACTCCCGAATAATACAGTTTCACTAATCTTTATAAAGCTTCAAGGCTTTTTAAAAATTGACTAAAAATCTTAAACGTATAGTGACGGAAAACGTATGTTTTGAGTAAAAAATAGCTTTTCAACGAACTAGCCAAGGCGCAAAAATTTTGACATAAGTCGTGGTCGCATACATGTCTGAAATTTTTCACCTATGGTGATAACGAGGTTTTTGGTTCACTTGAACATACAACGAGAACAGGAAGCTCCGAGCTAATTTTTACGCGTGAGTTTTCCACCTGAATAAGTAAAATCAATAACTAATTAGGTTTTAAAAAATAAAACTACATGTTTTTCTTTTTCGTCTTATTAAGATCTTAATAATAGATTTTTAATCTATTGTTAAGATCTTATTAAGATATTAATAAAAGATTATTAAAATATTAATAAGATCATAAAAAGATCTTAATAATTTTTTACGTGGGAATGTACTTATAAAAGCTTATAATTGATTTCATATGGATCCTTATGCAGAGAAATGTATATATTTTAATAATATACTCTCCTTTATGACGTTAAACAGTATACGGGCCCATATACTCTCGAACCGTACGTACGGTTAAACAGCATACGGGCCCGTATAATCTCAAACCGTACATACGGTCAAACAGCATACGGGCCCTTATACTCTCTAACCGTACATACGGCTCAACAGCATACGGAACCGTATAATCTCTAACCGTACATACGGCTCAACAGCATACGGAACCGTATAATCTCTAACCGTACATACGGTTAAACAGCATACGGGCCCTTATACTCTCTAACCGTACATACGGTTCAACAGCATACGGGCCCGTATACTCTCAAACCGTACATACGTTTAAACACCATACGGGTCCGTATGCTATTAAACATTATATACGGTTCAAGTGTATACGGGTCCGTATGCTGCTGAACCGTATGCACGGTTCAAGTATCTACGGGTCCGTATGCTCTTAAACCGTATGTACGGTTAGAGAGTATACGGGCCCTTATGACATTAAACATTATATACGGCTGAGATGCATAAGGCTCCCGTATAGTGTTAACCGTATATACTGCTAGGGTGCATACGGTCCCGTATGCTGGTTATCGTATATACGGTTCAAGTAACATACGGGTCCTTATGCACAAAAACCGTCTATACGGCATACGGTTACAGCGTGCCAAAATTGCCGTATATGCCCAGCTCTGTTTCAGATATATATAGTATTAAGATACATACTAGCTGCCTCCGGCTCGCTTCGCTCGCCCCGGCAGCCACCGTGGGGGCTGCGCCCCCCTGCACCCCTGCGGCTTTATTTTTCCAAAAATATGTTGTTTTAGGTTACTCTATATTTTGTAAAATAATCCTTTTTTACCCAAAGTATTATCTGAAATTTACTAAATCATAAAAATTACGGGCATATGAACCAAGGCAGATAATTAGTAGTCAGCAATACACAGCTTAGCTACCCTTCCATAGGATCAACAAGTGTTCATTGTTCCCCTTGAATACCCAATCTAACATTAATATTAGTTTTGATTACATTTTCTACGATATTTAAAATTTTTTTTAAAATTAAAATATAGGAAAAACGCTGCCAAATTATTGGCACTACAGTTCTTTAAGCAATGCAAATATTCATATGAGTTAAAATTTTTTACTATATCTTAATACTATATATATCTGAAAATTTATTTGTCTGTTTGTTTGTTTGTTTGTACCCTAATGACTCAAGAACCACCGAACCAATTGGCATGAAACCGGCGTCAAAATGAAGAAAAAAATAATGCGGGTGACATAGGCCCTATATTTTCTGATTAGCTATCGTAGTTTTTGAGATATTTAATTTTTAGTTTTTTTGAACTTGATAACATTTTTTAAAAATTTTAACAAAAATTGAAATATCTCGAGACTATCGAAAAATTTTGCTATCGCACTTCATAGTATTCACCACTAATTTTTACGTATCCTCTGAAATTTTTATTCAAAACGGAGGTATCTTTAAAATTTTATAAAATATTTTTAAAGCTTGTAAAAAAATTTTTTTCATTTTTTTATTTTTGATGGTATTTTTAATCATTTATTTGTGCGTCTGTGTATATTATAATGTAATTTATATTCTATATTAAAATGTAATTTATGCGTACTTAGTTAAATTTTTATTAAAAACGTACGTTTCTTTTGAATTAGAAAAAAAAAAAAATTGATGGGGTTAAAATAATGTTTGGTTTTTAAAAATAAGTATAATAAAAAATAAGGCAAATTCAAGAAATTAATGATATAATATAATATATTTCGTTAAAAAAATAAATTAGTTAATATTAGTTTTAATTACATTTTCTACGATATTTAAAATTTTTTTTAAACTAAAATATAGGAAAAACGCTGACAAATTATTGGCACTACAGTTCTTTAAACAATGCAAAAATATCCTGATTTATCCCTTTGAATTTACTTCAAATTTTATCTTATTGGTCACATTTGAACTGGTAAAAGGTCTACATTAAGAAAAAAATTTTAGCTTATTTCAAGGCGTCAATTTTTTTTGGCATTGATATATAAACAACATGATAATAATAAAAATTATAATAAAAAATCAATAACAACAACGGGAATCAGATCAGGGGGGGCGGAGCCCCCCCCTCTCACCTATGCTAGTATATATATATATGGGTGGTTCCAGTACTTTTAGTACTGATTAGGGCGCACTCATGTCACCGATCGAGCTCAAATTTTAAGGTATAGTTTGGGGTAGTAAAAAAGTCCCTCAGACAAATTTCTAGCACTTCATGGCACCGAAATATGGCCGTTTAAAAGTCCAAAAATAGCCTGATTTGGCCAATTTTGTAAATTACGCCATTTCGTTGAATTTACTTCAAATTTTATCCTATTGGTCGCTATCCTATTGGTTTAAACCGGTAAAAGGTCTACATTATGTGAAAATTTTTAGCTGATTTCAAGGTGTTAATTTTTTTTGGCATTGATAAACGTAAAATGAATTTTATTAAAAAAGCTGATTTTTAAAATAGTACTGTGGCTTAAGATCAACTCTAAAATACTTCTGGTTGGTTGCATTTTTTTTGTCTACTCAAGATGTCTCGGTATATGTAATATACGTTTACTGTATTATACGCGTCATACTTATATGTATTATATGATTTATATTGCGCATGAGCGCCTCTTATTGTATTACCGAGAGCGAAAGCCAGTTCGCTCTTAGTCGCGGCCATGACCACACGCTTCAATAAATACATAAGTTAACAGTAATGGCCGCGTTACTTCATTTACCTAACTCCGCCATAATCCAATCCATATTGGAACATCTGGTCCCATCGAGCCGAATCTGGTAATTCCAATGGATTCTAGTGTGCTAATAAAAATTTTCCAGTATATATTTATTTAAAAAAACGTTTTTTAAGTGTGTATTATATATTTTCGTACACTTCAAAGTCATTTTTTGTTGTTCGTAGTTATTCAAGATTTGTGCGTATCATAGAGTCCATTTCATCCTGGACCGTCATTCGAGCGGAGTTTTTTATTTTTAAAGTGTGGCTAGCAACTTAATGAACAGTTATTTTGATATATTTTTTTGGTGACAAAATTGAAAAATTTTTTTCTGTGTCTCTCGATTAACGCACATGTGCAAAAATTTAAATGCATCCATCTCGTGTGTTTAAAAAAAAAAAAAAAACTTTTTTTTTTTATATTTTTGTGGGAGCGAACAAACATAAAAAAAAAAAAATTATTTTTTGAGCGACCAACCAACAAATTCATATAGTTCAACATTAAGTACTTGTACAGTCCACTGCATGGTTTTTTTTTCGTCTGCTGTTCAAAGTAACAAATGTCCACATGGTCATCAGCTGTGTCAAACATTCTACTAGTTTGTCTACTATCTGTCATGAAATTCGTCGTCTGCCGTCAGCTGATACATCTTAAGTTATGTTTACTTTTTTCATATTTATTTATAAACAATTCAAATAGTTTTATTGTCTTAAATTAATTAATTACTTATTTTTATTATTTTTTTTTCTTTCGCTCTCAATTGATCAATCCTTTAAATAATTGAGCCTCATTTTTGATATTTGATTTGATATTTGATATTTTATTTATTGTAAATATATACAAAGAGTGAAAAATATATACATTTTATATTATAATAAGAACTGTGATATAATAGAAAAATAATAGAAAAACAATATAATTTGTCAAAGCTAGTGTGATTTTAAAGTAGATTAGTTATTAAATTTTGATTATATTTAAGATAAAAATGAGAATGGTGAATTTAGATAAAATTATAAGTGAGTAATAATAATAATAACATTAATAATTAATAATTAAGCGTAAGTAAAATTACTATAAATAATATAAGGTTGGGAGTATGGAGAGTGTTATGGGTTGTGGAAGTGGAGGCTAAGTATTGAGATTGAAATTGAGATAGAAGTTCAAAGTAGATGAGTGAGTTTCGTGGATTAAAGGTGAGATACTAGATTTAGGGACTGGTTTTGAGTGCTTTTGACGTGTTTCATGAGATTATTCTTGAAAGAATTTAATGAGGTAGATAGCCTGATTCCAGGCGGGAGGGTGTTCCAGTAAAGTCCTGTGTCAATTAAGAAAGAAGAAGAGTAAGGTTTAGTGTGATGGGGGGGTATCTCTAGTTCTTTGAACTTTGGTCTGAGTTCTCTAGGTGGTATTCTATATTTTAACTTTGAGAATAAGAAGTCGGGATGTTGAAATAATAGTATTTTAAATAGAAAGCAGGTGGAATTGAATTTCAGCCTGTCTTTAATTTCTAACCAATCGAGGCTTTTTCTGAAGTCAGAAACGTGATCATAGTGACCCAAATTGAAAATGTATTTTATTGCTGAGTTTTGTAGGATATTTAACGTCTTGAGGTGTTCGTTTTTAAGATTCCCTAAGATAGAGGTACAATAATCGAAGTGAGGTAGAATTAGGGATATTACAAGTTGCTTTCTCGTTTCCATATTGACGTAGTTTTTGAAATATCTTAATCTATATAAGGTGCTACGGATTTTTTTGGAAATTTTGGTAATATGATCATCCCACTTTAATTTGTGATCAAATAAGACACCTAAGTTTTTGACTGTCGTTTCGAAGGGAATGTTGATGTTGTTATCAGGTAATCGAATAGAAATGTCGGAATTGAAAAAATTATCTAGATGCTTTTTGGGCCCAAATATTATGGCGTTGGTTTTATCTAAATTGATAAATAGTTGATTTTCATTGGCCCAATTTGTAATGTGGGAAATATCTTCGATGACCTTGTTTAGATTGAGATGTATATTTTCATATTCAGTTGATAGATATATTTGTAGGTCGTCTGCGAATAGTAGCCTATTGGAATTGATAATGAAATCTTTGATGTCATTAATGAAAACGAGAAATAGTAGGGGACCAAGGATGGAGCCCTGAGGAACCCCACTCTTGATCTTTTCCCATCTGGAGTGTGAATTATTTTTGCTGTTGATTACAGCTTGAATTCTCTCTGTGAGGTATGATCTAATCCAGGCTAAGGATTCGGTTGAGAAGCCATAGTACTTTAACTTGTTTAGCAAGAGATCATGGGAAACGCTATCAAAAGCTTTTCTAAAATCAAACAGGATTAAGAAGGTTAATTTGCCTTCTTCAATGTTGCTCGTGATATCGTCTAGGAGCTTCGCAAGTAGGAACTGAGTATTTCTTCGTTTTCTGAAGCCGCATTGGAGGTTGTCTAACAGGTTATTAGATTCAAGGAATTTGATAATCTGGTTGTGAAGTGTTTTTTCAAAGATTTTTGAAATTATGCACAATAGAGCAATTGGGCGGAAATCCGTGGCACTTTGGGGTCTATTCACTTTATTTACTGGCAGTATTAGAACTTCTTTCCATCTGGTAGGAAAGGTATTATGTTCAATGGAGAGGTTGAAGATGTGAATGAGTAGTGGCATTAAAATGGGTAAACCTACAGAAAAGATTTTTATTGGTAGCCCGTCGACGCCTACTGAAGTTGTGGTAAATGAAGAGACAGCGGATTCTATTTCTTTTGCGGAAATTTTTGAGAACTTGAACTCCTGATTTATGTGTGTTTGGAAAGATGGCGAGTTAAGAGGTAGGTTGGGAGTGGGTAATGCGTTTTGAAAGGAAATGAACTTTTCATTGATGGTGTCAACTGAGAGGTTGCAGACATTGTTGCTAGATTTTGCATCGACTAGGCCTAGGTGTCTAAGTTCTTTCCATATTTTGTGGGGTTTGTCGAGATTGGTGATCCTATTTTTGTAGAAGTTGGATCTTAGATCGTTTACTTTGTTTGTGAGAGTGGTTTTGAGCAGATCATATTCTGCGTAATGGTTTTCCCTGCCTGTGCGTCTGAATTTTCTGTGAAGATTATCAAGTAGATGGAATCCATCTTTTACTTCGTCATTGATCCAGGGTTCAAATTTAGGAGAAGCTGGTACCTTTTTGAGGGGAGAAACCCTGTCGAGAATGCAATTAATTTTCTCCTCTAAGAATGACACACAGAAATCGATATTGGAAGAATCTAGCAGAGGAGACCAGTCCATTTTTGATAATTCTGACAAATAAAGGTTTTCGTCTAGATTTTTGAAATCTCTGTAACTTAGATTGTTTGTTGATGATACTGGGGAAAAAATTTCAATTGTAGCGTCTATTAGATAGTGATTATTGATGTGGGCATAGCTATTGTGGTTTAGGATGATATCGTTTTGATCTACCATGATGATATCAATAGAGGTCTCAGAAGATGAAGTGAAATGAGTTGAACCATGTGGGACTATTTTGAGGCCAGAGGATTCAGCAAATGATCTAATGATTGAATTCATATTTTTAGGGTTGATATCGCAATTAAAGTCGCCCATGATGAGTTTGCTGCTGTAGTCAGCGCAAATGGTGGATAGATCAGACAGGAAGGTCGAATCCTTGAAGTAGGGGGCTTTAGGTGGTCGGTAGACAACTGCAACGAATAAATCGGAATTTTTGAGAGACACTTCACAGAAGATGTATTCAAACGAGGGTGAATCTAAGCAGCTCGAGGAGCACGATATTATTTTAAACTTTAAGCTTTTTTTGAAGTAAATGGCTACTCCGCCCGATCTGCCAGCTCTATCGTTTCTGATTAGATTGTATCCGTTTATTGAAAACATATTATCAGTGTGTTTGTCGGATAGCCACGTTTCAGATACTGTGATAATGTCGTAATTAAATTTAGATAAGTTGGGTAGACTTGAATTGAAGTTTTTGCTTAATGAATGAGCATTAAAATGACATGCGGTTAAGTTTTTGTTTATTGTGTTCTTTGGGTTATTATTAGTGATTGGTTTAGAAATTTTACCTGAGGAATTTGTAGTGGCTCCACTTCCATTTTTGTCCTATAGGATATTGTTTATTAGATTATTATTAAGTAATTGGTTGAGAATGGAGTTTTGTAAGGGATTATAGGAGGGGATTTCTTTGGGATTAATTACATTGGTAGAATTATTTGATTCTTGAGTTTCCATTCTACTGCTTGGAGATACCGTAGATTGGCTTGATGTTGGTTCTGAACTCGACTTGATTGGACTTTCAGGAGTTACGGCTGCTGCTGATGTTGTTTCGCTGCTGTTTTGACTTTCTACTGGGAGTGATGTAGATGAGTTCAGGTCTTCTTTATTTTGCTCTTTGAAATTAGCCATATATTTTTCTACATCAGCTAGATCATGAAGAGAATTGATTTCATGGACTTTAGCCCTATCCTTGTGTCTTACTAAAATTCTACCATTATCCGACCATATATATTTGGCTTGCACGCTCTTAGCCCACTGTTTGGTTGTTTTGAGCAGTTTATAGGTTTCAGGTTCAAGGACCTCATTTATGAAAATTGGGGAATTACTTTTGGAGCCCTGTATGAGGTCTTTATTTTTTATGACTAGTCTTTGGCTCTTTTTCGCGTCTAGGATTTTCAGGCAATCGCTAGAGGAGTAGAAGGTCGCGATGAAAGTTGGAGGTCTGGGATCCTGGCCAGAGTTTGATTCCTTCTTGTCTAGAATTCTAATGTTTCTTATGTCGGCTTTCTTGATGCTTATTTGTAAAAGGTGGGCATTTTTTTATTTTTATTTTTCATTTTTAATTATTTAAACCTGGTATATTTTTCATTGATCAATTCTTTAAATAATTGAGTATGAATTTTAATTATTTAAGCTTAGCATTTTCTAATTTGTCAAATAATATAATTAATTTATTTAATTAAATCTTTTGTTTATTAATATATATTTTGTTTTTTATGTCTACAATTAAATACTTTAATTTAATTCTATAACTTTGCTATATTTTTCATTGATCAATACTTTAAATAATTAAGTCTAAATTTTAATTATTTAACATTAGTATATTTTTGAATTGATCAACCTTTCAAATAAATTATTATTAATTATCTAATCTTAGCACAATTTTCTATTGATCAATAAATAAATTTTAAATCATAAGGTTGTATTTGTTTCGTTTCTAATTGTCCTAAATTGTCATACTAATTATATACTGCGTCGTTTGTAGGTAATATACTGGCTTAAATCTAAAACATCTGGTTGATGATTGCTGCAGTCTTCAAGTATCCTGTTTACCAGTGAAGTCTTCTGTCATTCTATTGGGAGCTGCAATCATCCAATATTATATTTTTGTCATCAACCTAAAAGCGTTCAACTCAACTTCAATGTCATATTTTGGATTTTATTTTCAAGTAGATGCCTTGGTTCGTTTGGTTCAACAATTAGAAATTTTTAGTATTTGAATTTTGTATACTTTTTATTTTTTTTTTTGTTATGCATTAGCTTCTGTCAAAGTTAATTGTAACTTCAAATACTTAAACATGTTCTGTAAATTTTTAGTATTTAAGGTACATCACTGCTCTCACGAATCTAGGTTTTTTATATTTTAAATTGCTGGACAAATATGACTTATTTAGACAATTTTCGTTTTTCATCAAATTAAATATTTATAAATTTAATTCTCATTGTTATATTTCATACAAAATTAGTAAAAATTAGCCTCTTAGTAAATTATAAATTTATGAATATTATAACCTCTAACAATTGTACATTTTTCTATTTCTCTCATTCTTTTATTTGGGCCTCACCTTTATATTTGCAATATTATTTATTTTTTCTAATTTTAGTTCCATCAAATTTAACATGGTGGGTGGCATACTTTTTCATAGTAATCAAATAAGGTGGGCTGCGTAATTGATTTTAGTACCAGTCTTTTCGGTTTTCTTTTCTCTTTGTCGGGGGAGAAACATAGAATAATGTATTCTTTCTTTAACAATATAACAACATTTTAGTCTTATAACTTAATTATTCTTCAGTACCTTTTTCCATTTCTCATTTGTTTTTGCTTAGAATCGTGTGAGCATTGTCTCTTTAATTACTTATTAATTTTTAAATAGTATGCTATACATATGTTGATCTAGGCGAGGCAATGTTTCTGTTTGATTTTTCAATTATTATAATTTTGATTAGAGGTCTCAATAGAGTGTCAGATCTGCTGATCTGGTGGCTGGTACTGAAGATTGTACTTTATTGTCAAAATTGTATTTTTATATTGTCAAAAATTATTCATTTATTTATTTTACTAAATGTTCGTTTTATTATCATTTTGAATCAAAATTATTGTATGTATTCTATTATTATAAACTATATTATATTTTATTGTTAATTTTAAAAATCAAATTTATACTATTATAACTTTTGTTATTAACATTCCACTCCGTAGAATGGGTGGGTGGGATGTCTCGGTATAAGTAATATACGTTTACTGTATTATACGCGTCATACTTATATGTATTTTTTTTTTTTTTTTTTTTTTTTTAAGGGAAATATGTGAATCTTACATCAGCCATGGAGTGTTTGCGGGCCTTAAGGACCCGCAAATTTCCAAGACCGCCCAGTTGTACAAAGTGTACAACTGGGAGACCACCAGCGAACGCGGTCGCCGGCTACGCCCCAGATTCTTACTGGATAAACACACTTTAAACCCCCCGCGCTTGTTTGTCCCAAACCGGAACTCCCTTTTCAGGTATAACTTCAGTTTGGGACGCGCAGCCTAGGCAGCTGGCCGCTGCCTTCCCCCCTGCCTAGGGGCAGGAGAGCTCTCTACGATAGAAAGCCCTCCTCCTTCTTCTGCAACAAGGAGGTCCTTACGTACTCTGCTACTTTGTTCCAGTTTTCGGAACTCCGTAGCATTCCCGGGACCACCGTCTCCGGCCTCCAAATCGGGAAGGGCGGGTGTCCTCCCGAGTAGCGAACACATTCGAAGAATGTGTGCTCTACTGTATCATCCGCGCCCGGACAGTGCAAGCACTCCTTTGTTGCCACCTTAAGCCAATGCTTCAACATGACACGGAAGTACCCGTGTCCAGTTAAGAACTGGGTAAGGTAGAAATCCACCTCCCCATGCTGTCGTCCCATCCATGCCAGCAGGTCTGAGATCAGTCTGCGCGTCCATAGGGCATTTTTTTCTTGGTTCTTTTTCCATCGCTTCTTCCATGCTTTCATAGAGTTGAAGCGGGCGCGAGTGGAAGCCACTTCGCGCTCATCTACGCTCTCGTAGATGAATTTCCGCTCCAACGCTAGCAGGTCAATGGGTATCACCGAAGCAACAACCTGGATCGCCTCTAGAGATACCGTGTGGTATCCGCAGGCGATCCTCACTGCCGCTTGCCTCTGTACCGACGATATTTTTCGTCTGTACTTGGCAGTTTCTGTGGTCTTCGCCCAGACTTCTGATCCGTAGAGCAGGATAGAGTTGACGAATGACATCAGGAGCCTTCGCTTCCCTGGTTTGGGTCCCCCAATGTTGGACATGAGCCTTGACAGGGAGGATGCGGCCGACGCTGCCTTTTCACACGACCTCTGAAATTGCTCCCAGAAGGTCAGCTTGTTATCAAGCTGAACTCCCAGGTATTTCACCGATGTTCTGGTTCGGATCGTGTGAGGGTTTCCGCCGTCGTCGATATTTACATCGAAGTCGGTGGGAACCCTTCGACGAGTCAGCAGTACGATCTCCGTTTTTGGGATCGCAAGCTGGAGCCCGTGATCGCCCATCCAGAGGTTGATCTGTCTCATGACTAGATTCAACCTCTCCTAGGTCACTTCCAGGTCCCTGCCAGTTATGGTCAGGGCCACGTCGTCAGCGTACCCGATCAGGGAAACTCCTTCCGGGAGGTGGATGCGCAGCAAGCCATCGTAAAAGGCATTCCACAGGTCCGGTCCGAGAACCGAACCTTGCGCGATGCCTGCACTCAAAACCCTTTCACGCCTTCCATCGAGCGTGTCATAGAGCAGTCTCCGGTCCCGCAGGTAATCCTTTAGTACGTTACCCAGATACCTGGGTATCCGGAAATCGTACTCGAGGGACCGGATCATGTCATCCCACCTGGCTGAGTTGAAAGCGTTTTTGACGTCCAGCGTTACCAGAAGGACGTCCTTGCAAATTGCAGGCCGCCTTTCCCTCTCAGCCTCTACGGTATCCACGACACGCCGAATGGCGTCTATCGTGGAATGCCCTTCACGAAAACCATGCTGCTCCTCGGAGAGACAACCGCCCTCCTCGATTGCCCTTCTGAGCCTTGCCCGGAGCAAGCTCTCCATCACCTTACTAATGGTATTTAACATACACAAAGGTCTGTAAGATGATGGAGAGTCCGGGGCTCCCCCCTTGCCCTTGTTCAAGAGCACGAGACGTGCCACCTTCCACTGCTTTGGGAACACTCCAGCCACCAAACACGCATTGAACATGCTTAACAGGATACCAGGGATTACTTTGATCGCTCTTTTGAGCACTTCCGCCGGTATCCCGTCCGGCCCAGGCGCCTTGCCATTTTTCATGGCCTTTATGGCCTTGACCATCTCGTCTTCGCTGAACAGCGGCACCTCCTCCCTGGGTGTTACCTCTACCGGGTTTTCCCGGATGGGCCTCTCAGGGAAGAGAGCACCAATGATCCGCTCGGTCAACTCCGCGTCCATCATGTTGTCAGTCCCCCGGTTCAGCTTGCCCATTACGACTTTGTAACCTAGACCCCAGGGGTCCTTGTTTACGTCTTCGCATAATGAACGCAGACATCGAGCCTTACTTTGGCGGATGGCCTTGGCCAGCCGGTGTTAGGCATCCTTGTGTACCTGGTAGAGCGCAGCAGCTTCGGGTCTGTCCCGTGCTCGTTGGGCCCTTCGTCGCGTCCTGTGGCATTCCTTTCGGAGCTCAGCTATTTCGGGAGTCCACGAGTACACTGGTTTTCTCCCTTTCCAGGGCCTGCGGCGAGGCATCGAGGCATCGCAAGCCCCGCGTAATAGAGACGTTACTTTCTTAACCAGGGTTTCGGCCTGTCGTGGGCTTGTAGCCCCTCCTCGCCAAGCGGGGATCGACGCTGACTCGATTCGAAGGTATTCCTCGAATCTGTCCTCGTCGATCTTTGAAACATTCCAGCCAAGGGGCGCCTCCTGTAGGGATTACCCGGAAGGCAATGTAGTTGTGATCGCTACCATTGTAGCCATCCATCACCCTCCAGTTGCCTATTCTCCTTGACGCAGCTTCTGTTGCGAAGGTTATGTCTGGGGTAGAGATACCCCACCCCGCCCTCTCGTAGGTGGGCCTGTTTCCTCTATTCTGGACCACTAGTTTGCATCTAGCAGCCATTTCGAGTACCATTTGTCCCCTTAGGTTGGTCGTCGGCATGCCCCACTCTAGGGCCCTGGCATTGAAGTCTCCGCCAAGGATAACGCAACCAATTGCCGCTCGTACCGTGTTCTCGATGCTGGCTAGCTTTGCAGCGAGCACCTCCGAGCTGTCGTTAGGGGAGAGATAACAACTTATATAAGTCGTCTCTCCGCACTTGGCCCAAACGTGGCAATTCCCTTTTCCTGTCTGGGATAGGGACGTTTGGGCTCTGCCTCGAAGCCATATGGCGCAGCAGAGAGCGTCATCGGAAACCCAGTACTTGTGGTTCATGTTGTAAGATTGCTCGCTTAGTAAGAGGATATTTGAATCTTCTTCGCGGGCAATCTGCTCCAACAGTGCACCAGCTTCCCGGGCATGTCTCCTGTTCCCTTGGAGAACTTTGATCATTTCCGATGACACCTGTTTTTCGCCACAGCCAGAGCCTCCCGTTAACTGGGGCAGTTTCCCTCTCCTGGATAGTGCTCCGTGGAGCACTTATCCTTTCTGGACTTGCAGAGGAAGCACTTAGGCTTATCCTTGCTGCATTCTGCCCTTTTATGTCCATCTTTGCCACATTTAAGGCACGCCTTGCTTCTGTCCGGACCTTTACAAACATACTGACTATGCCCGTAGCCCAGGCACTTGAAACAGCGCCTCACGTCCGCGCGAAGTCACACCCTGCTCGATGCCCAGCCAATCTGGATTTTACCCTTTTTGGCCAGGCGTAAAGCGTCCGCTTCTAAGAGTTCCACAATGGCCATCTGGCCAGTCGTGCCTTTGGTTTTGAAAATGGTAACCACGAGAGAGTCACCATTTTCAATGCCAATAGCCTTGACAACGGTCTCCTGTATCTCCTGCTCTTTCGTGACCCCATCCAAGTCTCGAATTTCGAGCTTGAGCATTGGGATCAGATCCCGGACATTCGATTCAGGCCCCGTTACCAATTTCACCGCATCTTCCAGCTTTTGGCGGTCCTGGATTGCCTCCAACTCGATCAGGACACTGCCATTTTGAGCTTTCCTGACGCGGTGAATCTTCGCTCCAGCTTCTTCGAGGTTAACATTGCGCTTTAGATCGATGAGCGTTTCCTCGTACGTCTTACCCGCCGCTGGGGTAATCTGGAAGGCTTCCTTCCTTTTCCTATACCTGCGCCTTCCCATTTTTGGAAGAACTTTTTCAGCAGTTTTCTTAGCCTGTTGGGCACTCTTGGCTCTGGGTTTCTTCTTCGTCCTACCCTTTACCTGCCAGTTTTCCTCCTTGTCCGTTGGCCTCTGAGATTGCGCCTGATTGTTCACCCTTCCATCAGCCATCTGCGTTGTTTCAGATGGCTGATTCGTATTTTCGGGTGAGTTGCTTCCACGCCTAAGCTGCAATTTTCTAAGCTTCTTTTGTTGCTTTCTTTCCTTTTTGGACAAGTGCTTGGGAGATTTTTTATCCTTCCTTGGGGAGGTCCCAGGGTTATCCCGTGGGCCGTCCGCCTTGGTGTTGTTAGGCGCCGTCTTTGGGTCCTCCCTGTTGGGATGCTCCCCTTCCTTCTCTTTAGGTGGCGCCTTCGCTTTCCCTTGCTCCAGGTTCTGCTTTTGGTGTAGTTGTAGCAGAATTGTTTTTTCCTGGAGCAGTTTCTCATTTTTCTGCCGCTCTTTTTTCTCCTTTTCCAAACGCGCATTTTCCTTCTTCCTCTGCTCCTCTTTTTTCAGAGTGTCTTTACGCAGCATTTTTCTTCTTTCCTCTTCTTCCTGGAGCTCCGCGTTGTTCTGCTGTTCCACCCCAGAGTTGCTGAGGTTCTTCTTATGGATCCTTTTCCTATCATGTCTTGACTCTGGAGAGTTCTCCTCAGAGGAATACGATCGGATTCTCTTTGCCTGCTGCTTATGTTCTGCTTTTTTAAGAGCAGACTCAATATCTTGCGTTTCTGCATGCAGTCTCTTCGTTATTAGCTCAAGTTGAATGAGCACATTGCCGAAGAGGTTTACTCCATTTTTAATTGGCATGCCGCAATTTTTTTGTTTTGTTGTACAGTGATTGGACATGCTGCGATAAGCTTCCGTCATTTCCTTGTGGTGTTTTTCTAAAGCCTGTATAGCGTCCTTCAGAACAGAAATGTGGTGGAGGAAGGCATTGGGTTTTTCGACCACTGCTTCATCAAAGGCCTGATCCGTGTCAAGACCACCAGTGCCATATGCTAAGTTCTGCAGATATTTGAGGTTGTCTGCATAGCTTGGTTTTTCAGTATTCCCTGCACCTGGTGCAGGTAGTGGATGCTGAATATGTTCAAGCAAAACTATGGCTTGAAGTTCCTTACCTGGTCCCCCCTGGGCGGAAGATGGTGTTAAATCCGCCTCCATGCAAAATTGTTGGCCCCCCTCAGAGTCCATGGGGCCGGTGCCAGCCACGTGCCGTTCGATCATTCGATTTGCACTGCAAGAAAGAATGCGACATCCACCCAGACATCTGCTCCTGGGACTTACACACTTGTGCAATTTGCGAACGCCGCAGGGCTCACCGAAATCAGGGATCCTAGGATCAGTCATGCTCGCGCCCAACACCTGCAGCTGCAAGGGTTTATCTGATAATTACCGCTTCAAGCCTTACGTTCCGAAGTTATTGGCTGCAACACATATATCACATTTAAAGTAAACAGTTTTTTGTTTAGACAGAAACACATGCAGCCAATCCCAGCGAACTTTTCAGCTTTTTTCGTGGCTTTTTCTGAATCCCCCCAACAGACAGCAGGTGAAGGGCACAAACATGAATGAACAAACAGCAACGATTACCTTGCTCTATAGGGCAAGGCCACATTGCTGTGGAGCCCTGCTCCAGAGAAGCCCCAGCCATTCATAATATTAATATACTAATGTCAATAGCATTAGTGTATAGTATAATTAAAAATTATTAAAGCTGCCTTTAGTGACATCTGAATTAGAGGAAATGTATGCCCCGTTCGCGGACGCCTTCCTAGACAACGCACCCCTCGCAGTGAGTTCGAGGTCATCGGGCAAGAGGTGATTCCACCTGGCTTCCGAGAGGGAGCAAGGTGGAGTTAATAAGAAACTTTAACTGTCCACTAAGAGAACCATTTAGGATCTCAGCCAAAAGCCGTCGGCTGAGTGACGCACAGGTACGACGTGTGCAGGCCTCAGCCTTGGTGAGTGGGTGAACATTTGTGTGCAATTAAGCACATCAACAGGGTAGCCACGAGAAGGCAGTTCAATCCCACCTAGAGTTATCGACACTAAAGGACCAAACCAGTGGTCTGTAGCTTATACAGCGTCGTGTCCATAGGTAACTCCTACCAGTCCATGGGGCCAACCCATCTCATTCCAGCATGTCGGGTATTCACCAAAAAATGGTTTATTTCCCAACCACCCCATACTTATATGTATTATATGTTTTATATTGCGCATGAGCGCCTCTTAATGTATTACCGCGAGCAAAAGCCAGCTTTCTCTTAGTCGCGGCCATGACCACACGCTTCAATAAATACATTAGTTAACAGTAATGTCCGCCTTACTTCATTTACCTAACTCCATCATAATCCAATCCATATTGGAACACAAGACCTTTCAAATGCAACCCAAATTTAAAATCGATAGATTTAAACCGGAGATATTTTGATTTTAGTGGCGGCTGTTTTTGAAAAATGCGTTTTTTTGATATTTTTCGCAACTTTTTTTTCTAAGTGCTTTAAAGTGTATGAAACTTTCAGGAAAATAAGTGCAATATATGTACTACCAATTTCATAAAAAATTTCTTTGCTTATTTTCCTTTAAAGCCTTTTTTTGACTCATCCCAATTCAACCTTTCCATTTCCCGGCTTTACCTGTAATCTAATGAAAATTCTGACTCGATTTTTGGATTCCTCGAGAATTTTTACTATAGACCCTCTTTTTTAAGTAATTTTGAACATCTCTGTGATGCTGCATAAAAAAAAGAAAAAAGAATTTGCATAAAAATAAAATAAAATTTAAATTTATAAAATTGAAGAAAAAAAAATTTAATTTTATCAATTTCAATTTTACTTTTATTTTTATGCAAATTCTTTTTTCTTTTTTTTATACAGCATCACAGAGATGTTCAAAATTACTTAAAAAAGAGTGTCCCGAGAAATTCAAAAATCGAGTCAGAATTTTCATTAGATTACAGAAAAAGCCGGAAAATGGAAAATTCTGGAAAATGAAAAGGTTGAATTTGGATGAGTCAAAAAAAGGCTTTAAAGGCAAATAAGCAAAGAAATTTTTTATGAAATTCGTAGTACATATATTGAACTTATTTTCCTGAAAGTTTCAGACATTTTAGAAAAAAATTCCAGGTAGCGAAAAATGTCAAAAAACGCATTTTTCAAAAACAGCCGCCACTAAAATCAAAATATCTTAAATCCGTCGATTTTAAATTTCAGGGTTGCATTTAAAAGGTCTTGAGTAGACAAAAAATCGCAAAGAATTATAAAAAAGCTAAGGCTTTTTTATTTCAGGCACGATCATATATTTATTGAGTATTTTCTTTTTAATAACCTTGATGGGATCCACACCTTCATAAATGGATACTATTATTTATTATTACATGTTATTCAAAGTTTTCATAAATAATTATTCGAAAATTTTTCTTTTACTCGAATTTACATAAAAATATTTAAAATTTATAAAGAAAAATTTTTAATCTGCATTAATTAATATAAACAATAGGGTTTGGATTATTCATATTTATTTTTCACCATAACATGATCGTTTGCTGAATATTACTGATCAATAAAACTGGCACCAACTTTTTTTTAATGATAATTTATTAAAATGTACTGTGAAAATATAAAATATACTTTGAGTTTCTAAATTTGATTAAAATATCTAAATCTTCAAGTATATATAAATCTTTCTTAATCCTGAAAAAAATTAAAGAAAAATTTTAATTTCCCATATTCTTTAAAAAGAATATATTAACATTTTTTAATTAGCTAAATCAAATTCTACCTGTGTGCCTTAATATATTATAGTTTTTATCTGAGAAAAGATAATATCAAATTTATTAACAGCTATCTATGCTTAATGTAAGGTAATTATAAGCCAATACTGCTGAAAAACAATAAATATTAGTTTAAATTCGAGTACTTATTTAATTTAATAGAACTTACTATATCATCTTTTTTAAAAATTTTGCATAAAAATAATAATTAAAAAAAATATAAATTTACAAATTTATATATTATTTATTATTTTTATCTACGTTTTTAAAAAAATAGAAGATTTAAAAAAGTTGTTTTAAATTACGCGCTTAAATTTAAACTAGAAGACTTTCAGTAGTAGCTAGGTTACTCCGCTTAGTCGACTGCTAGGTTAATGGCTGTGTTTATAAATTTGTTAATATTTTTTTCAGGTTTATTTTGAATTCTTTGGTAAATAAACAAAAGTTTGATTCAGATAAGTATAAAAAATTTTAATATTTTTTTTAAATTAGTATAAAGAACTTAATTTATTTGTTTTTTATTTTTCAGCATTAGAATTATGTTTATGGCAAAACTGAGTGATCTGTGAAAGGTAAGGTTTATTTATGTTTTTTTCTTAATCTTAAAGTAATTTAATATGCTTAAAAATTTCTAGATTCCAGCCAAAAAAGCAAAAAAAATAATGCATAATGTTATGTTTGATACATTATCATCAAAAGTTTATTCTCCAGAAGAAGCTGAAAAATGGATGAAACAAATAATTTGTATTTGTATTTGTATTTATTGTTTACCTCTTTTGCACGTGGGCACACCAAGATTGGCAGAGGCCTTCAACAATTACGTATGTTGATTTATTTCTTATAAGGGTCAATGTACACATTTATGCATACATTGATGCATTGATGCACTTAAAGAAAATTGAAGGGGCAAGTGTTAGTATAAAGAAATAGTATAAAGTAGGGGATTCACATGCAAATGTTGAAGGAGGATGATTAGGAATTGGGAAGGTAATTGCGTTAGTAGAACGTCTTTGATATTGGGAACTGTGCTGGCATTTGCCGGTACTGAAGGAAACTACCAAAACTTCCGAGAGCACAGTCGATCACGCAGTATTCAAATTCTACTTTCACTTTTATTGAAAATAAATATTTAATAAATTAAATATTTATTTTTAAGAAAAATAAAAACAGAATGGGTGCTATGAGTCTCGAACTAGACTTGCCCGGACGACAGGCACGAGTGCTAGCTCTGAGCTACTGCGCTCACAAATAACTGACTTAGTTAGGATAAGAATAGGAAGTAAATTAAAAATATAATAAGTTATCATTTTTATAACAATCAAATTCATTTTATGACTATATTCAGGTGAAGTAAACAAAAATAAAAATTATAAGTTTGCTGTAAATGTTGTATTAATGGAAAACTCTGGATGCGGAATAGGTGCGTCTGGGATGCTGAAACTGACACCATGACATATGACACTTTCATGAAGTAAGAAACATTTTTATTATTATGTAAATTAATTTTAATTTGTTTGACTGAGTTGTTCCAGATATTTCCTATTTTATTACTATTTTAGTTAATTTCTTTGGTGTTTGAAATGAGTTTTTTTGTGATAACTCAACAACAACTTAATGAAATTTAGCCAAACTGGATGAGGCAAATCTAAATATCAAATCACAAATTTTGTACCAAATTTTTTTTTGATTCATCGAGTTGTTCCAGATATTTACTATTATTAGTTAATTTTTTTAGTAATGGAAATCAGTATTTTTGGGATTGCTCGACAACAAATAGGTGAAATTTAGTCATATTGAAGGAGGCACAACTAGATACTGTACAAAACATTATGTACCAATTTTTTTTTGTTTAGTCGAGTTGTGTTTGAAATTTGCTCTGTACAGTTTCTCGAACATACAAACCTTCAGTGTAAGCATGTTAGAGGCATCGGAATGACTTGGGGACAAAATTTCTCCACAAATTAGACAATTTTAAGAACTTTTCGTTTTTTGACCTGACAAAATTATAAGGCACGATTTCATTTATATATTACATATATAGTGATCGTGCCTAAAAAGTGCAACCAACCAGAAGTATTTTAGAGTTAATCTTAAGCCACGCTTACGGTACTATTTTAAAAATCTGCTTTTTAAAAAAAATTCATTTTACGTTTATCAATGCCAAAAAAATTGACGCCTTGAAATCAGCTAAAAATTTTTTCACATAATGTAGACCTTTTACCGGTTCAAATGCGACCAATTATGATGAAAGGCTATTGCCGGATAAGTATAGAGATTTGGCCCCCCTTCCCAATCTCAAAACAATTATTTGTATCCAAAAAGTATTATAAAAACTAGCCGATCGCCGTTGGAATTAGCTTCCTAGCCCATATTAGGCGCCCTTAAACCTTAAAAAACCTAAAAATCGTGTTTTTTGCGTTTTTTTTTGTTTCTCCGCACTGTGTTGAGCTATTGATCTGAAAATTGCGTAGAAAAAAAGGGCACAGAGTGTATTTTCAATCTTCATTGGTTTTAGACCCTTAAGACCATTTTAAGACCCCGAAATTTTATTTTTAATTTTCAAAAAATCGATTTTTTGAGCATAAAAAAATTAATCAGCGTTAAATTTCTTCAAACTGACCTAAAAAGTTGAAAAAAAGTATATTTTACTGATATAAGTCTTGTCCTGGAGGGGGAGCTCATCTCCACACCTTCAAAACTCAAAAAACGCGTTTTTTTGTCTCTACACGATTAAAATGCAATAGAATTGCGAAAATTCGTTTTGGAACTTCCCTTAATCTTTTTGAGCATCTATTTTTACGTTTTAACTATAATATATTTCAGTAATTATTGTTTGAAAACCCTAATGACCACTTAAGACCACCTTAAGAGCCCAAAAATTGATTTTACATTTTCGAAAAATCAGTTTTTATGAAATTAAAAAACTATAGATGCCTTTAATTCTTTCGAATTGGACTAAAAAGGCAAAGAAAATTATTTTTTAACGATATCAGTCTTGTACTGGAGGGGAAGTTCATCCCCACCCCTTCAAACCTAAAAAAAAGCGTTTCTTTGCCCCTACACGATTAACCAATTAATTCCTAAGTAGAAACTGCATTTGACAGGTAAAACCTATTCCATTTAGAGCATTTGACTCAAGTTAGTAAAATAAAACAAAACAAAATTTCAAAATGGCGGACATTTATAAATGGTGGACCAATATGGTGGTCAGAAAAAATTAAATTCTGATATTTTTTGATAAAAATTTGTGTAAATGGTATTTTTTGGGTACTAATTACGAATATATAGTTATTTTTCAAAAATTTTTAAATGGCGGAACCAATATAGCCGTTGAAAAACACGAAATTTCGAGATTTTTGACGATTTTGAGCCTGAGCAGAAACTGTAAGTTATATAACCATAAAACCAGTTTCATTTAGGGCATTTAAACATGTTACGGTTATTTTTGGTTATTTTTATTTATGCTCAAAAAACCGATTTAAAGAAAATTAAAAATAAATTTTCGGGGTCTTAAAATGGTCTTAAGGGTCTAAAACCAATAAAGATTGAAAATACACTCTAAGCCCTTTTTTTCTACGCAACTTTCAGATTAATAGCTCAACACAGTGCCGATAAACAAAAAAAAAACGCAAAAAAAACGATTTTTAAGGTTTTTCAAGGTTTAAGGGCGCCTAATATGGGCTAGGAAGCTAATTCCAACGGCGATCGGCTAGTTTTTATAATACTTTTCGGACATAAATAATTGTTTTGAGATTGGGGAGAGGGGCTAAATCACTATATTTATCCGGCAATAGCCTTTGAAGTAAATTCAAAGGAATAGCGTAATTTTGAAAATTGGCCAAGTCAGGCTATTTTTGGATCTTTAAATGGCCATATTTCGGCCCCATTAGGCGCTAGAGAGCTAAAAATTTGGCTGAGGGACTTTTTTACTACCCCAACTATACCCTAAAATTTGAGCTCAATCGGTGACATGAGTGCGCCCTAATCTGTACGTAAAGTAGTGGAACCACCCACATATGTCCTATCCTATATCCTATCCTATCCTATCCTATCCTATCCTATATATATATATAAATCTTTAATTTTGTATGTTTGTTTGTTTGATTGTCCGAAATGGATAAACTAGAAAGCGATAAAAGTTAGAGACGCCGGGTTTACGGCAAAAGATGGAAAAAATTACATGTCAAAACATAGGCTAGGTTTCGTATTGATTGATAACGACAAAAAATTTTTATGTTGAAATAACTGTATTTCGAAGGATAAAATTTTTATCAAATTTTTAAAAAAAACCTAAAAAACTGAAAACCGAGGAAAAATTTTCCTATCAAAAAGAATTTAATTCGATTCGGGTATATTTTTTACATGTCCACCTAAATTTTCAAGGCGATCGGCATTATCTGTCAAAAGTTACAATAATTTTTCGAAAATTATAAAAGTTTAGGACTAATATTATATATATATTTCTAACTTTTATCAGTCACTAATGTAGTGACTGAATATGGTAACTAAAAAAAATTTGAACAGCTATTATAAGGCAGAACCCTAGAATGGGTAGTCCAGGGAATCAACGACTGCTTGTGGATCCTATGGATGGATAGCGAAGCTTTGTATTGCTGAACACTAATTATCCGTCTAGGTTCGTACGCCCATAATTTTTATGCTTCAGTAAATTTTAGACAATACTTCGGGTAAAAAAAGGTTATTTTACTCGGTGGCTGCCGGGGCGAGCGAAGGGAGCCGGAGGCAGCTAGCATATATATAAATCTTTAACACAGCTGCACAAATAAAAAAAAAGTTCTGATCCGTTAACTAGACCAACCTACAGGTAAGTTTTTCGATGTCCTAAAACCGAATCTGAAGTCAGAATTTAGCCTACACCCTCAGATTTTTCCCCAGCTACCCCCAACCACTCTCTAAACCACCCCAAAATCAAATATTTTACTATGTCCAAAAGTTAAATATAAAAGAACTTTAGTTACGTATTTTGATGTCCTAAAACCGAATCTGAAGTCTGAATTTAGCATACAACATCAGATTTTGCCCCAGATAGCTCCAGTCACCCTCGAAACCGCCCAGAAGGGTGAATATTTTACTTTGTGCAAAAGTTATAAATTAATGTATCTTAGTTACGTTTGTTGATGTTCTAAAAACGAATTTTAAGTCAGAATTTATCCATCATCCATAGTTTTTGTCCCAGCTAGCCTAGTTACCCTCTAAAGTCCACCAGAGGAAGGTTAATTAATCGCTTTAGAATATTACAGCGATATCAGGATGGTGCTAAGAACTTTTGTAGGAAACAGTAAGCACCTACGAGCATATATGATTACGTATGTTTCGTTACTTAACCTTTCTCTGGTGGGTTTTAGAGGGTAACTAGGGTAGCTGGGACAAAAACTAAAGGTTATAGGTAAATTCTGACTTGAAATTCGTTTTTAAAACATCAAAATACGTAACGAAGGTACTTTAATTTATAACTTTTGCACAAAATAAAATATTCACCCTCTGGGGCAGTTTAGAGGGTGATTGGGGTAGCTGAGGTTATAGGTAAATTCTGACTTGAAATTCGTTTTTAAAACATCAAAATAAAATCTCACTGGAACAGGTTCACAATCAATTATGCAGACAAATATACAATCTGCATCTTTACCAACTACTACAACTGTTACTACAAACTCTCAATCTGTTTCTACGTCAAATTTAGTACCTCTTTCTCTGCAAATTCCAACAAAATCAACATCAGTTACAACAAACACAACAACATCCTTTACTACATCTTTAACTACAACTACAACTTCATCTACTAATACTCCAATTGTAACTTCAGCATCTTCCGCTAATTTAAATCAAGGCACCAAACAGCTCATAACAACTTCTAATTTTTTGAATCTAGAGGATGCAATGCAAACAGATGAGCAAGCAAATAATATCGATAGAAGTCAAGAAGTATTAAACACTAGTCCAAGGGTAATAAAACCATTAGGTTTACCAATAATGTTTCCAATGACTGAAAAAATCCAATCATTTGATACAGTTGATGATCTCATGACTCAAAATCTACCAGAATCAGCATCATGGGCTTCTTTAACAATGGATGAGAAATTACTCCAAATAATGCAAGGTATTTCAAATGTATAAACTACATGCAAAACTTTTCAGTTGGGCTACAATTCTTTGGTAAATAAACTTGAATCTGAAGTACGTTTAAATAGAGAATATATATCTGCAGTAAATGATGATTTAGCTTCGATAGATAAAGTGGCAACTGTAGCATATAATGCTGTCAAGGAAGCAGCTGAAACTGCTCCATTATTAATAGCTGTTACAGAAACATGGATTAAACCATATCATAATTCTGATCTTTTTACAATAGGAAATTATAATTTAATCAGAGCAGATCGAGTGGTTAATGATGAAAAAGATGGTAAACTCATAGGTGGTGGTGGAGTAGCTGCCTACCTTCATAAATCATTAAATTATAAAATATTATATACTTCTATTACTGATGATATTAATAAACCAGATTTTCTTATTTTGGAAATTTTTATCAATACTTCAGTCTTACTTTTTTCAATAGATTATCGTAGACCAGGTGGTGCTACCCTTGATGATTTTGGGGGAGTGCTTGATGGCTTCTTATCAGTCAAAGAGTACTCTCACATCATCTTCATGGGTGATTTCAATTATGATATTTCTGATGAAATAAAAGGGCTACCACTGATAGAATTTTCACAAGATATGGGTTTACTAGTTTGTCCCACTGAACACACGCACTCAGTAAATAACAGCCATTCTAAATTAGATATAGTTCTAACAAAATCCCTATCAAATATTGTAAATTGGAAGCTGGCTCCAACACCACTTTTTGCAGGTCATCATCCTATAAGCTTTACATATAAATTTATCAAAACTACAGTACCCCCGCGATATAAAATAACTAGATCTTTTAAGAATTGTAACTTAGATCTCTTAAATCAAGATTTGATGCGGAACGTAGCACATCTTGATAGCTCTGAATTACTAGATCCATCTATTGTTGCTGAAACCCTTTTAACCTCATGCAATTTAATTTTAAATTAACATGCTCCTCAATATAAAAATCTAATAAAGAAGCCAAAAACTTTGGAGTGTGATGAAACATTAAAGAAACAATTTAAAATACGTGATAGATTATATAAAACATATCTTTCCACTAATAATGAGGATTATCTAATTCTATATCGCAATATGTGAACTTATCTTAAAATTGAGGTTAAAAGAAGGAAAGATGAGTTTATTCGATCTAATATTGAAAATTCATCAGATTCTTTTACTCTATGGCGGATATTTGACTCTATAGGACTCACATCTACCACCCATACTTCTCCCTTACAATTTTTTACTGCCTCAGAGATAAATACTTTCTTTTCACAAATAAATATGTCCTCACCTCCTTGTATAATACTACCTGAATTCTCACATGAAACAGTTATAGAAACTACATTTTCCCTTACACCTGTAACTACTGAACAAGTCTCTAAGACACTAACAAAAATATTACCTAAATGTAAAGGACGTAGTCCAGATGGATTCAATCTTAGACACTACAAGGACTCTATACACGTCTTACTAGATTATTTAACCTATCTATTTAATTTATCTATTAAAACACTTAAATTTCATACTTGTTGGAAAAAAATATTTATTATTGCATTAAGTAAAATACCTCGTCCACTGTCCCCCTCAGATACTCGCCCAGTAGCAAATATGTCTCATCTTGCAAAGGCTTTAGAGAGATTAATTGTTGATCAGGTTACTGATTATCTTGAAACCAATAATTTGATAAATATTCATCAATCTGGATATAGGAAAAACTTTAGTACTTAGACAGTCTTATTAAACCTCACTGACACCATTCGTCATGGAGTTGAGTTGGGTTTAGTAACTTTACTGTTAATGTTTGATTTCTCTAAGGCTTTTTATACAATAGATCACAGCATATTGCTGGAGAGGTTATATAATCTAGGTTTCACTCAAACTACTATTCAGTGGTTCCATGATTATTTGCTTTATCGTCAGCAAGCAGTAATAGATGAGTATGGTGATCCCACTGAATTTATAACGACCAGTTCTGGAGTGCCTCAGGGCTCAGTGCTTGGTCCTATTTTGTTTTTAATCTACATGGATCCTATTCTAAAAGGAATAAATCATTGTCACTATGAGCTGTTTGTTGATGATTTGTAAATATTCATCCAGTGTAAGGCTTCTTCTTACAATACTGCCATAAATAATATGCAAAATAATGTCAATTCAATTGTAGACCGGACAGCACAAAATCATCTTAAATTAAATCCCAATAAAATAAAAGCTATAAATTTTGGAACTGTTTTCCAACTGAGTCATTTAAATAATTTATATGAAACTGGTATTCCATCAATAACTGTTTCGAATGTAATTATACCGTATTCATCATCAGTATTAAATTTAGGTGTGATATTAACACCTACATTAAATTGGTCATTACATATAATGAAATTATCAAAAAATGTACATTATACGTTTCATAGGTTACGTCTAAAATCGAGACTACTATCCTATAACCTTCGTACAATATTAGTTTCATCTTTAATTTTCCCATTTTTTGATTACTGCTGTCTATGATGATTTGGATGTCACACTTATGGATAAGGTTGAGAGAATTTTCAAACTTGCTATAAGATTTATTTTTGGTGTTGGAAGATATGAACGTGTCTCAATAACCTCACTAAGGAATGAATTAAACTGGTGAACAGCAAATTTAAGTAGAAAATACTATAATCTGGTATTAGTGCATAGCTTAGTATCTACTGGTAGACCCCCATATCTAGCATCACAATTTAGACCTCCTGAGGAAGAAATAAGGCGTTCTCAACGCAATCTTTCTGACACCTCTCTATCAGAATATTTAACTTTAACTTTTGCACTTCCTTCTTCATACAGAACTGAGTTCTATAAGAGTTCATTTTTTATATCTGAAATAACTGAGTGGAACAATCTTCCGTTTACACTGAAAAGATATCATTGCTTAGATACTTTTAAAATGCATATAATAAAATACCTATTACATCTACAAAAAACACTAGTACTTCAATAATATCAAATTTTATAGAATATATTTTTTTTCTTATTTTTACTAATACTATGTAATACATCGTTTAATAATGTTATATTAAATTACAAATCAATTGCTAATTGCTATCTTACTGTTATTAAATATCATAATTTTATTTTACTTTATTTTTTATATTTCATACTATTTTATTCAAATAATTATGTATGTACTATGTACAAATATTGCTATTTATATAAAAATTTGTAATACATTGCGCATTGGCCACGCTTGCGCTAAATTTTTTCAAAATAAATAAATAAATAAATACGTAACGAAGGTATTTTAATTTATAACTTTTACACAAAGTAAAATATTCACCCTCTGGGGCAGTTTAGAGGGTGATTGGGGTAGCTTGGGCAAAAACTAATGGTGATAGGTAAATTCTGACTTGAAATTCGTTTTTGAACATCAAAATACGTAAATAAGGTACGATTATTTTTAACTTTTTGACATAGTAAAATATTTGCTTTTTGGGGCGGTTTAGAGGGTGGCTGAGGCTATCTGGGGCAAAATCTGATGGCTTAGGCTAAATTCTGACTTCAGATTCGGTTTTAGGACATCGAAAAACCTACCTTTTGGTAGGTCTAGTTACAGGCTCAGAATTTTTTTTTTGCGCAGCTGTGTAATTGATGAATACAAGCAAAACGCACCTATTTAGAAACTGCAAAAATATTAAAATGCAGCTAATGTGTTAATTTAAAATTTTATTTTTTTGCTAATACTACAGTAGTGGTAGACATAAAATCACCTAAATTGGGGAAAACTAAATCAAAATTTTTTCTTTGGTTTTATAAAGTTAAAAGGAAAAAAAACGGAACAAGTGTGTTTTCCTACCTATTCCGCTTGGCTAAAAATTTGCGGCAAAAAATCCGAAAAATTCGTTTTTTCAAATTTTCTCGTAAAGGCTGAAAATAGGAAGATTTTTGATGTCGATAAAATTTTACAAAAAAAAGGTCCAGTAAAGTTTTTTTGTAAAATGCATTCTTTTTGCCAAAATATCCGTGCAAAAAGGACGTAATATTGTACTGAAAGAAAATGAGTGGCAAAGTTGCCTAATATGTAGTTATTTAAGCAGTGTCGATTTTTTTTCATTGAAAATAAACAAAAGTATAAAATAAAATCATTTTGGACCATAATATTTGCGCGCTGAATTTTAATTGAAATTTTTATGATTTTTGTTAGTTTTTTTTAAGTAATTAAATAAATTATTTAATTAACGAAATATTTGTAAGCGCGCTAAGTATTAATGAACTAACTTAATTTTTTACCTATCAATAATTAATTATTTTTTTTTATAATTATTTAATATTTATAATTGATTATTAATTAGATTTTTATATACTATATGAATTAAAAATGCAATTATTTTTTTATTTTTTAATTAATTATACAAAAAATAAACACATTGCTCCGAAATTTTTGTACACAAAAACCAAATAGACGCCAGAAGTATAATAATAATAACCGGTAAATTTATCATATGTTCTCTTTCATGCGCGCAAGAATCCACTCAGTAGCCGCTTGAAGGAGAAAATATAGAAAGAAAAGGAAGAGTGCGATAGTATATAAAAATTATTAAATTTTAGTAAAAAAAATTATTTTCTTTAGCGCTCTCATTTTTAAAGGAAAATTCATGGAAAAAATTGATTATTATAGTTTTGTAAATTGAAAAATCAATTTTCATTTGCAAGAAAAAATTTTTTTCTAGGCCTCATACTTTTTAAGATATTATAAAAATAATTAACAACATTGCATTACTTTTTATTCGGTGGAAAACCATCAATATCCGGAAAATGAAAAACTTTGCTGGACTCTAATAAGCAACATCTAAACTATAAATTCTGAAAAAATCAAGTTTCTATCTGTATTTTTAGATAAATTACACTCATTTTAGTAAAAAAAATACAGCTTTTAAAAAATTTTCCTTCTTATGATAAATTTATAGACTTTTTTGAATTACAAATTAGCTATTAGAATCATTAGAGAATTGTGATATATCAAATTTAAATACTTTTTCTAGTACTTCAAATAGTAAAAATCTTAATGTTTCTACAGTTCCTGCTAAAGTTTTTAATAAACAAGTAGTTAATAGTAGTTCAAATAAATGTAAATTAGAGTAAAGCATATGTAAAAAAGAATCAATTACAGTATTCCAAAATATTCCAATATTCTCAATGTAATACATATTTGCCAAACTTTCAAGAGCGAAGAAAAGCATTTATCCATGAAAAATAAAAATGTATTAATTGTCTCGGTAATTGTTTATGCAAAAACAAAAGTATTTATTTTTATCTCTTAATTTCTCTTTGCATTTTTAAATTAACAATTTTATTTAAATAATTACCGTTATACTGCAAAGAGAGACAAACATATATCTATGTTAGTATGTATGTTTCTGTTGTAGAGTGTAGGTTGTAATTTTGCAATAAAATATAATAACTCAGAAGTTTGATAATTACTAATTTTATTTAAGATAACTTGAATTTGTACAAATATTAGGTCTGTTCTTTTTTTCCCAAAAAAGTTAACCTGGAGCAAAACTGGGGTAAAACTAAACAGAACGCGCGTTCCTTTTTATGGCGGTAATTCAAAAAGCAAAACGTTTTTTGGGGATAAAATTCTTTTACTAAAAATTAAATGTCAAAAAATGTTTAATATAGCTTTTTATCGTTTAGCAGTAAATAATCTATTATTTAAAATAAAAAAAATTAATAAAAATTTAAATAAAATACAATCTAACCTAAAAAATGTTTGAAATGAGCGCGCAATTTTTTTCTCTGTTTAACTCCAGTTCTACTTTTTCGGGAAAAAAAGAACAGACTTATTAAGAAGTGGTCTGTATGAAAACGCAACGCGATGTTAATCACTGTAATAGAACTTTATGAACTGCTGCTTGAGTACAGCAAGGGTGATTATACACTAAAAAATATACCTGAAAAAAGTCACGTAGACTTTAGAAATTTCCAAAAAGAATAGATAAAAAAATAGAAGCAATAACGCAACACTATTAAATTTTGTAAATATAAATATAATGTAATAAAAAACTAGTTAAGGTCAGTATGATCATGACAAGTCGAAATTTTAACATACAAATATAATCTAATGTACATAACGAATAACGCGTGATCTATATTTGATTAAGAAATAATAGATTGTCAAATAATGATTCAACGAACTAAACCTAAATTACAACATAAAATTATGAAAAACTAGCATGTTAAGTAAAAAGCATTTTGGCTAATTATACACTACAAAATAACTCCCACCTCGATAAATTATATTTAACGACTAAAAAAAAAAGGGATAACTTTAAACATCATTTAGCAAAATAAATTAGCTATAAAATAAGTTGTTTAAATTTTCTTGATTAAAATTCAGGAAGTATTAGAGTCGCCAACCATGACGTATACTATCTGTTAGCTTGGACTGCTATATGATGAGCTGTTGCTTGGTTGTACTGGAAGAAGAATCCGTTTGGCTACAGGGCACTTAAGGGTAGTAGTAGCTGTCTTGAATGTGACTACCCTAGTATAACCACCGGACCCTGGATGGCATTGTGTCACTCGGCCGAGTGACCAGTGGCCCACTGGTGGGATGTCTAGCATTACGGCGGCCTGCCACCGTTTGCTTTGGAAGGCTTTTGTAATTTCTTGAGAAACCGTAGCACAGTGGGGCAAAAAAACAAAAAAGTAGACAAAAAAAATATCAGCTTTAGGTTTTCGGATAAAAAAAAAGTAAATTTAGGAATGTATTCAGAAAGGGGTTTCATTTTATTGAGATGGTACACGGAATATTAAAAAAAATATCTTAAAATAGTTTCCTGACGTAATAGGGCTGCTCTCGATCAAAAAAATTAAATTTTTTTAAAATTAAAAAAAAAAAGAAGTTTTTTAGGGTTATATGGTTATAAAAACATATAAAAACAATAAATTATATTTTTTTACATGTATACAATCACACACACACGCATAAATTTGAATTTTGCATCCATATCAGCAATTTTCTCAAATAAAAAATTTTTATGAAAATTACAAAATTTATAGTATTACAACATTTAAAATGACATTTTTTTTCATTTTCGCCCATAATACATGTATCTGTATGTGTGTGTAAACCAAATAATTCTTATTTTTATATTATAATAATATAATAATATTTTTATATAATATAATAATTCAATAAATTTCATCATATTTAATTTTTAATGATAAAAAAAGTATTTAAAATATTATAAATTTATATTATTTTACAAAAAACAGTATATACATATACACACTCACACTCACACACACACACACACACGCACATATATATATATATATTTATGTCTATAGGTGAGTGCATGGACAGTGATTTTTAGATTGGTGTTTAACTAATAAAAAACTAAATATTTTTATTCATATATATATATTTTAAATACAACACTCACACACACTCACTCACACATACACACACACTTTTTTGATATTTTTTTTTCCACTTTTTTGTTTTTTTAGTAGTAAAAATTAAAAATTATTAACATAATTTGTTCGTAAAGACCAATTTCATTTAATGAATTATATTATTATAATTATTATAATATTCCACAACATAATTTAATTATAAGCAAAAAAAATATTTGTTTAGTCAAGTCAATACTGATAATTGACATGTTGTTATATGTATGTATGTATGTATGTGCTTATGTTTAACCTCTTTGAACCTTACGTTATATCGGAGGTCACCAACAATTTGCACAAGCGCACACTGATTCAGAAAAAAAAAAAGCGGAAAAAAATTAGCTTCAAGCGAGGTTTTAATGAATTTTGATGCGGTTTGCGGCATTCAGTTCCTAAAAATGTGTATTCACCGAAAAATACGGCAAGAATTTCTGATTATTTGAATTTTCACCCCTTAAGTACTTAAAACTACCCCTAAATAAGAGTTTTTTTATAACATTCATTTTTTGCAAAGTTTAGTTGTCAATCACTTTTATAACTTTTATAAACATTAAAAATTGTGAATTTTCATGAATTTAAAGTAGAAGAAAAAAAACTGACCCTATTAAAACCCAAAGTACCTCTGAAACTACCCTTAAAATTCTAAGGCTTATTTGCATGTGCAACTCAATTTCTTTGAGTAGTTTCAGAGGTACTTTGGGTTTTAATAGGGGCTGTTTTTATTCTTCTACTTTAAATTCATGAAAATTCACAATTTTTAATGTTTATAAAAGTTTTAAAAGTGATTGGCAACTAATTTTTGCAAAAAATGAATGTTATAAAAAAACTCTTATTTAGGGGTAGTTTTAAGTACTTAAGGGGTGAAAATTCAAATAATCAGAAATTCTTGCCGTATTTTTCGGTGAATACACATTTTTAGGAACTGAATGCCGCAAACCGCATCAAAATTCATTAAAACCTCGCTTGAAGCTAATTTTTTTCCGCTTTTTTTTTTCTGAATCAGTGTGAAGCGGTCCAAACCGCATTTTTTGCTTTTATTTCCTCGGAAGTCGATATATATATTAAGATATATACCGCTTTTTCCTTTAATGGAAATAATTTTTGGTTTGAAGACGTATGTGGATAAATTGTTAGTGAAACTGTAGGATTAGAAGGAATATACAGGGTTGGTGAAACTTTAACAACCGTTTCTCAAACTCAATTATCTTTAACCTCCTTTAGGATTTGGGAAGGCCAATTGCGGTCCAAGGTCCGACTTTTTTATAGGAGCCATGCTGACAATTCCGTCTTTAAAGCGCAGAGTTGTATTTCTACGACTCTACGCTTTAAAAGAGGCGCAAAAAACCTTGAAAAAACGCCCTCTATGCATGACATACGGAGACAGTAAATAGCACTTTCTATTTCATCTGTCTCCTGCGGATCGGCAGCCAGCTCTACTCTCCTTTCTTATAATAAATATTTAATTATTATTAAATATTTATTTAGAAATAAAAGTATCATTGCTCTGCATCAGCGGCGAACCCACTTCATAATATAACTCTGTATTACAAAGCAAGAACGTTACCTCTGCGCTACCGAGCCGGTGACATGTTGTTATATTAATTCTTATTAATTATATAATATTATTTATATTTACAGTCAAGGAAATCAGGATCTAACCAATTCTTCATAAATAATATTGTATGAACTATTTCCGCTAAATGATAAGCCTGAATAATTCTTTGTCGTTGATAGTGACAGAGATTTCGGAATTGTTCATGAGATGCAGAAGCCTTAAGATGAGCTGAAACATATTTTTAGTAAAGGCATCGTTATTTTTTTTAGCTTTTTTATAATGAAAAGTTGTATGAAAAAACTGAAAATGCAAGCAATATGTTTTTAAACTTTAAAAGTCATGTTATCTAACGATTCATAAGCCCTTTACCTTAGCTTTATTATATATGTGTTTGTTTAACATCTTAGAACAATTCGTTATACGGAGGTCACCAACAATTTGCACAAGCGGTCCAAACCGCATTTTTGGCTTTTATTTCCTCGAAAGTCGATATATACCGTTTTTTCCTTTAATGAAAATAATTTTTTAGGTTTGGAGACGAATGCAGATAAATTGTTAGTGCATCTGTAGGATTAGAGGAATATGCAGGGTTGGTGGAACTTTAACAACCGTTTCTCAAACTCAATTATCTTTAACCTTTTTAGGATTTGGGAAGGCCAGTTGCGGTCCAAGGTCCGACTTTTTATAGGAGCCATGCTGACAATTCCGTCTTTAAAGCCCAGAGTTGTATTTCTACAACTTTTTTTATTTACAATTCTATTTTTACAATTTCTATTTCATCTGTCTCCTGCGGACCAGCAGCCAGCTCTACACTCCCTTCTTATAATAAATATTTGATTTTTATTAAATTTTTATTAAATATTTATTTAGAAAAAAAAAATATCATTGCACTGCATAAGTGTCGAACCCACTTCATAATATAATACTATATTACAAAGCAAGAACGTTACCTCTGCGCTACCGAGCCGGTACCTTAGCTTTATTATACATTAAAATTATAATATAAATTATTAAAACTAAATTATAAATTATGACCGTAGATTAGAAAATTTTTTTAGGCTGCTGCAGATTATATGTAAAATACAGCATTTTGAAAGTAATCTTTATTTATTGAGCTCATTTTATTCGCCTGTCAAAATATTATTTTGTAATCGCACTAGTGAGAGTAGCCAATGTCTAATCTTATTAACATGGAACATGTTTATAGGAAGAGGGTACTTTACAACTTGAAAATTAAGGGGGAGGGGTCAAGTTTGTCCTATTTAAGGGGGGGGGGGATCAAATAAGACTTAGAATCTACTTTCAAATATAGGTTTTTTTTTTATTAAATGCAAAGTTTTACTATTTAAGTCATTTGTTATGAAAACAAAGGGTCGCCGGATCGAGCCCGGCTTGAAAAGCATTTTTTTCTTTCTAAAATAATTTTAAATAAATTTATTTAAAATTTAAAATAAAAAAATCCATTTTTAAAAATTAAATGGTTAGATGCATTCTGGTTAATTAAAATGTCTGATGTATTCTAAAAAATTATAGTTTTCTATCAATTATAAGGTTATTGTTCGTTAAATGATCGTAAAATACATGTATTTATCTTGGTAAATTTAAAATTTTAAAATCGATTTTTTGTTTTTTTGAATTCTAAAATATCTTAAGAATATGAAAAAAAAATTTTATAATGATATTTTGAATAATAAGGAAGTTATAGGAGATTAAGCGAGACACCACGAAAGACATAAGATACAGTATTCTAAACTCTAAACGCGTTTTTCTCAGAACGTTTTTCGAATTTGTGTACGGGATAACTCAAAAAATAATTAATATATCTTCTTAATTTTTTGGCTACACTTTTAAAATACAATTATCTTCTGGGTTGATGGAATGATTTTTCAAAAAATGTCCCAATTATTTTTTCTAAAAAACATATGAAAAAAATTGCAATTATTGAAAAAAATTAAATAATTTTCACAATTTTCTATTTTTTGTAATTTGAATCCAGCAATCCAGAAGAAAAATATTTCACAAACATAAAAAATTTTATTTGGTACGTTTCCGAACAAGTTGGAGACTGCAATCGTGTAAAAAATGAAAAGTGAGGCCTAACTTTGAGAACCTGTAATCGGCGCCATTTTGGAAAAAAAAATGTTTAGCAACTAATCTAATACAGTGCTAACTTTGAAAATTATCTCAATTGTTTCTACCCAAAAACCTATCCAGAAAAAGACACCTTTTTTTTTCTTCTATCGAGGCTGCCACCTTAATAAATGAGGTTAATTGGTTATGCTACAAAACAATCAAAAAAGACAATCAGGAAAAATTTTCGTTTCAAATTTTCAATAGAATCTGCGTATACGGAGGGAAAGATCGCGCATAAAGAGGGATGGGAAAATAGACAAACCGCGTATAACTAAAACTCGCGTATATGGAAACCGCGTATAAAGAGAGAGGACTGTATGCTCCGGGGATTGATTGATTCGATAGTATCCTAAACTCTAAAAATTGAAATATATTAATTTAAATAAATAATAAACTTTAAAGGCGTTTTTCTCAAAATGACTTTTTAAATGGTTTCTATGACGTCTCTAAAACTTACTAAGCTACTGACATACAGCTTGGTACATTTTAATAAAGTTATAGTTAGAGCCGGTACCTCGCAATAAGCTTAATATCCACCAGAAATTAGTTTATGGATAATTTGAGAGTCTTCATTGGCCGAAAAATCGTACTTTTTTTTTAAATACACACCAATCGGTCAATTTAAAAATTTTTTTCTCATTCTGCTACTAACTTCAGAAAATACTTTTTTTTCTTAATATTTAATTTTAGTATAAAATATCAATAACAAAAATTCTTAACTTTGATAATAGAATGATTGAAAAAAAATTATTTGAAAATTTTTGAAAAATAGATAAAAAAATATTTTTATTAAATAAATTTTAGGTTAATTTTATCAGTCAATAATGAACCAGTAATTTTCTTTCATAACTATTTCATTATAGTGATAATTTCAGTAGTCTAATTACTACCCTATTCAGACTAAAATACAAAAAACTAAAATATTTTAATAAAAAAATAACAAATTTTTATAACATATACATAAACATTTTTGTCAATATTTTACCTTTATTTATATTATAATATAAATAACACGTAGATTTTTTACATCTGTAAATTCTTTATCTGCTTATATTTTGTGAATTATTATATTAAACTTTCATTCATATTATTACAATTAAAATACAATATTTATTTATGATGTTAAATTTTACCATTTTTAATCTCGCATGGTTTCTAGCAGACTGTAATTAAAATTCTCAATGTAAACAAAACACAGCATAACATAGTACAGTAAAACCCAGATATTCGCGATTAATGCGTTCCACAAAAGTGCCACGAATACTAAATCCGCGAATACCGAAGTATTGTTTCTTATGTAAAATAGGGGGTTAGGTTGTGAAATTTGAAAAAAATTGAATTTTTTTTTGAAAATATTAAGATTTTTATTAATTTTTAGTAAATTTTAGTGATGTTAATTAAGTTTTAGAAAAATAATCCATAATATTTTTTTGCTTTTTACGTCTTGCCATATCTTGATAGAGATTTTCATATGATTACATAGCCTTATCGCAGTAAGTAAGTGGTCTAAAATGCAGGCAATTTTTATATTTTATTACAAGTATGACCTGTACCAATTTTCAGAAAAATCGGTTGAGCCTATAGGTCTCCAGGTTAAGTTTTTCTCTGAAAAATTGCTTGAAAACGAGTTTAAGGTTTCACAAGAAAATGTAATATTCTAAAAAAACTTTTCTTTGACTTGACTGGGCCTTATAAACTGTGATGTGCCTGAAGCTTTATCATGTTACCATAAAAGCGCTGAACATAACCTCAAAAAAATGAACAATATTCGTTAGTTATAAAATTAAATAAATTTAAGTGGTCAAAAGTGGAGGAAATTTTTATATTTGATTACAAATATGATCTGTGCCAAGTTTCAGTGAAATCCGTGGAGTTTATAGGGGTTCAGGCTTGAGTTTTTCTCTTAAATATTGCATAAAAACAAGTTTGAGGTTTTGCAAGTAAGTGTAATATTTGTAAGAATTTTTTTTTACTGGAATTGAATTTATCAATATCCTTTGCATCAAGCTTATTCCTCATTTTATCATAAGAGCGCTGAACATAACCTCAAAAAAATAAAAAATATTCGTAAATTATAAAGTTAAATAAACTTAAGTTGACAAAAGTGGAGGAAAATTTTTATATTTTTTTATATTACAATATCGGGGCCAAGTTTTAATGAAATCCGTGTAGTTTATAGGGGTCCAGGTTGAATTTTAATCTAAAAAATCGCTGAAGAATGAGTTTAAGGTTTCGTAAGTATTTTTCATATAATTTAAAGAATAGTTTTTTTGGCTTGAATGGACTTTATAAATTATGCTTTGCCTCTTTATTATAACAGAATAAATATTGGAAGAAATTCATCGGAAGCTTTAATAATAACAGACTGGATACATTAAAAACACTGCTATGTTTTTTTTTTTATATAATTTACTTCAAAAAAGCCCAAGCCAGTATTTTAAAAATTTACTTGATCATTGAAAATTTTTTGGATAAATCTTAAATTAAAAGAAGATATTTTTTTTAATTCTGCAGTTGTTAGTTAAAATGTAAAGCAACAATTATATCTTGTAATTTTTCTCCATAAAATTTGACCTGACTAATCAATTAAAAGTATTAATATTTTAACCAAGAGACTTAATAAATTGAAATTACTTACATATTTTTGAATAAAATTCATTTTAAGAAAGTTCGCAGCAGAACTTACTTTAATTGCGAAATCCTTGAAATGGATGGAATACATTTTGTAATAATAACAGATTATTTTTTAATTATGCGTTTGGCTGTTTACAATTTAAGCCTATTTTCTTGGAAAAAATAAAATCTTGTAATTTTTGGCTTCTAATAGCAGAATTAAAATCTATCGGGAGAAATTCATCAGCAATTTTTATAATTTTAGCTAGAGACTTTATATATTAAAAGTACAATCACGTTTTTTGCATACAAGTTTTTTATAAAAGTCCGTAGAGGTACTTTAAAAACGAACTTGATCATTTAAAATTATTTTATAAATCTTGAAAGAATAAAATATTTTTTTTTATTGAGCAGTGGGCGTATTAAATTTTAATTATGATTTCTCTATAACAGTTATATATTTTGCATTTAATTAATTTAAACAAGTTTATTATAAAAAATAAACTATAATTCTTGACCAGTAATAAAATAATAAAAATCTATCCTAAGAAATTCTTCAGAATTTTTAACAATTTAATAACAACCAAGAGAATTAATAATTTGAAAGTACAGCCTCGTTTTAGAAAAACTCGTTTTAAAAATTGCGTTAATGTTTAATATTATTTACTAAATGTTGAAAGAATAAAACATTATTTATTTATTGTTATTAATTCTAAAACCTGCTGTCTTTGCAACAATAATATTTTCGGATTTTTTGATTAAAATAACATAAATTAAATTCTACCTAACACAGTCATCTGAAATTTTAATAATTTTACCAATACACTGAAAAAGTTTAAAGTACTGATATGTTTTTTTAGTTTAATCTGTTTAATGAAAGTTCATTGCAGTACATTGAAAATTCACGTGATCCTCGAAAATTATTGAAGAAATCTTAACAGAATATAATCTTATTTTTAAAGTATGCAGTAGGTATAGTAACTTTTAAGTATTCTTTATCAGCAGCATAATATCTTATAAATATCGACTACTAACAACAAAACAAAAATCTATGCAGGGAACTTCATACGAAATTTTAATAAGTTTACCAAGAAACTGAATAATTTCAAAGTACTGACATGTTCAAATTTATTTGGTGTCATGAAACTTTTAACTGGAACTTCCAAATTTACCATAACGTACAAAATTATTTTAGAAAACTGAAAATAATAAAAGATTAGTAATTTATTATACCATTGGCCGTTTAAATTTGTCTGCTTTCGTTTCAAGAATAATCTGTTTTTTTTATGCTGTCAGTTGCTTTTATTTTAAGTACATTCTCTAGGGAAAACAAAATTTCTTGTAATTTTTGGCTTCTTATACCAGAAAAAAAATCCATCTAAAAAAATTCTTCAGAAATTTTTATAATTTTACCAAGATACTCAATAAAATGAAAGTACTGACATTTTATTTGAATTTAAGTCATTTTAGGGAAAAAGAATAATTCGTAACACTATCAGTGATTAGTTAAATAAATCAAAAATTGATTTCATTTGTTCGGTTAATCATCGTTAAGGGCAAAAAATTAATTAATCATTTTAAGAAAGTTCATAGCAGTAGCTTCAAATGTTACGTTCCCTTCGAAACTTATTGACTTAGTCTTAACAGAATATGGTGTTATTTTTTAATTATGCAGTTGGCATATTAAATTTTAAGTATGCTTTATCAGCAGCATAATATCTAATAATTTTCGGCAATAAATAACATAATAAAAATCTATTCAGCGAAATTCATCCGAAAGTTTAATAAATTTATCAAGAAACTAATAAAGTCAAAGTACTGTCATGTTGATTAAATTTTTTTCGTTTTAGGAAATTTCATAGCAGTAATTTCAAATGTCATGGTCTGTTCGAAAATTATTGACATAGTCATAACAGAATAAGACGTTATTTTTTAATTATTCAGTTGGCATATTAAATTTTAAGTATGCTTCATCAGCGGCATAATATCTAATTTTTTCGGCAATTAATAACAGAACAAAAATCTATTCAGGGAAAATCATCAGAAAATTTAATCAGTTTAACAAAAAACTAAATAAAGTCAAAGTACTGTCATGGTTATTAAATTTTATTCGTTTTAGGAAATTTCATAGCAGTCATTTCAAATGTCACGATCATTTCGAAAATTATTGACTTAGTCATAACAGAATAAGTCGTTATATTTTAATTATTCAGTTGGCATATTAAATTTTAAGTATGCTTCATCAGCAGCATAATATCTAATTTTTTCGGTAATTAATAACAGAATAAAAATCTATTCAGGGAAAATCATCAGAAATTTTATTCAGTTTAACAAAAAACTGAATAAAGTCAAAGTACTGTCATAATTATTCAATTCTATTCGTTTGAGGAAATTTCATAGCAGTACTTTCAAATGTCACGGTCTGTTCGAAAATTATTGACTAAGTCTTAACAGAATAAGTTGTTATTATTTAATTATTCAGTTGGCATATTAAATTATAAGTATGTATCATCAGTAGCGTAATATCTAATAATTTTCGGCTATTAATAACAGACTAAAAATCTATTTAGAGAAATTCATCAGAAATTTTAAAAAGTTTATCAAGAAACTGAATAAAGTCAAAGTACTGTCATGGTGATTCAATTTTATTCGTTTTAGGAAAGTTTATAGTAGTACATTCGAAATCTCACGGTCTATTCGAAAATTAATGACTTAGTCTTAACAGAATAAGAAGTTATTTTTTAATTATTCAGATGGCATATTATATTTTAAGTATGCTTCATCAGCAGCATAATATCTACTTTTTTGGGCAATTAATAACAGAATGAAAATCTATTCAGGAAAATTCATCAGAAATTTCAATCAGTTTAACAAAAACTGAATAAAGTCAAAGTACTGTCATGGTGATTCAATTTTATTCGTTTTAGGAAAGTTGATAGCAGTATTTTCAAATATCATGTTCTCTTCGAAAATTGTTCAGTTACTCTTAACAGAATAAGACTTTATTTTTTAATTATGAAGTTGGCATAGTAAATTTCAGGTTTGCTTTATCAGCAGCATAATATCTCATTTTTTCGGCAATTAATAACAGAATAAAAATCTATTCAGGAAAATTCATCAGAAATTTTAATCAGTTTAACAATGAACTGAATAAAGTCAAAGTATTGTCATGGTGATTAAATTTTATTCGTTTTATGAAGTTCATTGCAGTACTTTCAAATGTCACGGTCTGTTCGAAAATTATTGACTTAGTCTTAACAGAATAAGACGTTATTTTTTAATTATTCAGTTGGCATATTAAATTTTAAGTATGTTTCATCAGCAGCGTAATATCTAATAATTTTCGGCTATTAATAACAGAATAAAAATCTATTTAGAGAAGTTCATCAGAAATTTTAATAAGTTTATCAAGAAACTGAATAAAGTTAAAGTACTGTCATGGTTATTCAATTTTATTCGTTTTAGGAAAGTTTATAGCAGTACTTTTGAAATGTCACGGTCTATTCGTAAATTATTGACTTAGTCTTAACAGAATAAGACGTTATTTTTTAATTACGAAGTTGGCATATTAAATTGTATGTATGCTTTATCAGCAGCATAATATCTAATAATTTCCGGCTATTAATAACAGAATAAAAATTTATTCAGGGAAATTCATCAAAAATTTTAAAAAGTTTAACAAAAAACTGAATAAAGTCAAAGTACTGCCTGGCTATTAAATTTTATTCGTTTTAGGAAATTTCAGAGCAGTACTTTCAAATATCATGGTCTCTTCGAAAATTGGTAACTACACAAAATAAAAAAAAAACGTCAATAATTTTCGAACAGACCTTGACATTTCGAAATTACTGATATGAACTTTCCTATAACGAATAAAATTTAATCACCATGACAGTACTTTGACTTTATTCAGTATCTTGATAAACTTATTAAAATTTCTTATGAATTTTCCTGAATAATATTTTATTCTGTTATTAATTGCCGAAAAAATTAGATATTATGCTGCTGATGAAGCATACTTAAAATTTAATATGCCAACTGAATAATTAAAATATAACGTCTTATTCTTTTATGACTAAGTCAATAATTTTCGAAATGACCGTGACATTTGAAATGACTGCTATGAAATTTCCTAAAACAAATATAATTTAATCAACATGACAGTACTTTGACTTTATTTAGTTTTTTGTTAAACTGGTTAAAATTTCTGATGATTTTCCCTGAATAGATTTTTATTCTGTTATTAATATCCGAAAATAATTAGATATTATGCTGCTGATGAAGCATACTTAAAATTTAATATGCCAACTAAGTCATAAAAAAGTAACGACTAATTCTGTTAAGAGTAACAGAACAATTTTCGAAGAGACCATGATATTTGAAAGTACTTCTATGAAATTTCCTAAAACGAATCAAATTTAATCACCATGACAGTACTTTGACTTTATTAAGTTTTTTGTTAAACTGATTAAAATTTCTGATGAATTTTCCTGAATAGATTTTTATTCGGTTTTTAATTGCCGAAAATTATTAGATATTACGCTGCTGATGAAACATACTTAAAATTTAATATGCCAACTGAATAATTAAAAAATAACGTCTTATTCTGTTAACACTTAGTCAATAATTTTCTAAAAGACCGTGACTTTTGAAAGTACTGCTATTGTTTGATGTGGACTGTATTTTTGATAAAAATTGGTGTATAAAACTTTAGAGAGCTTTTTAAATAAATAAAAACACAAATCTTTGCAGTAAAAAACAATAATTAATTTATTTAATATTAAAAAACAAAATGATTTATATAAAATAGTACTGCATAAACACGTCTGTATAATATGGTGACAAAGACGTGACTAAAGAAGAGAGCGTCGGTGAAGCCGGCGCTGCCGACGGTGCTAACGCATGCGCAATACAAATAATTTTAAAAACTCACACATACATTATACACTCTCAAACATTCTCCCACACAAATTATTTTATTTAAAAATATAAAATAATTTAAATTTAATTTATATAATATTTTATTATATTTTATATGTTTTACAATAAATAAATAGTTAAATTTTATTTACAATTTTTTCTATATTTACAATTTTTGAAGTACGTACAAAATTTTTTAATTTATATTTATTATATTATTTGTTAATTTTAAATTTTAAATTTTAAACATGTTTAACTTTATTCTTCAGACTTATTTATAAGTATTAATTTGTTTATTGGTCTTTTTAATTGAGACTTAGTTGTTTGTAATTTTACAACAGGAACTAGATTATCATTACCAGGATATATTTTTAAAACTTTATCAAATGGCCATTTAGCAGGAGGTATATTATTATCAGTAATAAGAACTATATCTCCTATTTTTAAATTGTTTTGAGCAATTTTCCATTTGTCACGAGTTTGCAAAGATTGCAGATATTCGAGCAACCAATTTTTCCACCAGCATTGTAATATATATTGAATACGATGCCATATTTTTAAGGGTGGTTTCGAATTAATTAAATAATTTTGATCAGGCAAGATATATGCCGGTTTATTTGACTTTGCTATTAATTGAAACGGTGTCAATATTTGTAGATCAGTAATATCATCATTTAAAGCTAAAATTGGCCTTGAATTTAAACAAGCCTCAATTTGTTTCAATAATGTATTAAATTGATTAAAAGTTAAAATCTGATCTGCAATAACACGTTTTAAATGATGCTTGGTTGATTTTACTGCCGATACCCAAGATCCACCAAAGTTAGGAGCTGCAGGTGGATTAAAATGCCAAGTTACATTTTCATATTTAAGAACATTTATAATATCTTTCATATGTTCAGAAGATTTTTTGAATAGATTAGAAATTTCTTTAGCGGCACCCACAAATGTAGTACCTTGATCAGAATATAAATTAAGACATTCAGCTCTAGTAGAAGTAAATCTACGAAATGCAGCGATAAAATCTGCACTATCATAGCTCTCAACTAATTCAAGATGAATAGCACGAGTATTTAAGCAAATAAATAATGCAATATATCCTTTATAAGTCTTTATACCACGATATTTAGATGCTTTTATATTAAATGGGCCTGCATAATCTACACCTACATGAGAAAAGACATCTAAACCTGATTTAAGTCTAAAAGAAGGCAAATTTCCCATTTTTTGATATAATGTGCTACTCCTATATCTTAAACAAGTTACACATTTTCTAATAATTTTTTTAATCAAATATCGACCTTTTATAACCCAACATTGTTGACATAAGGTAGCTAAAGATAATTTTAAACCACCATGGATTGTTTGAATGTAATGTACACGACGAGCTATCAAATACGATAAGTGCGAATCATATGGTAAGATGAAGGGATGCATTTTATCATGATGTAATAATGCATTACTCAATCTACCACCTACTCTTAATATATTATCTTCAACATAGGGATCTAAATTTAACAAATTATCAGTGGATTCTAAATGTCCTGATTTAGATAACGATATGAATTGCTTATAGTAATATATATGTTGAACTAAAAATATGGATACCAATTTAGCTCTGCTAATTTCAAATGCATTTAACCTTTCCTGTGTTTCTTAAATATTACAACAAAACCACTTATTAGCAAATAAATTAGATTTATTTAATAACCGCGATTTTGTTTTAATAAGTAATTTAGGCATGAATCGAAGAACATAACCCATAACTGTAAGTAATTTATTTATACTTGAATATTTATTAATAATTTCCAAATCACCATATTTTGAAACAACAGATTTGTCTCATTAACATAACTACAAATATGCGAACTTATAGTATCAACTATTTCCACATTGTTAGGTTCAGAAATAAATTGAAATGGTTCACTATTATCATTGATCCAATTTGGACCTTTCCACCATTAATCAAAATTAATGAATTCATCAACAGATAAGCTACGTGATGCACAATCAGCGGGATTTTCTTTAGATTTTACTTGACGCCACTGAGCTTGAGAAACATAATTATGAATTTTTGAACTTCTATTTCCAATATAAATTTTCCATTTAGATGGATGATCACGTAACCAATAAAGAACATCTTTAGAATCAGTCCATAAATGAACAGAACATTCAGGAAAATCTAAATCAGATAATAATTTTTTAAGTAATCTTGCCAATAAAACAGCTGCACATAATTCTAATTTAGGAATTGTGAGAACTTTTTTGATTGTAAAATATTTACAAAAGTTTCACCATTACCATAAATTAATCTCAAATAAACTACCGCAGCAAAAGCTGACTTTGAAGCATCTGCAAAGCCATGTAATTCTATTATGGGCACTCCCGGAGAAAAATTAAGCCAACGGTTAATTTTTATCGAATTAATTAAATGTAACTTACTATACCATGATATCCAATCACTAACTAAGTAATCGGGTAATTGAGAGTCCCAAGTTAATTTATGCAACCATAGTTTTTGCATAAATATTTTAGCAGTTATAATTACTGGGGCAAGTAACCCAAGAGGATCAAAAAGTTTAGCAATATTTGCTAAAACTTGTCTTTTAGATAATTTTTTCCTTAATTCTTCAATATTAGATAAGTTTATTTGAAAAAAGAAAAAATCTTCTTTAGGATTCCATTTTAGACCTAATATACCTTGAAGCAAAATTTTCATTAAATTCAGAATCTGAGAGAGCTCTATCATTAACATCAATTGATTCTAAGATTTTTTGGTTATTAGATAAGTATTTATGAAGTTCAAAACCTCCTAGTTTACAAATAGATTTAAATTGATTTATTTTTTCTAATGTTTCTTCAATGGTATGTCCACCAGATATGGAATCATCCATATATACTTCATTATTTATAATATCAGCTCCTTGAGGATACTTTGATTTTTCATCTTCAGCCTTTGTTTAAGACAACGAATGGCCAAATAAGGGCTTGATACTAAACCATAAGTTACAGTATTAAGGACATAAATTTTAATAGGTTGAGATTTATTTTCTCTCCAAATAATAGCTTGATAAAATTTATCATTAGGATGCATGAGTATTTGCCTGTACATTTGTTTAATATCACTAATGAACACAAATTTATATTTTCTCCACGAAATAATTAGACTGGTTAAGTCTTTGAGAAGATTTTTGCCAGTATGACAAACTTTATTTAAAGATAGACCGTTAGAAGTTTCCGATGAACCATTAAAAACATTTCTATATTTTGTAGTAAGATGATCTTCCCTTAAAATACCATGCCAAGGAATAAAATATTTACAATTTGGACTTTCAGAAGAATTAATTTCTCTCATATGACCCTTTTTCAAATCAATAAAAAATTCAATACACATATTATGGAACTTTTTATTTTTATCAAATTTACGTTCCATTGATTGAAAAATTTTAAGAGCACGTTCATATGAGCCAGGAAAATTAATATGTGATTTATCAATATTAAATGGCAAACACACCATAAATCTACCGTCAGAAGTCCTACAATAAGTTTTTTGAAAAAACTCTTCATTTGCTAACTCTGAATCGGTAAGAATTTTTTTATTCGAAAACTCTTCTTGTTCCCAAAATTTTTGCAACAATGTATCAATTTTTAGTTCATCAGCAATGTGATAAACTGCAATAGATTTTTCATTTTGTACTGGATTTCCAGTATCACCTTAAACTATCCAACCAAATACAGTTTTTTGAACAATTGGCTCATTTTCTTTACCTTTTTTAATTTTACTTTGAATTATTTTTGAATAAATAGAAGACCCTAATAAAACATCAACACGTTTATTATACAAATATTCAGGATCTGCCAATCTTAATTTTTCCAAATGAGTATACTGTAATTTAGATTTAATATTTGGAGCATAGTTTGACACACGAGGTAAAACCAAAGCATCCAAATTACAAGTAAAATCAGAATAAAAATTAGGACGAATATTTATATTAACAAATTTTTTACATGTAAAATTTTTATTTCCTCCCACACCTCAAACTGGTAAATCAATAGATTTATAATTCAAATTTAAACTTTGACACAAGAATTCTGACACAAACGATGATTGAGAACAGTTATCAATCAAAGCACGTACTGTAATAAAATTACCCTCATCTTCAAAATAAACTTTAACAATGGCAGTAGCTAATAATACCGAATTAGAAAATGAACACAAATTAGCAACCTGCTCTAATTGGTTAGAATTCTCCTCATTTGTATCATCAATTGTATGATCATTTAAATTATTATTTTCAATTTCAGTAGTAACATGAGAAGAAGATTCACCATTTGATTTTTTTGCAATATGTAATGTAATATGGTGTTTACCATTACAAATTTTACAACGATTTTTTGATTGACACTTGAAAATTGTATGTAAATTTAAATAATTTGTACATCGATTTTTACTAATTACAAATTGTTTACGTTCTTCAACCGATTTATTTTTATATACATCGCAATAAGAAAACAGGTGAGATCCTTTACAAATTATACAACCATTAGTGCTGTTTTCCATCTCAGGCTTACTGTCACCCTGAATTTTATTAGAATTATTAACAACATTAAATGAAGATGATTTATTTGATTTATTAAAATTTGAATTACCAAAATTAGAATTATTATTTTTTTTATAAGAATCTTCTAAAGATTCTAATACAAGTATTTGATTTTCAATAAATTTTTCCATTTCAGCAAAAGAAGGGGGATCTTTAGCGTTCGCCAAAGTACCTAAATATTTTTCCCATTGTTTACGAGTTTGAGGATCAAATAAATTTACAGTATGAAATACTAAGAAATCATCCCAATGTTTAGTTTCACGTTTAAGTAGTGAAAGAGCTTGAATGGGAGTTATTATACCAGTTAAAATACGTTTTAACTCAAATGAAGATTCCTTTTTCATAGGATTTAAATTAAAAATTTTACTAAGATGAGAAGAAACTAGTCTCCTTTTGTTATCATATTTATCAACAAGTTTTCTCCAAACAATCTCATAATTAACATGGAACATGTTCATTGGATGGGGTATTTAAAAAAGTCTGGCTCGGCAGGGGGGGGGGGGTGAAAAAGTGACGCTTTTAGGGGGGGGGGGGTCAAAAATTGACGTTTTTAGGGGGGGGGTCAAAAATTGACGCTTTTAGGGGGGGGGTCAAAAATTGACGTTTTTAGGGGGGTGGGGGTCAAATGGACTTAGAATATTTTCGATTCAGGGACTTTTGGTGCAGAAGTACCTAGGGACCTATGGTGCAGAAGCAGAAGTACCTAGGGACTATTGGTGCAGAAGTCCCTAAAGACCTTTGGTGCAGAAGTACCTAGGAACCTTTGGTGCAGAAGTACCTAGGGAGCATTGGTGCAGAAGTACCTAGGGACTATTGGTGCAGAAGTCCCTAAAGACCTTTGGTGCAGAAGTACCTAGGAACCTTTGGTGCAGAAGTCCCTAAAGACCTTTGGTGCAGAAGTACCTAGGGAGCATTGGTGCAGAAATACCTGGGGACCTATGGTGCAGAAGTCGCTAAAGACCTTTGGTGCAGAAGTACCTAGGAAGTTTTGGTGCAGAAGTACCTAGGGAGCATTGTTGCAGAAGTCCCTAAAGACCTTTGGTGCAGAAGTACCTATGGAGTATTGGTGCAGAAGTACCTAGGGACCATTGGTGCAGAATTTTTAAGAATTCATTATAAAAATTAATAAAAAATAAATTCATATTTATATTATTTAAAAAACTATAATAATTTGAAAATTTAATTAATTTAGTTCATTTTGATGTCTAAGCAGCATGATTTCTATAATAAAAATCTAAATATAAATATTTGCATATAAATATTTATATTATGAACACAATAAATACTTTATTATCAATGTTATAAATGAACATGTTCCATGCTCGTTGGTTGTGTAGTTACACAAACCGGTTATAAATTTTTTTCACTTGTGATAGGATATGATTTAACCAATTGTAAAGGCTCTCCCTCTAAGCTGGTTATAAGATAGTGCAATTTTGAAACTAGATAAATTAAATTTATCACCTACTAATGTGCAAAATAAGTCTTTTAAATGCTCCCATTGAGTATAATCGCCCTTAAATTTAGGAACTGAAATTCTGGGTAATTTTTCAGAATCTTCTGTACCTATAAAAGACTCATTACGTAATGTTGAATTGTGACTATTATGCGTAGAATTTATATCTTCAGAATGTTTAGCAATATATTCGACAAAAAGACTTTTATTTTTTAAGTAGTTTTGTTCAACTGTTGAAAAAAAATCTTTTTTAATATCCCGGGTGAGAATTTACGAAGGTCTACGGAGATTTTTTTAAAAACAGAGCTGAAAAAATACTCTTTAAATACTCCCATTCGAGTGTGCTGCGAAAAAAATTCCATTTCATGTCCGAAAGAGTCTTCTAAAGATATTAAAATGCAAGCGCCGTAAAATTAATATAAGCATATTTAAACATATCGGAATTTTTATTTTATCAGACGTATTTATATCAGATTTACTATGTTTTCGGTGCTCTCAAAAAACACATATCCACCGATACGAGGTATGAATAAATATTCCTGAGATATATTAACAAGTAAAAATATTTCTGTAAATTTTTCATAGTATGTTAGCGTATTCTTTCTATAATCTTCCATAGATGAAATCAAATATATTCCTATTGTTTCAAACTTCTAAACACTTCGAAAGCAAAGTTAGTAAAGATACTAAATAAATACTTTTACGGTCAAAATTTTAATTGTAAAAATAAATTTAAAAAAACGCGCATTTATAGAAAAAAGCCAAAATATTCCTTAAATATGCTACGAAAGTATATCATTATAGTATTTTATAAGCATATAAAATCTGAATAATATACATCTGCATGGAGCTGAATACGAGGATTAAATATTAGTTCCGAAAAAGTATGTTTTGAAACATATTACGACTGTGTTTCAAACGACATAAAATTGTAAAAATAATAAATTTTTGCTAAAATCATATATATTACTAATTATTTTAAGCAATGTTTCAATGATCTTCTTATATTCAAAACATAGTTAAGTAAGATTGTATCATCGTTTTCTTCACGCGATGAATCAATAACCCGCCAACCCTCGAAAGTGTATTCTTTAAGTATACTTTCAAACGAGTTCCCAGTCTAACAAAATATAGAAATGATCGCATCGAGGCAAAATAGAATCTGGTTTCGCGTCAACAGAATCTCTGAAAACATGATTTTTAAATACTAAAAGAATATAAAATCTGCTTTAAAACGGCTTTGAGTTTAAAATTCATTTAATAGTAAAATCATCTTCGAAAAAGTATTTTATGAAGCTTCTTACGACTGTGTTTTAATCGAAAAAAAATTGTAAAAATAATAAATTTCAGCTAAAATCATACAAATTTCTAATTATTTTGAACAATGTTTCAATGTTCTTCTGATACTCAAAAAATAGTTAAATAACCTTATATCATCGCTACATACACGTGACAAATCAATAGCCCGTCAACCCTCGAAAGAGTATGATTTAGATATTCTTTCAAACGAGTTCCCAGTCTAAAAAAATATAGAAATGATCGCATCGAGGCAAAATAGAATCTGTTTTCGCGTCAACAGAATCACTGAAAACATGATTTTTGAATACTAAAAGAATATAAAATCTGCTTTGAAACAGATGTGAGTTTAAAATTCATTAAATACTAAAATCGTCTTCGAAAGGATATTTTTTGAAGCTTTTAAAGACTGGGTTATAACTGACAAAAACTTGCGAAATTGATAAATCTCATCTGAATTTTTTTTTAGTTTCCAATGGTTTTGATCATCGTTTTAATATCCTTAAAATATTTTAATCATATTCAAGGAAGGTTGTCTCATAACTATCTAAGCGTGACGACTCGATAGCCCGTCAACCCTCGAAAGAGTATTATTTAGGTATTCTTTCAAACGAATTTCCAGTATAAAAAAATATAGAAATCATAGCATCGGTGCAAAACAAAATCTGTTTTCGCGTCAACAGAATCACTGTAAACATGATTTTTGAATACTAAAAGAATATAAAAACTGCTTTGAAACGGATGTGAGTTTAATATTCATTGTATGGTAAAATCGTCTCATAAAATAATAAAAAAAAAAATTAATAAATAAAAAAAAAATAAATTTATATTTAATATATTATTATAGTGACAATAATTATTTAAACTATTTTTTTTTAAATATTTTTTACTTATTATGATAAGTAACGATGATTATGCAACCTCCGAATAAGTACTTTTCGAATATAGATACGCGGCTTAACTTTATGATAAATCAAAATACAGAGAATAAGAAAAATTATTTTTTCAGTACTCTTACGATGCTAAAATTTGAGCTTCGAGAAAGTATTTTTTAAGTATACATTCGCAGGCTGTTTGAATAACTTTACTAACAAATAAATTATTTTTCCAATGCTCAGACGGTACAAAAAACAAGGATTGAAAAAGTATTCTTTAGATATTTTTAATCACTTTTTTTACGTCAAGCTATGAATAAATAAAATTAATCAAGGGCAAATACATAAGAATTAATACTTTTTGAAGCAAGAAAAAATATGATTTTTATATGTAAACTATCATTGTATCTTTGACCATTTGTTCCCAGGGAATATTAAAAAAATACTTTTTCGAGCTAAATTCTTAAATTTTTCGAGCCTCGATCATTGTACGGGAATACTCTTAACATATTCTTTCGGAGGTTCATTCTCGCCCGGAATACTGCGTTTTTTACTATTAGGTAACTTTAAAATTTCATAATAATTATGCTCATAATGAATCCACAACTCATTTAAGTTTTCAAGTCTAGTTTTGCAAGTAAAAATATTTTTTGCATCATCAGCTTCAAATTGATTGTACGAATTTTGTATTCTATGAGAAATGGAATTTTGCTCATCGTATAGGGATTGATTAGCCATTTTTTTTTTTTAAATAAATCAAATAATTTCAAATATCAAAATATCAAAATAATTTTTTTAAAAATAAAAAATTGATTCAATTTCAAAATAAAAAATAACAAATTTTATTATTCTAACAATCCTATTTTAATTTAAAAAAAAAAAAATATTTAATCAAATATCAAAACAAATAGAAATATATATTTTTTTAATAATAACAAAACTTTATTAAAATTTAAAATTAAATTTTAATTAAACAAATAGCAAATCAGATATCAAAAAAATAGAATAATTTTATCAAATAATAATTTTTTTTTTTTTTTTTTTTTTTTTTTTTTGAACTGACATATACCGATTTATTTTATTTAGAATTATTTTAATAAATAAACAAGCAATTGTAATAGTCATTAATTGAATCAATTTGACTTAAGCAAAATTTGAGGGAAATAATTAATACCACAGTGCATTTAAATTAATAAACATTGTAAACAAAAAATACCTTAAGTAAATCAAAAAATTATAACAGAAGTATGATTCATTCAAATAAACAATAAAATAATTAATCATTTAAGTCAAATCAAAAAGGTAATAAATCATAAAACTGTATATAATAAATATATGTGCGTTTGTTTAACCTCTTAGAACAATTCGTTATACGGAGGTCACCAACAATTCGCACAAGCGGTCCAAACCGCATTTTTTGCTTTTATTTCCTCGGAAGTCGATATACATATTGAGATATACACCGCTTTTTCTTTTAATGGAAATAATTTTTTAGGTTTGGAGACGTATACGGATAAATTGTTAGTGTATCTGTAGGATTAGAAGAAATATACAGGGTTGGTGGAACTTTAACAACCGTTTCTCAAACTTTTATCTTAACTCTTAACCTTTTTAGGATTTGGGAAGACCAATTGCGGTCCAAGGTCCGACTTTTTATAGGACCCATGCTGACAATTCCGTCTTTAAAGCGCAGAGTTGTATTTCTACAACTCTATGCTTTAAAAGAGGCGCGAAAACCTTAGAAAAACGCCCTCTATGCATGACATACGGAAACAGTAAATAGCACTTTCTATTTCATCTGTATCCTGCGGATCGGCAGCCAGCTCTACTCTCCCTTCTTATAATAAATATTTAATTTTTATTAAACTAGAGGATGCAGCGCGCAAGCGCGCTGAAGCATTTTATGGCTATGAATTTATGGTTTTAAAGAACACCAAAGAATTTATAATAAATTTTTCATTTTTAAAATTTTTTAAAAGGAAGCCTGAAAATAATGCAAGATTCTCTGATAAAATTAATTATATTTTGGTCGGGTTTCTTCAAAATGTGTGGAAGAAACATTTTATTTTAAAAAATACTGTAAAAAAAATAAAATTTAAATTAATTACAATTATGCATAAAGTTCTTTAAAAACGATATTTTTAAATTTTTTATTTTTTTTTTATCTGTTACAAAAATTTTTAAGCTATCCCAACATCTTACCCTGGACATTGCAACATAAAGTTGCCCATGAGAAAAAACATCTATTTCTAAGTCCAGACCAATTTTATGAAAAGTTTGCCCTTGGGCTTTGTTGATGGTCATCGCAAAGGCAAGTTTCAAAGGAAATTGCCTTCTTTTGAAAGTAAATGGGTAAACATCTTCGCAAAATAAAACTATTCTATGTAAAAAGACAATGTCTCCTATTTTATCACCAGTTAATATTCTACATTTTAATAAATTAGGTGCAAGATCTAAAATTAACAATCTCGTACCATTACATAAACCTTCATTTATATTTAGATTTCTTATTAACATAACTATACAATGTTTTCTAAGGCATAATTCATGTGGAGGTAATCCGGGAGGGTTAAGTGAATTTAAATATTCCGATAAAAGTGCTTCTGACATGGTACCGTTATCACAGTTGTCAATACTATCAATACTTACATACATATTTTCAGTTGAGCTGTCTAGCAATTCTACAACTTTTTTATTTATATTATCAACGTCTGCATTTCTGGCTGATAGTATTGCAGTCGAAGCCATTTGATCAAAATTTTTGTCTTCAATAAATTTACCAAAAATATCATGTGCTATATTTTTATTAGTTGCAATACATTTTTCAGGTAAATCAATGAAATCATTATTATCATTAACATTTCCATCCCCAACATTTAGTAAGAATTTAGAAAATTCAATTTCGTTTTCTAAGACTCGCATATTTCTTGTTAGAGAAAATTGTTTAAAATATTTCTATACTGAACTATGTTTAATAGAAAGACTTAATGTTTCACTACGGTTTCCGCGAGGTAAAACTGGTAACAACTGCCTAAAATCACCACCTAATACTATAACTTTTCCACCAAAAGGTAATTTATTATTCATGATATCTTGCAAGGTTTTATTAACTATTTCTAATGCATATTTTGGAGCCATAGGAGCTTCGTCCCAAATAAAGAGGTCAACCTTACGTAGGTACTCTGCTTCTTTAGATTGAGTTTTAATATTTACTGATGAATCGGGTAACAAAGGAACTCCTAATTTAAGAACTTTGTGTACAGTGCGCCTTTTTGGGAGAAGAGTTGCGGCTATCCCAGTAAAGGCCATTGAGCATACATTTTTATTTTGGCTTGTTAGTAAATTATAAAGTGTCTTATAAATAAACGTTTTTCCGGATCCTCCAGGTCCATTTATATAAAAACAGGATGATTTACTACTATTCACATTATTTATTATATCAAGAATTTCATCAACGATATCTTTTTGTGTTTCATTTAAGTCTTTATAATTATTCATAGCTGTAATTCGTAATTGATCATCAGACAAAGAATCATATATATCATGAAAAGCATTTACGTCTTCGTTACTATCAATTTCTTGGTTCATGATTCTAAATTCAGCTAAAGTATGACCTTCTTCTATCAAAAGATTGTTTATAACAGTTAATGTTTTTCTATAAGCTGTTTCTAAATCATTATTTTGAATGAAATTATCTGATAGAGGGTTTTTATATTTTTCCCATAATTCTTCTGGATTTAATTGCTGACAGTGTATTAAAATGCTAACAAATAATTTGCGATACTGATTAGGCATCATCCAATTTGCACCTTCTTGTAAAACACGATCCCATTCAAAATCATTTTCTATAAGTCCCAAAGCTAAACATGCTTCTGTAAAAGTTTCTTTGACAACATTATTGACAGTTCTTAAGTCTTCAAAGCTTGTAGCTCCTTTAACATTTAATAATAATATGCGGAGGTGAAATAATTCAATATTGCTTGGATTTACTGAATTCATTCTACCTATGGTATTTACATATCTTTGGCGTTTTACCCACCTTGTTATACCGGCTGACTTATCTTTTTTAAATGTATAATGCAGCGGTATATCAGAATATAAATAGTTTTTCGCTTCTGGATCTCGCTCATTAAGGGCAAAATAATCAAGAAGCATTGAAATTTTTTGCGAAGCATTTAATAATTCATTTTCAGTGGTTTCAGATGGGTCTATGGTTATTGTGTGTTGGTTAGGCAAATGAACGGGAAGTCTTGTTATAGAATGACTTTTTTGTTGCAAAGGTTTATTTAATATCCTGTAAGCTGCTTCTACCGGGCCAACATAACGCGCTTCAATAAAATCTTTAATCTCATCAGTATTAATAGTTGTTTCATCGTTTCTTGGCTCTTGGATAGTCACTGCAGCAGCATCATGCCCTTTATATATGTATTTATATAAATATTTTACAGATTTAACGCTTGTTACAGCAACCACGTTAATATGACAATTATACATAAGAAGCAATTTAGGACAATATGGGACGACATGGCGATTATCAAATGTCTTATTCCTTTGTGAATGTGTAACTCCGTTATTCCTTCGACGATAAAAAATATGACCATCTTCATTTACTGTTGTTTCTTCTCTAAATTGATCTGGATAATATTTTGAACATTTACCATCTACCTGACACCAATCTCCACACGAGTGAAGCATATTTTTTACAACGGTTCTATGTAAATTTGGAAATAAAGAAATATCAGGAATTTCAGCTGATATATATTTATTAATGTCTTCAGCTGTTTTTAATTTGCTATCTGCTTTCAATGTAATTAAAAGATGCATGTGTGGTAGTCCTCTTTTTTGAAATTCAATAACATGTACATGTGCAATAACTCCACCAAAAAAATTATCCTTCGTGATTAAATCAATCAAATGGTTTTTTTTTATATCAAAAAGACGAGCACACAAATCAGGGCGATCAGATGCTTGTTGTCCTGGTAAAAGATTTTCTTCTATTTCACGCCATTTAGGATTGCAAGTCATTGTTAGAAAAATGTCAGGTTTTCCATATTTACGAACAATCGCCATTGAGTCTTGATAATTTTGCACCATATATCAGGGTGACCCTATAAATGTTGAAGGTAATACTACTATTTTGCCGACGCGACAATTGCTTGAATTAGCTGCATTTTGTAAATAGTACATAAGACGTTGATAAGATTCAACTCTAAGCTGTTGCTGATTATTTTTTAAATAGTTAATCCTATCTCGTTCTATTTTTACATAGCTATCAACTAAACATTGTTGAAAAAGTCTACGGCCTAAAAGAAATTGATTAAATTCACCTCTATCAGAAATAAGGTATTTAATATAAGCATTTCTACTTATTCGACGAGTGGAATTTAAACGTGACATATCTCGATGCCACCCTGAATTTCCGAAAGGGTAAAAAAGTGGATATACTAATGGTTCTACGAAAGGATTCATACTACTCAAAGTTTTAACGTCTCTTGTTTGAGAATTTCTAAGTGTAACATATGTATCAGGAATTTCTCCATCAGCAGTCATGGTAAAAATTGCTGCTACTTCATTTGTTCTTTGTAAATTATACCTACGGGAATCTAATTCTGGGTTTAAAGTAAAAATTAATTGCATTTCTGGTTCTGTATAAATATTATCAGCAGCTGAAAGATCTTTTTGTATTTCAATTTCTTTTTTCATCATATTATATGATTTAGCAAATATATTATGTTCCCTAATGGTTTGATCTAATATTTCAAGAACACCTTTTTGATTTTCATTGAGATCAAAATTTTGGGCTAAGCGTACTTTTAAAGCTTCTTCAGGGTCAACTATATAAATTTGTCCGTATGAAGGATTTTCTTCAGGACCCGGATAAATAGATGTATTAAAGTAGTAATAAATTTGGCCCTGTATTTTGAAGCAGTATGGGGCACTACGAGATGCTGGAAAACGAATTTGAGGGGCGGTAAATGAGGCGAAAGACAACAAATTATTATAAACACGTATCCGCTCGAAAAAATCATTAGACATATTGTGATTTCTTAAAAATAAAGATTTTAATTCAGCAGGATATTCGGGATTTGATGGAAGTTTTACACCACCATGACTGCAGCAATCATTAAATGAATTACCTTTATTACTTATTTTTTCAGCAGCAAAATGTTTAGCTTGACAATGTTCACATAAAATATCCATTTTTCCAATGTGATACTCCTCTTGGTTGTCAAGATTATCATCAGATCTATCTAATCTATTTTTTTGTCTAATATTTTCTCTTTGTAATGCTCTTCTGCGGCGTTGATCTTCTAATCTTTTTAATCTTTGACTCTCGCTAAGTTCAAGTCTCCCAGATTCTAATCTTCTTAGTCTTTGAGCTTCCTTAAAAATAGCTTCTTCTTCAGGAGTATGATTAATTTTCCTTCTCCCCATAATTACTTTTATTTATAAGTTAAAATTAAAAAATAAAGGTTTTTAATTTAAAAAAATGAATTTATTGTAAATGCTAAATTGTATGTTATTTAGGAGTAAAAAAATACTTTGCAATGAGTTAAATTTTGATATTGAGTAATAAAAAAATATCTAATTATATTGAAAATAATAAAATATAAATGCGATAATAATGAAGAATTTAAAGAAACTTGAAATTTATTAAATAAACATAAATTTTTAATAATATTTTAAACAATGATGGTAATCAGTTTTTGTTTTAATTGTTTGACTTGTTAAATACTTGTATTTATAATCTGGTTTCAGGTATAAGTTTTCTCAGTTTTGGAAAAATTTTGTTAAATATTGTATAATTTTAGTTCAGTTTAAGTTTTAATGGTTGAATTATAATTTGCAATGGTTTAGGTTAATTTTATGTAATGTTTTTAGTTTAAATTTGTTAAATTGTTTTAGATAATAATATTGGTTTTTGAGAAAAATTCTTTGGCTAAAGTTTTTTGGTAAGGTTTTAGTTAAATATGGTAAATTTTTAAAGTTTTTTGGTAAGGTTTTAGTTAAATATGGTAAAATTTATTATACAGCTATTAAAAATGATTAGATTACATAAATTAATATATAAAACAAAAAATAACAATGTTAACATAAAATTATTTAGCATGGTATACAGAATAAAAACTTAATATAATTATTATAAGTATTATTACAATTATTTTAAAAAAGATTAATTTTAAAAAAATTTTCATAAAAATTATTTAAAGAATTATGATAATCCAAGTACAAACTCTTCGAAACAGCAATAATCTCCTGGAAAAAATTTATACTGTATTTTTAAAAATTATTATATATTTAAATTTAAAATATATTTATTAACTTACAATTTATCAATTTTTACTGCCCTTTAAGTACTTTCATTCCATTAGAAATGACAAAGCATCATTGTGGTCGATTAAAAATAACTTGACAAAACTGCATCAACTTTTACTGTAAAAAGACACGAAATTATTTTTTAAATAATTATTTATAATTAGATTATTATTATTATTTATAATTATTATTATTATTATTATTTATATAATTATTATTATTATTATTTATAATTTAGACTATTCAATAATTAAATTAAAATTTTTTTTAACTCAAACTTTACTAAGACTAAAGTTAAAATTATTTGATAAATAACAGATACAGTTATTATCTCTTTTTTATCAAATGCCCTTTATTCATACTCAACTATAAACTCTATCTACACGAAATTTATTTGACATGAAGTCTTCCCAAATTTAATAATTTCTAATTTCAGAATTTGATTGAAAATTCAAAAAATTAATTAAATCAACTAAAAAAGAATTTAGGACAGCTTAAATTTTTTTACTTTTTAAAGCGATCTAACCGTGTAAATCAATATAAATTTATAAGTATTAATTAGTATTAATATTGTTTAATAGTAATAAATAATATTTTTACATAACATTTTTTTCGGTATATCATTTAAATAGAATTCACTTTTTTTTAATTTTCACAAATAATAATTTTTTTTCTTCAAATAAATATTAAAAAAATTGAGGAAAATAAAATATAAACTTTCCTAAAGTCTAATCTTAAATCACTCTAAATCTCAAGTAAAAATTATATTTAGATAAAAATTATGGATAATTTAGAATTTTTGAAGTTGAATTTCATGAGTAAGTAACAGCTATTTTTGTGATTAAAAGTTTGAAAGTAAAAATTGATACTAATACTTTTAAAAAAATAATTCTACCATATTTTTATAGCCAATAATTAGGTCTAATCCTGAAAATGTCAATTTATAATCTGTTTTGGAAAAAAGTTATAGATAATTCAATATTTTAAAATTTTACTTTTTTCTAGCGGAAGGGCTATTTTTATTGAATTATAACCATAACTTTTTTTCTAAAAAATATTTTTACTTGATATTTTCAGAAATAGTCCTAATTATTGGCTACAAAAAGATGATATAATAATTTTTTTCCTAAATATTATAGTTTCAATTTTCAGCTTTCAACTTTTAATAACAAAAATAGCTTCTCCGTTCACATGAAATTGTATCGATGCCAAAGAAGTATTTTTGTTATTAAAAGTTAAAAGCTGAAAATTAAAACTAAAATATTTAAAAAAAAAATAATTATACCATCTTTTTGTAGCCCATAATTAGGACTATTTCTGAAAATATCAAGTAAAAATATTTTTTGGAAAAAAAGTTATGGTAAATTCAATAAAAATAGCCCTTCCGCTATAGAAAAAAGTAAAATTTTAAAATATTGAATTATCCATAATTTTTTTCCTATAAAATATTTTTACTTGATATTTTCAGAAATAGTCCTAATTATTGGCTACAAAACGATGGTATAATTATTTTTTTTCTAATTATTTTAGTTTTAATTTTCAGCTTTTAACTTTTAATAACAAAAATGCTTCTCTGGCATCGATGCATTTTCATGTGAACGGAGAAACTATTTTTGTTATTAAAAGTTGAAAGCTGAAAATTGAAACTATAATATTTAGGAAAAAAATTATTATATCATCTTTTTGTAGCCAATAATTAGGACTATTTCTGAAAATATCAAGTAAAAATATTTTTTAGAAAAAAAGTTATGGTGAATTCAATAAAAATAGCCCTTCCGCTATAGAAAAAAGTAAAATTTTAAAATATTGAATTCACCATAACTTTTTTTCTAAAAAATATTTTTACTTGATATTTTCAGAAATAGTTCTAATTATTGGCTACAAAAAGATGGTATAATTATTTTTTTTCTAAATATTTTAGTTTTAATTTTCAACTTTCAACTTTTAATAACAACAATAGCTTCTCCGTTCACATGAAAATGCATCGATGCCAGAGAAGCATTTTTGTTATTAAAAGTTAAAAGCTGAAAATTAAAACTAAAATATTTAGAAAAAAAATAATTATGCCATCGTTTTGTAGCCAATAATTAGGACTATTTCTGAAAATATCAAGTAAAAATATTTTATAGGAAAAAAATTATGGATAATTCAATATTTTAAAATTTTACTTTTTTCTACAGCGGAAGGGCTATTTTTATTGAATTCACCATAACTTTTTTTCTAAAAAATATTTTTACTTGATATTTTCAGAAATAGTCCTAATTATTGGCTACAAAAAGATGATATAATAATTTTTTTCCTAAATATTATAGTTTCAATTTTCAGCTTTCAACTTTTAATAACAAAAATAGCTACTTCAAATTTTAAAATTTAAGAAAGCAATGCTTAATTAATTTTTAGTGTCTCCACGTGAAATAAAAATAATTAATTTTATAACTTTTTAAAAATTTGAACAATAAAAGTATCTCCACGTGAAAAAAAAAACAATTAAATTATAAGAAAAAAAAAACAAAGCTTTAAGCTACTTACACTCCAACATCTCCGTCCCTCATTACATCAAAGTCACCGTCTTCCGTAAAGGGAATATCCTCTTCCAGACTCATGTCTAATGAAATATCCGCCATTGCACACAATTGAAGAGCAAGCAATAAGTAGGTCTAAACTGAAGTAAAGGTTAAGCCTGAAAGAACCCAAAGCTAAAGCTCGTTCAATGACCGAGTCTTCAGTTCGCTTGGTTCATTTCCCTTTCTACTTATTATCTTGCGCCCAAGGTTAAATTTACTCCCCCGCGCAATGACGCAGGTAAAGAAGACGGATGAAGGTGCAATTGCATCTTCCAAAGCTCGTTCAATGGCCGAGTCATCTCGCTTGGTTCATTGCCCCTTCTATTCATCATCTTGCGCCCAAGGTTAAATTTACTCCCCTGCGCAATGACGAAGGTTATGAAGACGGAAGAAGCTGTATTAATCATTTTTAGAAAACATCTTACTTCCTTTCATTATCTTGCGCCTAGCGCTCAAGGTTAAATTTTCTCCCCCGCGCAATGACGCAGGTAATGAAGCCGGAAGAAGATCAGGGACGCCGTTTAAGTAGGCTTGTCTTACTCGCACATGTTTGGAAGACGTACTTCTTTTTTACTCCCCCGCGCAATGAAAGAGGAATTATTTTGTCACATGCATGAATTTTTATCAAAAATTAAAAATATTTTTTATACTTATTCTTAAATTTTTTATTATTTTTTTATTATTTTTACAAAATTCTGGTCCTCAATTCAATTATTAATTATTTGTACCACAGTGCTTCTTCCAGCATGTAAATCGAAGGGCAATAAATTATGTGGTAGCCCAATTGTAGTAGGTTTGCATCTTAAATTTTGAAATAAAACAATCTGTATAAAAATAGAAATAAAAGTTACAAAAAATTAATATATAAAGAAAAATAAATTTAAAAGCATACATCATTCTCATTAAGATGTTGAAATCGATCAACGTTTTCATTCCAAATGATAATTCTTACTGTCATAAAATTATTAATTCTTAATATAAAATCTTGCATGTGCATTTTTCCGTCCAATACACTTTTAACAAAACCTTTTTGTAGTAATACTCCTTTCAAAGAACAACTAAAAATAGTTAAAATAATTTTAAAATTTTAATAATGGTTAATAATAGTTAATAAATAATAAATTTTAATATTTTTTTTTAACTTACTCTAAGTTGTTGTCAATTGAAAAGTCAATGTTATTTTGTAAATCTGCCATTTTTATTGGAAAAATTGAAAAGAAAAAAATTGAATTTAAATTTATTTTGGAAAAAACGCGTTTTTATAAAGCGAGTGAGACAGAGACACTCCTTGAATCTATGAGTATACGGTCACTGTTACACGGTTTCTATGTATATCGACATAGCATCGGCCGGTACAGATGAGTTTTACTTTTTCTATTATTTAGTTTTTTTCTACTTTTTCTATTATTAGTTTTTTTTATTTCTTTTTTAATTTTTTATTTAATTATTAATATTTAATTATAAATATATAATTTTATAATAATAAAATAATTATTAATATTTAATTATAAATACTTAATTTTAAATAAAATTTTAAATCATGCGCACAAATTTTCATTATCGACCAATCATCATATCACATTCATCATCAACCAATCATATCACGAATAAAAATTCAGCTTCATCATGGCGCTAGCTCTTTTTTATAAAAGGATTTATTTAGAAAAAAAAGTATCATTGCTCTGCATCAGCGGCGAACCCACTTCATAATATAATACTATATTACAAAGCAAGAACTTTACCTCTGCGCTACCAAGCCGGTCAAAATTGTATGTAATAAATATTCAGTATTATTTGTTTACTGTTCAACAATAAGCACTATTAATATTAATAAAAATGATAATAGATATTTGCCAAGATCAATTTTAATTAAATATATCCCTATTAATAAATTAATTAATTTTTTAAATAATATCAAATAAGAAACCGCAATATAAATTATTACAAAGGCCAATAAAAAACTAATACATATATTATGTGGGGTGATCATTACACATACACACACCTACCAAAAAACAAACAAATAATTTACTTTTAAATAAATTTATATTAATTTCAAACAATTAGATAATTTTTCAAATAAATTTTAATATTATTTATAATAATAATAGATTTAAAATTACTAATTTTAAATTAATTTTAATTATCATTCGCACAAACATACAAATTTTAATGTAAGCGCAGCACCGTTTTTTTTTTTTTTTTTTTTTTGTAAAGGGAAATATGTGAATCTTACATCAGCCATGGAGTGTTTGCGGGCCTTAAAGAACGCGGTCGCCAGCTACGCCCCAGATTCTTACTGGATAAACACACTTTAAACCCCCTGGGCTTGTTTGTCCCAAACCGGAACTCCCTTTTCAGGTATAACTTCAGTTTGGGACGCGCAGCCTAGGCAGCTGGCCGCTGCCTTCCCCCCTGCCTAGGGGCAGGAGAGCTCTCTACGATAGAAAGCCCTCCTCCTTCTTCTCCAACAAGGTGGTCCTTACGTACTCTGCTACTTTGTTCCAATTTTCGGAACTCCGTAGCATTTCCGGGACCACCGTCTCCGGCCTCCAAATCAGGAAGGGCGGGCGCCCCTCCAAGTAGCGAACACATTCGAAAAATGTGTGCTCTACTGTATCATCCACGCCCAGACAGTGCAAGCACTCCTTTGTTGCCACCTTATGCCAATGCTTCAACATGACACGGAAGTACCCGTGTCCAGTTAAGAACTGGCTAAGGTAGAAATCCACCTCCCCATACTGTCGTCCCATCCATGCCTGCAGGTCTGAGATCAGTCTGCGCGTCCACAGGGCATTTTTCTCTTGGTTCTTTTTCCATCGTTTCTTCCATGCTTTCATAGAGTTGAAGCGGGCGCGAGTGGAAGCCACTTCGCGCTCTTCTACGCTCTCGTAGATGAATTTCCGCTCCAACGCTAGCAGGTCAATGGATATCACCGAAGCAACAACCTGGATCGCCTCTAGAGATACGGTGTGGTATCCACAGGCGATCCTCACTGCCGCCTGCCTCTGTACCGACGATATTTTTCGTCTGTACTTGGCAGTTTCTGTGGTCTTCGCCCAGACTTCTGATCCGTATAGCAGGACAGAGTTGACGACTGACATCAGGAGCCTCCGCTTCCCTGGTTTGGGTCCCCCAATGTTGGCCATGAGCCTTGACAGGGAGAATGCGGCCGACGCTGCCTTTTCACACGACCTCTGAAATTGCTCCCAGAAGGTCAGCTTGTTATCAAGCTGAACTCCCAGGTATTTCACCGATGTTCTGGTTCGGATCGTGTGAGGGTTTCCGCCGTCGTCGATAATTACATCGAAGTCGGTAGGAACCCTTCGACTGGTCAGCAGTACGATCTCCGTTTTTGGGATCGCAAGCTGGAGCCCGTGATCGCCCATCCAGAGGTTGATCCGTCTCATGACTAGATTCAAACTCTCCTGGGTCGCTTCCATGTCCCTGCCAGTTATGGTCAGGGCCACGTCGTCGGCGTACCCGATCAGGGAAACTCCTTCCGGGAGGTGGACGCACAACAAGCCATCGTAAAAGGGATTCCACAGGTCCGGTCCGAGAACCGAACCTTGCGCGATGCCTGCACTCAAAACCCTTTCACGCCTACCGTCGAGCATGTCGTAGAGCAGTCTCCGGTCCCGCAGGTAATCCTTTAGTACGCTACCCAGATATCTGGGTATCCGGAAATCGTACTCGAGGGACCGGATCATGTCATCCCACCTGGCCGAGTTGAAAGCGTTTTTGACGTCCAGCGTTACCAGAAGGACATCCTTGCGAATTGCAGGCCGCTTTTCCCTCTCAGCCTCTACGGTATCCACGACACGCCGAATGGCGTCTATCGTGGAATGCCCTTCACGAAAACCATGCTCCTCAGAGAGACCACCGCCCTCCTCGATTGCCCTTCTGAGCCTTGCCCGGAGCAAGCTCTCCATCACCTTACCAATGGTATTTAACATACACAAAGGTCTGTAAGATGATGGAGAGTCCGGGGCTCCCCCCTTGCCCTTGTTCAAGAGCACGAGACGTGCCACCTTCCACTGCTTTGGGAATACTCCAGCCACCAAACAAGCATTGAAAATGCTTAACAGGATACCAGGGATTACTTTGACCGCTCTTTTGAGCACTTCCGCCGGTATCCCGTCCGGCCCCGGCGCCTTGCCATTTTTCATGGCCTTTATGGCCTTGACCATCTCGCCTTCGCTGAACAGCGGCACTTCCTCCCTGGGTATCACCTCAACCGGGTTTTCCCGGATGGGCCTTTCAGGGAAGAGAGCACCGACGATCCGTTCAGTCGACGCCGCGTCCATCATGTTGTCGGACCCCCGGTTTAATTTGCCCATTACGACTTTGTAACCTAGGCCCCAGGGGTCCTTGTTTAAGTCTTCGCGTAATGAACGCAGACATTGAGCCTTGCTTTAACGGATGGCCTTGGCCAGTCGGTGTTTGGCGTCCTTGTGTACCTGGGAGTGTGCAGCAGCTTCGGGTCTGTCCCGTGCTCGTTGGGCCCTTCGTCGCGTCCTGTGGCATTCCTTTCGGAGCTCAGCTATTTTGGGAGTCCACCAGTACACTGGTTTTCTCCTTTTCCAGGGCCTGCGGTGAGGCATCGAGGCATCGCAAGCCCCGCGTTATAGAGACGTTACTTTCTTAACCAGGGTTTCGGCCTCTCGTGGGCTTGTAGCCCCTCCTTGCCAAGCGGGGATCGACGCTGACTCGATTTGAAGGTATTCCTCGTATCTGTCCTCGTCGATCTTTGAAACGTTCCAGCCAAGGGGACGCCTCCTGTAGGGAGGACGTTGTGAGTTTCCTTCCATTACCCGGAAGGCAATGTAGTTATGATCGCTACCATTGTAGCCATCCATCACCTTCCAGTCGCCTATTCTCCCAGACTATCCTCTATTCTGGACCACTAGTTTGCATCTAGCAGCCATTTTGAGTACGATTTGTCCCCTTAGGTTGGTCGTCGGCATGCCCCACTCTAGGGCCCTGGCATTGAAGTCTCCGCCAAGGATAACGCCACCAGTTGCCGCCCGTACCGTGTTCTCGATGCTGGCTAGCTTTGCAGCGAGCACCTCCGAGCTGTCGTTAGGGGAGAGACAACAACTTATATAAGTCGTCTCTCTGCACTTGGTCTAAACGTGGCAATTCCCTTTTCCTGTCTGGGATAGGGACGTTTGGGCTCTGCCTCGAAGCCATATGGCGCAGTAGAGAGCGTCATCGGAAACCCAGTACTTGTGGTTCATGTTGTAAGATTGCTCGCTTAGTAAGAGGATATTTGAATCTTTTTCGCAGGCAATCTGCTCCAACAGTGCACCAGCTTCCCGGGCATGTCTCATGTTCCCTTGGAGAACTTTGATCATTTCCGATGACACCTGTTTTTCGCCACAGCCAGAGCCTCCCGGTAACTGGGGCAGTTTCCCTCTCCTGGATAGTGCTCCGTGGAGCACTTATCCTTTCTGGATTTGCAGAGGAAGCACTTAGGCTTATCCTTGCTGCATTCTGCCCTTTTATGTCCATCTTCGCCACATTTAAGGCACGCCTTGCTTCTGTCCGGACCTTTACAAACATACTGACTATGCCCGTAGCCCAGGCATTTGAAACAGCGCCTCACGTCCGCGCGAAGTCGCACCCTGCTCGATGCCCAGCCAATCTGGATTTTACCCTTTTTGGCCAGGCGTAAAGCGTCCGCTTCCAAGAGTTCCACAATGGCCATCTGGCCAGTCGTGCCTTTGGTTTTGAAAATGCTAACCACGAGAGAGTCATTTTCAATGCCAATAGCCTTGGCAACGGCCTCCTGTATCTCCTGCTCTTTCGTGACCCCATCCAAGTCTCGAATTTCGAGCTTGAGCATTGAGATCAGATCGCGGACATTCGAGTCAGGGCCCGTTACCAATTTCACCGCATCTTCCAGCTTTTGGCGGTCCTGGATTGCTTCCAACTCGATCAGGACACTGCCATTTTGAGCTTTCCTGACGCGATGAATCTTCGCTCCCGCTTCTTCGAGGTTAACATTACGCTTTAGATCGATGAGCGTTTCCTCGTACGTCTTACCCGCCGCTGGGGTAATCTGGAAGGCTTCCTTCCTTTTCCTATACGTATAAGCGCAGCACCGTTATTAAGAATATAATTAATAATATATATATAGTTGTATTATAATTATAAAATAAAAGAAAAAAAATTTTATTTACAAAAATATCAAATATTATAAAAAAAAAAATAAAATGTTATTTTAATAATGTTGAAAATTTCTGTTGACATTCCACCCCTTTTCTTGACTTGGAAGCGGTAATTCAATATGGACGACTTCTAAATAATTTTAATTTAAAACGATGACGATATCAAATGACTAAAAATTTTCTACAATGGACGCCTTGCTAACTTCCTGGTTTTTATAATGAAGACGACGATCACATGACTACATAACTTATTCAAAATGGACGCCTTTTTCGATAATGACGAAATCCCAACAAAATGACGAAAACAATAAAAATTTTTCTTAGAAAATGGCCGCCAAAAAAATTTCAAGATAATTTTTAAAAATTATTGTTTTTTTATCTTCACTTTATAATACTTATGCTTGTGTTGTTAATTCTTGATAATAAAAAAACATTTTTTGTTTTAATAATACTTATATGTCACCAATATAAATTTTTTGATGATTAAATAATAACTAGAATTTTTTTTTTTTAAACTTTCACTGGCCACTTCATTTGATTTTTATTTCAGAGAAAAAAATTTTTTGAATTTTCACAAAATTTATTTTTTTTACCCTCCCGGGCGTAAAACTCGTGCGTAAAGAATTTTCTGAACTCGTTCTACGCCTAGGGGGGCAAAAAATAGTGTTAGCACCATGGGCGAAATACTTTAGACAGGAGCGTGAACACAAATCACTCGTGCCCGGCTTCGCCGAGCACTTGTGCTAGTGCTCACGCTAGTGCCGAAACTTTTACGCCCTTGTTACTTAATATACTATTATAATTTTATTAATTATCACCATTAAATAATTTTCACTTTTATTTCTTGGTTTGTATATTTATCAATTCTTCTTATAGTTGATATGTTTAAATTTCAAACAAGAAAAAATATTGTAAAGATGCACTCCATTTTTATACACCGCGTGGTCACTGAATAACTTAATTCCTTTTTATGCGAGAATGGACCAAAATGTTTGATGTAGACTGTATTTTTGATAAAAATTGGTGCATAAAACTTCAGAGAGCTTTTTAAATAAATAAAAACACAAATCTTTGCAGTAAAAACAATAATTAATTTATATAATATTAAAAAACAAAATGATTTATATAAAATAGTACTGCATAAACACATCTGTATAATATGGACGGTGCTAACGCATGCGCAATACAAATAATTTTAAAAACTCACACATACATTATAAACTCTCAAAAAGCTATGATCTTTCCTAAAACGAATAAAATTGAATCACCATGACAGTACTTTGACTTTATTCAGTTTTTTGTTAAACAGATTAAAATTTCTGATGAAATTCCCTGAATAGATTTTTATTCTGTTATTAATTGCCGAAATAATTAGATATTATGCTGCTGATGAAGCATACTTAAAATATAATATGCCAACTGAATAATAAAAAAAAATCGACTAATTCTGTTAAGAGTAACTAATCAATTTTCGAAGAGACCATGATATTTGAAAGTACTGCTATGACTTTTCATAAAACGAATAAAATTGAATCAAAATGACAGTACTTTGACTTTATTCAGTTTCTTGATAAACTTGTTAAAATTTCTGATGAATTTACCTGAATTCATTTTTATTCTGTTATTAATTGCCGAAATAATTAGATATTATGCTGCTGATGAAGCATACTTAAAATATAATATGCCAACTGAATAATAAAAAAAAATCGACTAATTCTGTTAAGAGTAACTAATCAATTTTCGAAGAGACCATGATATTTGAAAGTACTGCTATGACTTTTCATAAAACGAATAAAATTGAATCAAAATGACAGTACTTTGACTTTATTCAGTTTCTTGATAAACAGATTAAAATTTCTGATGAAATTCCCTGAATAGATTTTTATTCTGTTATTAATTGCCGAAATAATTAGATATTATGCTGCTGATGAAGCATACTTAAAATATAATATGCCAACTGAATAATAAAAAAAAATCGACTAATTCTGTTAAGAGTAACTAATCAATTTTCGAAGAGACCATGATATTTGAAAGTACTGCTATGACTTTTCATAAAACGAATAAAATTGAATCAAAATGACAGTACTTTGACTTTATTCAGTTTCTTGATAAACTTGTTAAAATTTCTGATGAATTTACCTGAATTCATTTTTATTCTGTTATTAATAGACGAAAAGTATTACATATTACGCTGCTGATGAAAAATACTTAAAATTTAATATGCCAACTAAATAATTAAAAAAAAACGTCTTATTCTGTTATGAATAAGTCAATAAGTTTCGAACAGACCGTGACATTTAAAATTACTGCTATTAAATTTCCTAAAACGAATAAAATTTAATCACCATAACAGTACTTTGACTTAATTCAGTTTTTTCTTAAACTGATGAAAATTTCTGATGAATTTTCCTGAATAGATTTTTAATTGCCGAAATAATTAGATATTATGCTACTGCTGAAGTATACTGAAAATATAATATGCCATCTGAATAATAAAAAAATAGCGACTAGTTCTATTAAGAGTAACTGAACAATTTTCGAAGACACCATGATATTTGAAACTACTGCTATGAACTTGCCTAAAACCAATAAAATTGAATCAACATGACAGTACTTTAACTTTATTCAGCTTATTGATAAATTTATTAAAATTTCTGATGAATTTCCCTTAATAGATTTTTATTCTGTTATTTATAGCCGAAAATTAATAGATATTTTGCTGCAGATGAAACATACTTAAAATTTAATATGCCAACTGAATAATTAAAAAATAACGTCTTATTCTATTATGACTAAGTCAATAATTTTTAAATAGACCATGACATTTGAAAGTACTGCTATGAAATTTCCTAAAACGAATAAAATTTAATCACCATGACAGTACTTTGACTTATTCTATTTTTTGTTAAACTAATTAAAATTTCTGATGAATTTTCCTGAATAGATTATTATTCTGTTATTAATTGCCGAAATAATTAGATATTATGTTGCTGATGAAGCATACTTAAAATATAATATGCCAACTGTATAATAAAAAAAAATCGACTAATTCTGTTAAGAGTAACTCAACAATTTTTGAAGAGATCATGATATTTGAAAGTACTGCTATGACTTTTCATAAAACAAATAAAATTGAATCAACATGACAGTACTTTGACTTTATTCAGTTTCTTGATAAACTTATTAAAATTTCTGATGAATTTTTCTGAATTGATTTTTATTCTGTTATTAATAGACGAAAAATATTAGATATTACGCTGCCGATGATAAATACTTAAAATTTAATATGCCAACTGAATAATTAAAAAATAACGTTTTATTCTGTTATGAATAAGTCAATAATTTTCGAACAGACCGTGACATTTGAAATTACTGCTATGAAATTTCCTAAAACGAATAAAATTGAATCTACATGACAGTACTTTGACTTTATTCAGTTTCTTGATAAACTTCTAAAAATTTCTGATGAATTTTTCTGAATTGATTTTTATACTTTTATTAATAGACGAAAAGTATTAGATATTACGCTGCCGATGTTAAATACTTAAAATTTAATATGCCAACTGAATAATTAAAAAATAACGTCTTATTCTGTTAATACTAAGTCAATAATTTTCGAATAGAACGTGACATTTGAAATTACTGCTATGAAATTTCCTAAAACGAATAAAATTCAATCACCATGACAGTACTTTGACTTTATTCAGTTTTTTGTTAAACTGATTAAAATTTCTGATGAATTTCCCTGAATAGATTTTTCTTCTGTTATTAACAGACGAAAATTATTAGATATTACGCTGCTGATGAAAAATACTTAAAATATAATATGCCAACTGAATAATAAAAAAAAATCGACTAATTCTGTTAAGAGTAACTTATCAATTTTCGAGGAGACCATGATATTTGAAAGTACTGCTATGACTTTTCATAAAACAAATAAAATTGAATCAACATGACAGTACTTTGACTTTATTCAGTTTCTTGATAAACTTATTAAAATTTCTGATGAATTTTTCTGAATAGATTTTTATTTGCCGAAATAATTAAACTGACTAAAATTTCTGATCAATTATTCTGAATAGATTTTTATTCGGTTATTAATTGCCGAAAATTATTAGATATTACGCTGCTGGTGAAACATATTCAAAATTTAATATGCCAACTGAATAATTAAAAAATAACGTCTTATTGTGTTAAGACTAAGTCAATAATTTTCGAATTGACCGTTACAACTCAAAAGTACTGCTATGAAATTTCCTAAAACGAATAAAATTTAATCACCATGACAGTACTTTGACTTTATTCAGTTTCTTGATAAACTTATTAAAATTTTTAATGAATTTACCTGAATTGATTTTTATTCTGTTATTAATAGACGAAAAGTGTTAGATATTACGCTGCTGATGAAAAATACTTAAAATTTAATATGCCAACTGAATAATTAAAAAAAAACGTCTTATTCTGTTATGAATAAGTCAATAATTTTCGAACAGACCGTGACATTTGAAATTAATGCGATGAAATTTCCTAAAACGAATAAAATTAAATCACCATGACAGTACTTTAAATTAGTTCATTTTTTTGTTAAACTGATTAAAATTTCTGATGAATTATTCTGAATAGATTTTTATTCGGTTATTTATTGCCGAAAATTATTAGATATTACGCTGCTGGTGAAACATATTCAAAATTTAATATGCCAACTGAATAATTAAAAAATAACATCTTATTGTGTTAAGACTAAGTCAATAATTTTCGAATAGACCATGACATTTGAAAGTACTGCTATGAAATTTCCTAAAACGAATAAAATATAATCACCATGACAGTACGATGACTTATTCAATTTTTTGTTAAACTAATTAAAATTTCTGATGAATTTTCCTGAATAGATTTTTATTCTGTTATTAATTGCCGAAATAATTAGATATTATGCTGCTGATGAAGCATACTTAAAATATAATATGCCAACTTAATGATAAAAAAAAATCGACTAATTCTGTTAAGAGTAACTGAACAATTTTCTAAGACACCATGATATTTGAAAGTACTGCTATGACTTTTCATAAAACGAATAAAATTGAATCAAAATGACAGTACTTTGACCTTATTCAGTTTCTTGATAAACTTATTAAAATTTCTGATGAATTTTCCTGAATAGATTATTATTCTATTATTAATTGCCGAAAAATATTAGATATTACGCTGCCGATGATAAATACTTAAAATTTAATATGCCAACTGAATAATTAAAAAATAACGTTTTATTCTGTTATGAATAAGTCAATAATTTTCGAACAGACCGTGACATTTGAAATTACTGCTATGAAATTTCGTAAAACGAATAAAATTGAATCTACATGACAGTACTTTGACTTTATTCAGTTTCTTGATAAACTTCTAAAAATTTCTGATGAATTTTTCTGAATTGATTTTTATTCTTTTATTAATAGACGAAAAGTATTAGATATTACGCTGCCGATGTTAAATACTTAAAATTTAATATGCCAACTGAATAATTGAAAAATAACGTCTTATTCTGTTAAGACTAAGTCAATAATTTTCGAATAGAACGTGACATTTGAAATTACTGCTATGAAATTTCCTAAAACGAATAAAATTCAATCACCATGACAGTACTTTGACTTTATTCAGTTTTTTGTTAAACTGATTAAAATTTCTGATGAATTTCCCTGAATAGATTTTTCTTCTGTTATTAACAGACGAAAATTATTAGATATTACGCTGCTGATGAAAAATACTTAAAATATAATATGCCAACTGAATAATAAAAAAAAATCGACTAATTCTGTTAAGAGTGACTTATCAATTTTCGAAGAGACCATGATATTTGAAAGTACTGCTATGACTTTTCATAAAACGAATAAATTGAATCAACATGACATAACTTTGATTTTATTCAGTTTCTTGATAAACTTATTAAAATTTCTGATGAATTTCTCTAAATAGAATTTTGTTCTGTTATTAATAGCCGAAAATTGTTAGATATTACACTGCTGATGAAACATACTTAAAATTTAATATGCCAACTGAATAATTAAAAAATAAAGTCTTATTCTGTTAAGATTAAGTCAATAATTTTCGAACAGACCGTGACATTTGAAATTACTGCTATGAAATTTCCTAAGACGAATAAAATTTAATCACCATGACAGTACTTTGACTTTATTCAGTTTCTTGATAAACTTATTAAAATTTCTTATGAATTTCTCTAAATAGAATTTTATTTTGTTATTAATAGCCGAAAATTATTAGATATTACACTGCTGATGAAGCATAAGTCTAAGTCAATAATTTTCGAATAGACCGTGACATCTCAAAAGTATTTCTATGAAATTTCCTAAAACGAATAAAATTTAATCATCATGACAGTACTTTGACTTTATTCAGTATTTTGTTAAACTGATTAAAATTTCTGATGAAGTTTCCTGAATAGATTTTTATTCTGTTATTAATTGCCGAAATAATTAGATATTATGCTGCTGATGAAGCATACTTAAAATATAATATGCCAACTGAATAATAAAAAAAAATCGACTAATTCTGTTAAGAGTAACTCATCAATTTTCGAAGAGACCATGATATTTGAAAGTACTACTATGACTTTTCCTAAAACGAATAAATTTTAATCACCATGACAGTACTTTCACTTAATTCAGTTTTTTCTTAAAGTGATGAAAATTTCTGATGAATTTTCCTGAATAGATTTTTAATTGCCCAAATAATTAGATATTATGCTACTGCTGAAGTATACTTAAAATTTAATTTGCCAACTGAATCATAAAAAAATAACGACTAATTATATTAAGAGTAACTGAACAATTTTCGAAGACACCATGATATTTGAAACTACTGCTATGAACTTGCCTAAAACCAATAAAATTGAATCAACATGACAGTACTTTGACTTATTCTATTTTTTGTTAAACTAATTAAAATTTCTTATGAATTTTCCTGAATAGATTATTATTCTGTTATTAATTGCCGAAATAATTAGATATTATGCTGCTGATGAAGCATACTTAAAATATAATATGCCAACTGAATAATTAAAAAATAACGTCTTATTCTATTATGACTAAGTTAATAATTTTTGAATAGACCATGAAATTAGAATATACTGCTATGAAATTTCCTAAAACTAATAAAATTTAATCACCATGACAGTACTTTGACTTATTCTATTTTTTGTTAAACTAATTAAAATTTCTTATGAATTTTCCTGAATAGATTATTATTCTGTTATTAATTGCCGAAATAATTAGATATTATGCTGCTGATGAAGCATACTTAAAATATAATATGCCAACTGAATAATAAAAAAAAATCGACTAATTCTGTTAAGAGTAACTAATCAATTTTCGAAGAGACTATGATATTTGAAAGCACTGCTATGAAATTTCCTAAAACGAATAAAATTGAATCTACATGACAGTACTTTGACTTTATTCAGTTTCTTGATAAACTTCTAAAAATTTCTGATGAATTTTTCTGAATTGATTTTTATTCTGTTATTAATAGACGAAAAGTATTAGATATTATGCTGCCGATGATAAATACTTAAAAATTAATATGCCAACTGAATAATTAAAAAATAACGTTTAATTCTGTTATGAATAAGTCAATAATTTTCGAACAGACCATGACATTTGAAAGTACTGCTATGAAATTTCCTAAAACGAATAAAATATAATCACCATGACAGTACGATGACTTATTCAATTTTTTGTTAAACTAATTAAAATTTCTGATGAATTTTCCTGAATAGATTTTTATTCTGTTATTAATTGCCGAAATAATTAGATATTATGCTGCTGATGAAGCATACTTAAAATATAATATGCCAACTGAATAATAAAAAAAAATCGACTAATTCTGTTAAGAGTAACTGAACAATTTTCGAAGACACCATGATATTTGAAAGTTCTGCTATGACTTTTCATAAAACGAATAAAATTGAATCAAAATGACAGTACTTTGACTTTATTCAGTTTCTTGATAAACTTCTAAAAATTTCTGATGAATTTTTCTGAATTGATTTTTATTCTTTTATTAATAGACGAAAAGTATTAGATATTACGCTGCCGATGTTAAATACTTAAAATTTAATATGTCAACTGAATAATTAAAAAATAATCTCTTATTCTGTTAAGACTAAGTCAATAATTTTCGAATAGAACGTGACATTTGAAATTACTGCTATGAAATTTCCTGAAACGAATAAAATTCAATCACCATGACAGTACTTTGACTTTATTCAGTTTTTTGTTAAACTGATTAAAATTTCTGATGAATTTCCCTGAATAGATTTTTCTTCTGTTATTAACAGACGAAAATTATTAGATATTACGCTGCTGATGAAAAATACTTAAAATATAATATGCCAACTGAATAATAAAAAAAAATCGACTAATTCTGTTAAGAGTGACTTATCAATTTTCGAAGAGACCATGATATTTGAAAGTACTGCTATGACTTTTCATAAAACGAATAAATTGAATCAACATGACATAACTTTGATTTTATTCAGTTTCTTGATAAACTTATTAAAATTTCTGATGAATTTCTCTAAATAGAATTTTGTTCTGTTATTAATAGCCGAAAATTGTTAGATATTACACTGCTGTTGAAACATACTTAAAATTTAATATGCCAACTGAATAATTAAAAAATAAAGTCTTATTCTGTTAAGATTAAGTCAATAATTTTCGAACAGACCGTGACATTTGAAATTACTGCTATGAAATTTCCTAAGACGAATAAAATTTAATCACCATGACAGTACTTTGACTTTATTCAGTTTCTTGATAAACTTATTAAAATTTCTTATGAATTTCTCTAAATAGAATTTTATTTTGTTATTAATAGCCGAAAATTATTAGATATTACACTGCTGATGAAGCATAAGTCTAAGTCAATAATTTTCGAATAGACCGTGACATCTCAAAAGTATTGCTATGAAATTTCCTAAAACGAATAAAATTTAATCATCATGACAGTACTTTGACTTTATTCAGTATTTTGTTAAACTGATTAAAATTTCTGATGAAGTTTCCTGAATAGATTTTTATTCTGTTATTAATTGCCGAAATAATTAGATATTATGCTGCTGATGAAGCATACTTAAAATATAATATGCCAACTGAATAATAAAAAAAAATCGACTAATTCTGTTAAGAGTAACTCATCAATTTTCGAAGAGACCATGATATTTGAAAGTACTACTATGACTTTTCCTAAAACGAATAAATTTTAATCACCATGACAGTACTTTCACTTAATTCAGTTTTTTCTTAAAGTGATGAAAATTTCTGATGAATTTTCCTGAATAGATTTTTAATTGCCCAAATAATTAGATATTATGCTACTGCTGAAGTATACTTAAAATTTAATTTGCCAACTGAATCATAAAAAAATAACGACTAATTATATTAAGAGTAACTGAACAATTTTCGAAGACACCATGATATTTGAAACTACTGCTATGAACTTGCCTAAAACCAATAAAATTGAATCAACATGACAGTACTTTGACTTATTCTATTTTTTGTTAAACTAATTAAAATTTCTTATGAATTTTCCTGAATAGATTATTATTCTGTTATTAATTGCCGAAATAATTAGATATTATGCTGCTGATGAAGCATACTTAAAATATAATATGCCAACTGAATAATTAAAAAATAACGTCTTATTCTATTATGACTAAGTTAATAATTTTTGAATAGACCATGAAATTAGAATATACTGCTATGAAATTTCCTAAAACTAATAAAATTTAATCACCATGACAGTACTTTGACTTATTCTATTTTTTGTTAAACTAATTAAAATTTCTTATGAATTTTCCTGAATAGATTATTATTCTGTTATTAATTGCCGAAATAATTAGATATTATGCTGCTGATGAAGCATACTTAAAATATAATATGCCAACTGAATAATAAAAAAAAATCGACTAATTCTGTTAAGAGTAACTAATCAATTTTCGAAGAGACTATGATATTTGAAAGCACTGCTATGAAATTTCCTAAAACGAATAAAATTGAATCTACATGACAGTACTTTGACTTTATTCAGTTTCTTGATAAACTTCTAAAAATTTCTGATGAATTTTTCTGAATTGATTTTTATTCTGTTATTAATAGACGAAAAGTATTAGATATTATGCTGCCGATGATAAATACTTAAAAATTAATATGCCAACTGAATAATTAAAAAATAACGTTTAATTCTGTTATGAATAAGTCAATAATTTTCGAACAGACCATGACATTTGAAAGTACTGCTATGAAATTTCCTAAAACGAATAAAATATAATCACCATGACAGTACGATGACTTATTCAATTTTTTGTTAAACTAATTAAAATTTCTGATGAATTTTCCTGAATAGATTTTTATTCTGTTATTAATTGCCGAAATAATTAGATATTATGCTGCTGATGAAGCATACTTAAAATATAATATGCCAACTGAATAATAAAAAAAAATCGACTAATTCTGTTAAGAGTAACTGAACAATTTTCGAAGACACCATGATATTTGAAAGTTCTGCTATGACTTTTCATAAAACGAATAAAATTGAATCAAAATGACAGTACTTTGACTTTATTCAGTTTCTTGATAAACTTCTAAAAATTTCTGATGAATTTTTCTGAATTGATTTTTATTCTTTTATTAATAGACGAAAAGTATTAGATATTACGCTGCCGATGTTAAATACTTAAAATTTAATATGTCAACTGAATAATTAAAAAATAATCTCTTATTCTGTTAAGACTAAGTCAATAATTTTCGAATAGAACGTGACATTTGAAATTACTGCTATGAAATTTCCTGAAACGAATAAAATTCAATCACCATGACAGTACTTTGACTTTATTCAGTTTTTTGTTAAACTGATTAAAATTTCTGATGAATTTCCCTGAATAGATTTTTCTTCTGTTATTAACAGACGAAAATTATTAGATATTACGCTGCTGATGAAAAATACTTAAAATATAATATGCCAACTGAATAATAAAAAAAAATCGACTAATTCTGTTAAGAGTGACTTATCAATTTTCGAAGAGACCATGATATTTGAAAGTACTGCTATGACTTTTCATAAAACGAATAAATTGAATCAACATGACATAACTTTGATTTTATTCAGTTTCTTGATAAACTTATTAAAATTTCTGATGAATTTCTCTAAATAGAATTTTGTTCTGTTATTAATAGCCGAAAATTGTTAGATATTACACTGCTGATGAAACATACTTAAAATTTAATATGCCAACTGAATAATTAAAAAATAAAGTCTTATTCTGTTAAGATTAAGTCAATAATTTTCGAACAGACCGTGACATTTGAAATTACTGCTATGAAATTTCCTAAGACGAATAAAATTTAATCACCATGACAGTACTTTGACTTTATTCAGTTTCTTGATAAACTTATTAAAATTTCTTATGAATTTCTCTAAATAGAATTTTATTTTGTTATTAATAGCCGAAAATTATTAGATATTACACTGCTGATGAAGCATAAGTCTAAGTCAATAATTTTCGAATAGACCGTGACATCTCAAAAGTATTGCTATGAAATTTCCTAAAACGAATAAAATTTAATCATCATGACAGTACTTTGACTTTATTCAGTATTTTGTTAAACTGATTAAAATTTCTGATGAAGTTTCCTGAATAGATTTTTATTCTGTTATTAATTGCCGAAATAATTAGATATTATGCTGCTGATGAAGCATACTTAAAATATAATATGCCAACTGAATAATAAAAAAAAATCGACTAATTCTGTTAAGAGTAACTCATCAATTTTCGAAGAGACCATGATATTTGAAAGTACTACTATGACTTTTCCTAAAACGAATAAATTTTAATCACCATGACAGTACTTTCACTTAATTCAGTTTTTTCTTAAAGTGATGAAAATTTCTGATGAATTTTCCTGAATAGATTTTTAATTGCCCAAATAATTAGATATTATGCTACTGCTGAAGTATACTTAAAATTTAATTTGCCAACTGAATCATAAAAAAATAACGACTAATTATATTAAGAGTAACTGAACAATTTTCGAAGACACCATGATATTTGAAACTACTGCTATGAACTTGCCTAAAACCAATAAAATTGAATCAACATGACAGTACTTTAACTTTATTCAGCTTATTGATAAATTTATTAAAATTTCTGATGAATTTCCCTTAATTGATTTTTATTCTGTTATTAATAGCCGAAAATTTATAGATATTTTGCTGCAGATGAAACATACTTAAAATTTAATATGCCAACTGAATAATTAAAAAATAACGTCTTATTCTATTATGACTAAGTTAATAATTTTTGAATAGACCATGAAATTAGAATATACTGCTATGAAATTTCCTAAAACTAATAAAATATAATCACCATGACAGTACTTTGACTTATTCTATTTTTTGTTAAACTAATTAAAATTTCTGATGAATTTTCCTGAATAGATTATTATTCTGTTAATAATTGCCGAAATAATTAGATATTATGCTGCTGATGAAGCATACTTAAAATATAATATGCCAACTGAATAATAAAAAAAAATCGACTAATTCTGTTAAGAGTAACTCATCAATTTTAGAAGAGACCATGATATTTGAAAGCACTGCTATGAAATTTCCTAAAACGAATAAAATTGAATCTACATGACAGTACTTTGACTTTATTCAGTTTCTTGATAAACTTCTAAAAATTTCTGATGAATTTTTCTGAATTGATTTTTATTCTGTTAGTAATAGACGAAAAGTATTAGATATTACGCTGCCGATGATAAATACTTAAAAATTAATATGCCAACTGAATAATTAAAAAATAACGTTTAATTCTGTTATGAATAAGTCAATAATTTTCGAACAGACCATGACATTTGAAAGTACTGCTATGAAATTTCCTAAAACGAATAAAATATAATCACCATGACAGTACGATGACTTATTCAATTTTTTGTTAAACTAATTAAAATTTCTGATGAATTTTCCTGAATAGATTTTTATTCTGTTATTAATTGCTGAAATAATTAGATATTATGCTGCTGATGAAGCATACTTAAAATATAATATGCCAACTGAATAATAAAAAAAAATCGACTAATTCTGTTAAGAGTAACTGAACAATTTTCGAAGACACCATGATATTTGAAAGTTCTGCTATGACTTTTCATAAAACGAATAAAATTGAATCAAAATGACAGTACTTTGACCTTATTCAGTTTCTTGATAAACTTATTAAAATTTCTGATGAATTTTCCTGAATAGATTATTATTCTGTTATTAATTGCCGAAATAATTAGATATTAGGCTGCTGATGAAGTATACTGAAAATATAATATGCCAACTGAATAATAAAAAAAAATCGACTAATTCTGTTAAGAGTAACTCATCAATTTTTAAAGAGACCATGATATTTGAAAGCACTGCTATTAAATTTCCTATAACGAATAAAATTGAATCTACATGACAGTACTTTGAATTTATTCAGTTTCTTGCTAAACTTCTAAAAATTTCTGATGATTTTTTCTGAATTGATATTTATTCTGTTATTAATAGACGAAAAGTATTAGATATTACGCTGCCGATGATAAATACTTAAAATTTAATATGCCAACTGAATAATTAAAAAATAACGTTTTATTCTGTTATGATTAAGTCAATAATTTTCGAACAGACCGTGACATTTGAAATTACTGCTATGAAATTTCCTAAAACGAATAAAATTGACTGAACATGACAGTACTTTGACTTTATTCAGTTTCTTGATAAACTTCTAAAAATTTCTGATGAATTTTTCTGAATTGATTTTTATTCTTTTATTAATAGACGAAAAGTATTAGATATTACGCTGCCGAAGTTAAATACTTAAAATTTAATATGCCAACTAAATAATTAAAAAATAACGTCTTATTCTGTTAAGACTAAGTCAATAATTTTCGAATAGAACGTGACATTTGAAATTACTGCTATGAAATTTCCTAAAACGAATAAAATTCAATCACCATGACAGTACTTTGACTTTATTCAGTTTTTTGTTAAACTGATTAAAATTTCTGATGAATTTCCCTGAATAGATTTTTCTTCTGTTATTAACAGACGAAAATTATTAGATATTACGCTGCTGATGAAGCATACTTAAAATATAACATGCCAACTGAATAATAAAAAAAAATCGACTAATTCTGTTAAGAGTAACTGAACAATTTTCGAAGACACCATGATATTTGAAAGTACTGCTATGACTTTTCATAAAACGAATAAAATTGAATCAAAATGACAGTACTTTGACCTTATTCAGTTACTTGATAAACTTATTAAAATTTCTGATGAATTTTCCTGAATAGATTATTATTCTGTTATTAATTGCCGAAATAATTAGATATTAGGCTGCTGATGAAGTATACTGAAAATATAATATGCCAACTGAATAATTAAAAAATAACGTTTTATTCTGTTATGAATAAGTCAATAATTTTCGAACAGACCGTGACATTTGAAATTACTGCTATGAAATTTCCTATAACGAATAAAATTGAATCTACATGACAGTACTTTGACCTTATTCAGTTACTTGATAAACTTATTAAAATTTCTGATGAATTTTCCTGAATAGATTATTATTCTGTTATTAATTGCCGAAATAATTAGATATTAGGCTGCTGATGAAGTATACTGAAAATATAATATGCCATCTGAATAATAAAAAAAAATCGACTAATTCTGTTAAGAGTAACTCATCAATTTTTAAAGAGACCATGATATTTGAAAGCACTGCTATTAAATTTCCTAAAACGATAAAAATTGAATCTACATGACAGTACTTTGACTTTATTCAGTTTCTTGATAAACTTCTAAAAATTTCTGATGATTTTTTCTGAATTGATTTTTATTCTTTTATTAATAGACGAAAAGTATTAGATATTACGCTGCCGATGTTAAATACTTAAAATTTAATATGCCAACTGAATAATTAAAAAATAACGTCTTATTCTGTTAAGACTCAGTCAATAATTTTCGAATAGAACGTGACATTTGAAATTACTGCTATGAAATTTCCTAAAACGAATAAAATTCAATCACCATGACAGTACTTTGACTTTATTCAGTTTTTTGTTAAACTGATTAAAATTTCTGATGAATTTCCCTGAATAGATTTTTCTTCTGTTATTAACAGACGAAAATTATTAGATATTACGCTGCTGATGAAAAATACTTAAAATATAATATGCCAACTGAATAATAAAAAAAAATCGACTAATTCTGTTAAGAGTAACTTATCAATTTTTCGAAGAGACCATGATATTTGAAAGTACTGCTATGACTTTTCATAAAACAAATAAAATTGAATCAACATGACAGTACTTTGACTTTATTCAGTTTCTTGATAAACTTATTAAAATTTCTGATGAATTTTTCTGAATTGATTTTTATTCTGTTATTAATAGACGAAAAGTATTAGATATTACGCTGCTGATGATAAATACATAAAATTTAATATCCCAACTAAACAATAAAAAAAAATCGACTAATTCTGTTAAGAGTAACTCAACAATTTTCGAAGACACCATGATATTTGAAAGTACTGCTATGACTTTTCATAAAACGTATAAAATTGAATCAAAATGACAGTACTTTGACCTTATTCAGTTTCTTGATAAACTTATTAAAATTTCTGATGAATTTTCCTGAATAGATTATTATTCTGTTATTAATTGCCGAAATAATTAGATATTAGGCAGCTGATGAAGTATACTGAAAATATAATATGCCAACTGAATAATTAAAAAATAACGTTTTATTCTGTTATGAATAAGTCAATAATTTTCGAACAGACCGTGACATTTGAAATTACTGCTATGAAATTTCCTATAACGAATAAAATTGAATCTACATGACAGTACTTTGACTTTATTCAATTTCTTGATAAACTTCTAAAAATTTCTGATGAATTTTTCTGATTTGATTTTTATTCTTTTATTAATAGACGAAAAGTATTAGATATTACGCTGCCGATGTTAAATACTTAAAATTTAATATGCCAACTGAATAATTAAAAAATAACGTCTTATTCTGTTAAGACTAAGTCAATAATTTTCGAATAGAACGTGACATTTGAAATTACTGCTATGAAATTTCCTAAAACGAATAAAATTCAGTCACCATGACAGTACTTTGAATTTATTCAGTTTTTTGTTAAACTGATTAAAATTTCTGATGAATTTCACTGAATAGATTTTTCTTCTGTTATTAACAGACGAAAATTATTAGATATTACGCTGCTGATGAAAAGTACTTAAAATATAATATGCCAACTGAATAATAAAAAAAAATCGACTAATTCTGTTAAGAGTAACTTATCAATTTTCGTAGAGACCGTGATATTTGAAAGTACTGCTATGACTTTTCATAAAACAAATAAAATTGAATCAACATGACAGTACTTTGACTTTATTCAGTTTCTTGATAAACTTATTAAAATTTCTGATGAATTTTTCTGAATTGATTTTTATTCTGTTATTAATAGACGAAAAGTATTAGATATTACGCTGCCGATGTTAAATACTTAAAATTTAATATGCCAACTGAATAATTAAAAAATAACGTCTTATTCTGTTAAGACTAAGTCAATAATTTTCGAATAGAACGTGACATTTGAAATTACTGCTATGAAATTTCCTAAAACGAATAAAATTCAATCACCATGACAGTACTTTGACTTTATTCAGTTTTTTGTTAAACTGATTAAAATTTCTGATGAATTTCCCTGAATAGATTTTTCTTCTGTTATTAACAGACGAAAATTATTAGATATTACGCTGCTGATGAAAAATACTTAAAATATAATATGCCAACTGAATAATAAAAAAAAATCGACTAATTCTGTTAAGAGTAACTTATCAATTTTCGAAGAGACCATGATATTTGAAAGTACTGCTATGACTTTTCATAAAACAAATAAAATTGAATCAACATGACAGTACTTTGACTTTATTCAGTTTCTTGATAAACTTATTAAAATTTCTGATGAATTTTTCGGAATAGATTTTTAATTGCCGAAATAATTAAACTGATTAAAATTTCTGACAATTATTCTGAATAGATTTTTATTCGGTTATTAATGGCCGAAAATTATTAGATATTACGCTGCTGGTGAAACATATTCAAAATTTAATATGCCAACTGAATAATTAAATAATAACGTCTTATTGTGTTAAGACCAAGTCAATAATTTTCGAATTGACTGTTACAACTCAAAAGTACTGCTATGAAATTTCCTAAAACGAATAAAATTTAATCACCATGACAGTACTTTGACTTTATTCAGTTTCTTGATAAACTTATTAAAATTTCTAATGAATTTACCTGAATTGATTTTTATTCTGTTATTAATAGACGAAAAGTATTAGATATTACGCTGCTGATGAAAAATACTTAAAATTTAATATGCCAACTGAATAATTATAAAAAAACGTCTTATTCTGTTATGAATAAGTCAATAATTTTCGAACAGACCGTGACATTTGAAATTACTGCGATGAAATTTTCTAAAACGAATAAAATTAAATCACCATGACAGTACTTTAAATTAGTTCAGTTTTTTGTTAAACTGATTAAAATTTCTGATGAATTATTCTGAATAGATTTTTATTCGGTTATTTATTGCCGAAAATTATTAGATATTACGCTGCTGGTGAAACATATTCAAAATTTAATATACCAACTGAATAATTAAAAAATAACATCTTATTGTGTTAAGACTAAGTCAATAATTTTCGAATAGACCATGACATTTGAAAGTACTGCTATGAAATTTCCTAAAACTAATAAAATATAATCACCATGACAGTACGATGACTTATTCAATTTTTTGTTAAACTAATTAAAATTTCTGATGAATTTACCTGAATAGATTTTTATTCTGTTATTAATTGCCGAAATAATTAGATCTTATGCTGCTAATGAAGCATACTTAAAATATAATATGCCAACTGAATAATAAAAAAAAATCGACTAATTCTGTTAAGAGTAACTGAACAATTTTCGAAGACACCATGATATTTGAAAGTACTGCTATGACTTTTCATAAAACGAATAAAATTGAATCAAAATGACAGTACTTTGACCTTATTCAGTTTCTTGATAAACTTATTAAAATTTCTGATGAATTTTCCTGAATATATTATTATTCTGTTATTAATTGCCGAAATAATTAGATATTAGGCTGCTGATGAAGTATACTGAAAATATAATATACCAACTGAATAATAAAAAAAAAATCGACTAATTCTGTTAAGAGTAACTCATCAATTTTTAAAGAGACCATGATATTTGAAAGCACTGCTATGAAATTTCCTAAAACGAATAAAATTGAATCTACATGACAGTACTTTGACTTTATTCAGTTTCTTGATAATCTTCTAAAAATTTCTGATGAATTTTTCTGAATTGATTTTTATTCTGTTATTAATAGACGAAAAATATTAGATATTACGCTGCCGATGATAAATACTTAAAATTTAATATGCCAACTGAATAATTAAAAAATAACGTTTTATTCTGTTATGAATAAGTCAATAATTTTCGAACAGACCGTGACATTTGAAATTACTGCTATGAAATTTCCTAAAACGAATAAAATTGAATCTACATGACAGTACTTTGACTTTATTCAGTTTCTTGATAAACTTCTAAAAATTTCTGATGAATTTTTCTGAATTGATTTTTATTCTTTTATTAATAGACGAAAAGTATTAGATATTACGCTGCCGATGTTAAATACTTAAAATTTAATATGCCAACTGAATAATTAAAAAATAACGTCTTATTTTGTTAAGACTAAGTCAATAATTTTCGAATAGAACGTGACATTTGAAATTACTTCTATGAAATTTCCTAAAACGAATAAAATTCAATCACCATGACAGTACTTTGATTTATTCTATTTTTTGTTAAACTAATTAAAATTTCTGATGAATTTTCCTGAATAGATTATTATTCTGTTATTAATTGCCGAAATAATTAGATATTATGCTGCTGATGAAGCATACTTAAAATATAATATGCCAAATGATTAATAAAAAAAAATCGACTAATTCTGTTAAGAGTAACTCATCAATTTTCGAAGAGACCATGATGTTTGAAAGTACTGCTATGACTTTTCATAAAACGAATAAATTGAATCAACATGACATAAATTTGACTTTATTCAGTTTCTTGATAAACTTATTAAAATTTCTGATGAATTTCTCTAAATAGAATTTTGTTCTGTTATTAATAGCCGAAAATTGTTAGATATTACACTGCTGATGAAACATACTTAAAATTTAATATGCCAAATGAATAATTAAAAAATAAAGTCTTATTCTGTTAAGATCAAGTCAATAATTTTCGAACAGACCGTGACATTTGAAATTACTGCTATGAAATTTCCTAAAACGAATAAAATTTAATCACCATGACAGTACTTTGACTTTATTCAGTTTCTTGATAAACTTATTAAAATTTCTTATGAATTTCTCTAAATAGAATTTTATATTGTTATTATTAGCCGAAAATTATTAGATATTACACTGCTGATGAAGCATACTTAAAATTTAATAAGTTAACTATAATGCGGAAATTTCATGCCCGCATTAGCATTTTTAAATTTACCCCGCGCTCAACTATGAAATTTGGCAACGCACGAGCAAGAACGGCGGACTACAGCCGGAAGAAAGAAAGAGCTCCATGTGCACGATTCATTCTTGCTGCCGGCTTTGCTTGGAGTAGGGACAGGTGTCCAGTTTTATTCTTTAAAATTTAATAATTATTAAAACTAGATCAAAGTATTTCAATTCAAATAGTTCATTTTAAAGATTAGTAAATTAAACTCATTAAAGTTATACAAGGCTATTTTTAAGATTTGTTAAAATTGATTGAAGCCTAAAATTATCAAGTTAAAATAATAAAGTGCTCTTCACATAAAAATTCACAGGCTATTTTCCAGAGTTCTTGGAACTCATTCAGAAGCCTAATTATTAAATTAACGAGCTCGATCAGAGGCCTAGAAAAGGGAATTAAGAATTCTTCAAGGTTGGCCATAAATTAATTACAATGTGCACATGTTTGACCAGTTAATTTTATTAAAATAATTTTCTGTGTAAATTTAAGTGTGTGTGAGTGTATGTTGGAATATAATAGTGCGCGAATATACACAGGTATACGAACACGCGGTATTTCTTTTATATCTTTCATTTTCTATTATTTCTCTTTTTATATATCTTCATATGTCGTTTGTCCGATACATGTGTATACGCGCGCACAAAATTGATATCAATTTAATTATAAGTCGATTATAAATAATGGCCATACAACGTAAGTTTTATATATAAAATATTATAATCTACTTTCTTAATCTTATATTAAATATTATGTCAAAACTACTCTTATCTCATTATTAACTTAGTTTCCCTTCCCTCCCCTCTTTTCAGGAATTCACGTACATATAATTTGTGGCCGGTATAACCGAGCGCCGAGTGTAATACACACATAAGTAAGTAAATGTACATTGGTGAAATTATGAATTATTTCAAGTTTATTTTAAGTACTAGATTTCAATAATACCTTTCAATTCGCTAATTAAAATTAATTATAAAATTATATACGAGAGAAACCATATAAATGCGCGAACTGTGATACAGATTTTATTTAGTTTTTATCCTAATTAATAGCAAGTTCCGGCATTATAACTGGCATCCCTTAATTAAAATAATAGCAATAAAAATAAGCAATTAAAATTTTTTTAAAATAAAAAATAAAATTAAAACCTTTTAAATGCAGAATCGTAAAATATTTCAAAATTGTAAACATTAAAATTAGTAATTATTGTTATTGTTTTAATAGGACCCAAGACCTTTCGACATACTAGTTCATAATTAGGTGACAGGTTGCAATTAACTTAGATTAAATTAAAATTGAACGTTTTAAATTAAAAATTTTTTTAGATTATACTTAAAAAAGTACCGTAAATTTTGTCAAATATTTTTTTTGAACAAAACAGATAATTAAAAAGTAAGCTATCAAAATAAAAATTTCCACATTTTTTTTTATTTTGGTAAATAGCAAGTAAATCTGGTGGCATCCTTTAATTGCAACTTTGAAACCTACAGCTACAGCTAAGTCAATAATATAGTTGTTAATTATTTTAAATATTTAGCATATTGAGGTAATTTTAAGTAATAATTAATTTTATTTTATTATTTAACAATGATTTACAAACAGTAAATCTAAAATTTGCCTAAGACCCAATATATATGGAACAATCCCAAAATTTTAAGAAATTTATTTTTGTTTGCAAAATTCAAAAGTTAAACAGTATATATGGGATATTTCATAAAATTCAAATTATTTTATCAAAGTAAAGATTAAATTTGAGATATATATGGGAAAACCCACAAAATTTAAAACATTGAAAATAAAATTATGACTAATTGCTCCTTTTGTAAGTATTTCATAAAATTACGTATGGAACAGTCCATAAATGTGTAAAGTTATAGCTTGCCAAAGAAAATTACAAAATTGCAATATATATATGGAACCTTCCACTCAAAATTTTAAATATTATCTAGTTAAAGTTATTAGTCCAGGAAAATTTAAAATTTTTTTAAAAGCTATAGGGGACTTTCCACAGTAATCGCACATATAAATCTCAAATTTTAAATACATATACATGGATAATTCCTATAATTAAATTTTTTTTTCTTCATAACAGTTACAATTTAATATAGGAAGCTGTTCATTAAAAGTAAGGCACAAATAAGTCGGCCAAAATTATTAAAATTTTCTAAGATATTATATATGGGTAATTCCCGACAGAAAATTTTCGAAAATTTTTTTTAGGCAAATTAAAAATTATACACATATACATGGGTAAATCCCAAAATTTTGTAAAAATTTGTATGGTATGGGTTATGCTGCGTTAATTCGTAAAAATTTTTTTTCGTACAATACATAGGCGATTACTTTGCGATTTTTTTTGTAAAGCTGGTTTTTTTTGACTTTAACCCTCGTAAACAAGTTTCATACCCCGAGCAAACTCAAATTGGGTCTAGCCTGGGCCACTCTCGATACAAACCAACAAATTTTTTTTTCTGCAAATACAAAAGCCATAATTGACCCATTTAAAGCTATAAATCAAAATTTTACATATTAACAGAATAAGAAGAATTAAATCAAGATAAATAACAAGAAATAACTCAAGAAAACAACGAAGATAAGAAAAAATAAAATATTTTCAATACTATAATAAATATAGGTCAAATTAAAAAAAATTAATGATTGGGCATATCCTGGGCCTTATTTAACCATTACAGGACAGAAAAAATTATAGAAAGCTAAAGAAAAAAAAAAAATAATAGAACAAGAAAACAAGAATAAAATTTTTTTTCTATTTTTTTATTTCAAGAAATCATCAATAAAATTTCAAGAAAATTATTATCCTTAATTAATTTAAAATATAATAAACTTTTGGGCTTACCCTGGGTCCAACTTATACCATTACAGCACTAGTAAGCGTACAACTATACATATAATTTTAAAATTTCAAGATTTATTTCAAGATATAATCAAATTAATCATCAAGACTAAAACAGCAAAAATTTAATTACAATTTTCTCAAGAAATTCTCAAGAAATCTCAAGAAATTTTTTTTAAATATCTAGATTTAAGTCATTAAAATAATATTTTGGGCCATCCTGGGTCTAAAATAAATAAATATATTTTAAAATCTTAACTACCTATCCCTAGCAAATTATTTTCTAGGCCAACATATAAACCTTATAATAGTAAAACTGCCTATCAAGCCTATATAATAAAAATGAATCCTGACCAGCAAGCCTCTGATAATAACAAAGAATCAAAAGATTCATCAGAAATCTCACTAGAAGAAACCGAACAAATAAATGATATTCAGGTTACAATAGATGCAACAACTGAAGTCAATAAAATGCCAGCAATTCAAGCTCGTGCATCAGCATGGGTTTACATGCAAGATACAGAAGCTATAAGCAAAGTATTGGAAGAATTACACATGATAATTCTAGATGACGTTTTCGAAAACCAGAGACGACTCCAAAATAACCTTATAGGCTTATATAATCCTGACGACTTCAACCTTGAGCCAGAAATTGATGTAGCAGATATAGATAATGTTAGACTAACAAGATTAAAATCAAAAGTAAACGCAATAGCGTCAGAGTCATTGGATAAAAGCTTAGAAAGAACAAAACGAGAAATCGAACTAGACAAACTCAAAGATCAAGAATGGTCAGCTATCGATGCAGCAAGAAAACAATTACATGATCTACAAGAAACAATCTTACAAAGAGAGAGGGCTTTACAAAATACAGAAACAGAAGGTATGAGAGCCCGATATCAAGAGATAATGAGTAATGCCATAACAAGAAATAGTAGAAGATCAGTAACTATTGCAGGTACAAATCAAAACATAAATCCAGAACAATATGCTCCAACTGCAAGCTCACCATTACATGAGCCTCACCGTAACAATTTGTACCAAAACCAGACAACTTTGCCAAATCAAACACAAGTAACAAGCTCATTTTATAGTAGGCCTAAAGATATAGGAGAAACCATAAGAAGATGGAATATTAAATTCTCAGCAGACTGCACAAAAAGTATTCAGAAATTTTTAGAAGACATAGACAGAAGAGCTTCATTATTAAGCGTCACTTCTGAAGAATTATTACTAGCTCTTCCAGACATGCTTGAAGGTAAAGCAAAAATTTGGTATTCTGCCATGTACAGACTCTGGAACAGCTGGGAACAGTTCAAAAGAGATGCAATAAGCCACTATGGGGCAGGCAAAGAATATCAACAAAAGCTAGAAACAGAGTTTATGTCAAGAACTCAAGGCGAAGACGAAGATGTAAGAACATACATGTTTAGTTTACTAGCCATCGCTGAAGAATTTCGCCCACATATCACTGACGAGAAAAAATTGGACATGCTATACAGAAATATACAACCAGAAATAAAAAAGTTATTATTCAGTAAAAATATAACAGATATTGACACATTCATCACAGAGGCAATCAGGGTAGAGGAACTCTTAAAGAGTGGTAACTTACCTCCCCCACCACCAAGAGAAGCATGCCTCTTTCCAGAAGCCTCATATACACCATCCAGGAAAGATAGGCCTAAAAATACATTAAATCAAGTAAGCGCAGTTTCGGCCGCAGATGTCAAAGAAATAGTTAGCGCCGAGCTAGCAGCTATAATACAAGATACAAAATTTAGTATGCGAGAATTACGTATTGGCAAAGACTGCTATGGGGCTAACGGTTCAGATTCAGATGATTATGATGAAGAGCCAAGAAGACCCCAAAGAAAAACCACACCAAAACAGCAAAAAGGTTACTCAAACCAAAATTATAGCCAGAACACCAGTCAAAACAGAAATTATTCAAATAATAATAATTATTCAAATAACAACTATACACCCAGAAATAACCAGCAGCCTGCAAGAAATTATAATAATCAACAGACACCCAATCAGCAAAATAGAGGCTATAATAGTGAGCAACAATACAGTCAACAAAATAGATCATATAATAACCAACAAAACTATCAAAAAGTTCCACAAAACAACAGTAATTCACAAAATTATCAAAGAACAAATCAAAATTATAATTATAATAATCAAACACAGCAAAGCCAGAATCAAAATACTAATACAAGAACAGTTAACAATACACAAATAAAGCAAGAAAAATCAAGCTAATAGTTCAAACCAGCAACAAGCAATTGGACAAGAAGAAAGGGTACCAAAATGCCCAAACTGCGGTGAAATAGGCCACCGTAGAAACGACTGTCCAAAACCACTCGTTTTTAAATGTTATACATGTGGGTCATCAGATCACCTTAAATATAATTGCCCACAAAATTTAAACAGGCGGAGGGACGCCTAAAGGGCCAGCGGCCTCCCTGTCAGAAAAAGAAAAGAGCCCAGCGATACAGAGAAAAGATAGAAGAGCTAATCAAAATAAACAGAGCCAAATGCTCAGAAAAATTCCACCCAGAATGCAGTGCCACAATTTTAACAGCCTCTCCAAGATGGTGGCTAAACGTAGAAATAGAAAATAAGATAACAAGCTCTCTTCTTGACTCTGGATCAGCCAGAACTATAATGGGACCAGTAGCTCTCGAGCTCGCAGAAAAACAAGGTCTTACGCTTAAAAACTACATAGGTGGAGGTGTACGAGTCGCGAACGGACATTTTTCACCTATATTTAACGCAGTAGACTTTAATTTCAAGTTAGGAACAGCTCAACATCAAATTGAAGTATTAATCATGCCAAATTTGACCACCGATTGCATTTTAGGCGCAGACTTTATGCGGTTATTTGACGTAGTACTACACGCAAAAGATGGTCAAATTGAGGCTGAAGGGCTACAGTCAAAAATTTCAGTAGATATTGCAACAGTAGACATAACATCTGAGTCACAAGGTCTTGCTCTACCTACTAAGGAACAGATAAATCAGTTAAATGAATTACTTGACAACTTATTGCCTTTAGACGAAGATGCACTAGGATGTACAGATCTAGTAGAACACGTTATTGACGTTGGGGACGCCCAGCCGATAAAACAGAAGTGCTATCCAGTCTCAAAGCCAATAGAAGAGGAAATGCATCGCCAAATTGATGATTTATTAGCAAAAGGCGTAATAGTTCCATCAAAAAGTGAATGGGCATCACCTGTAGTAATGGTAAAGCGTGAAGTTATTGGCAAAATGAACAAACCAGAGTTCAAATATAGGATGTGCATTGACTACAGGAAATTGAACCGGGTCTCAAAAGGGGACGCATTTCCAATACCAAATATGGACCAAATGCTCAACAGGCTCCAGGAAGCACGCTTCATTAGTACTTTGGACCTTTCAATGGCCTATCACCAGGTCCGCGTAGCGGAACACTGTCGCCATCTCACGGCATTTGTTGTGCCAGGCAAAGGTATCTTTGAGTACGTCAGAATGCCGTTCGGATTAAAAGGGGCACCAGCGACATTTATGCGAGCTATGAGCAAAATAATAACGCCCGACATGTCGCCATATGTTATGGCTTACATAGACGACATAATAATTGCCACGTCAACGTGGTCAAGCCATTTAAAATGGCTAGAACTGGTGATCAAGAAGGTTACAGAAGCCGGATTCACCATAAACAGAAACAAGAGCTATTTTGGAAAATCGAAAGTGCGTTACTTGGGCTTCTTAATAAACGAAGAGGGTACGCAACCAGATCCAGAAAAAATTAAGCCAATAGTCGATTATCCAAAACCGAAAAATTTAAAGCAATTGCGAAGATTTTTAGGAATGACATCATGGTATAGAAAATTCATTCCAGCCTACGCTTCAATAGCAGAACCCTTAACATACCTTACAAAAAACGTACCGTATATTTGGGTAGAAGAGTGCCAGTCGGCTTTTGAAACTCTTAAAGCTAAATTAGCGTCAGCACCTATTTTAGGTAGGCCAGATTTTAAAGAACAGTTTATCATTGAAACAGATGCAAGTAATACAGGTTTAGGCGCGGTGCTGCTGCAAAAGATAGAAGGCAATGAAAGAATCATAGCCTACGCTAGCCGCGTGCTGAACGAGCATGAAATCAAATATAACACAACAGAAAAAGAATGTTTGGCGATTTTTTGGTCAATTACCAAGAAATTTCGGTGCTACGTAGAAGGCACACATTTTAAGGTTATCACAGATCACGAAGCATTAAAATGGCTAATCAATCTCAAGAATCCAAACGGGCGATTAGCCAGGTGGTCTTTAGATATCCAAGGATACGACTTTGACGTCGAACACAGAAAAGGAGCTTATCACGTCGTCCCAGATGCTCTCTCGAGAGCACACGAAGATTTAGTAATGGTATCTACTGTGGAAATTTCAGGAAAAATAGAAGACGATTGGTATATCCAGAGACTCAAAGACGTACAGGAAAATCCAGAAAAATTCAAGGATTACAAAATAGTGGATGGTCTACTATATTATTATAGACCAGACCCACGTACAGCGGTTGTCAGAGAAGAAGAGACCGACTGGAAATTAGTAGTTCCAAAACAGAATAGAGATCAAGTCTTAAAAGAATGTCATGAAGAACATGGAGGTCATTTAGGCATAAAAAAGTCATATTATAGAGCGTTTGAGCTATATTACTGGCCAGGAATGAATAGAGATATGGCAAAGTACGTTAAGGCATGCTATATATGCCAACAAGTTAAACCAGTATATGGCAAACCAGCGGGATTCATGGAAAAACGGAAAATACCATCGTTATGGACACATGTTGCCTCAGACTGTATGGGACCATTTCCACGATCAAAGAATGGCTATAATTTTATCGTGATATATGAAGATTTACTCACAAAGTATGCTGAGGTCATACCAATCAGAAAGAAGGATGGCCAGACAATAGTGAAAAACTTTAAACAACACGTGATTTATAGGCATGGTACTCCAGAACAGCTAATTTCTGATAACGGCACAGAATACAAGAATAAAGAAATGTCCAGTTTGCTAGAAAAACACGACATCGAACATACGCTAGTACCTCCAGGACATCCACAAAGCGACCCAGTTGAAAGGCTCAATCGGACCATCAAATCCATGATCAGAGCATACATAACACCAGACCACAGAACATGGGACTCCGAACTTATGGAAAAAGTCTTCAACTACAACACATCAGTCCATGAAACAACAGGTTATTCACCTTTTTATCTATGCTATGGTCGAAACCCGTCACTATCACCAACATTAAAAAGATCTGAAGAACATAAAGCAGCGAAGAATCGGGCCAAACAAAATGAAGAAATAAAACATATACGGCAAATAGCAAAAGACAATCAAAAAGAGTCTACCGAACGCCAGGCAAGAAATTATGATCTTGGAAGATCTTCTCATAATTTCAAGGTCGGAGACAAAGTTTGGATTAAAAACGTAGTCCTGTCAAACACATCAGAAAACATAGCAAGTGGCCTAGCTCCCAAAAATAGAGGAGAATATACCTTGACCAAACAGGTCTCAGATAATCTCTTTGAGTTAACAGGCAAAGATGGTGTAATAGAAAATACATATCACGTAAAAGACCTGAAACACATAGAGGGAAAATTCACAATAACACCAAAAGAACCAACTCAAACAGAAAATAATCAAGAAAATAAAAATAATAATGAAGTACTTCAAGAAACAACACCAAATAAAAACACAACACCACGTAAACCTGGAAGGCCTAAGAAGGTAAAACGCGGTAAAGTCAGAAAAACAACACTGGCACCTCAAAAACTAAATGAGCAACCAGTAACTAACACCAATAAGAAAAATTCAGATAGTAATTACATACCATATCACAGATATAAAACCAGAAGTAAAACTTCACAAGAGGTCGACAAGAGACCAGAAGTTATAGAAGAAAAATCGGTCATCAAGAAACCAGAAGAAAGAAGAAAAGTGGCCGTCAAAAGGCCTGAAGAAAATACTAACAAAAGACCGCGCGGCCGACCGCGTAAAGCTCATGTGGGGGTAGGGGGCGAGCCTCAAAATACCAGCTACGTGAATAGCGCCTATATCGGTTCTAACTTCATCGCGCGCGTCTTAGGAAACTGCGACAAAAATCGTAATTTATAAAGAATCTAAATAGATATTTAATATTGTAAATAGTAGAAATTTAATTAGGATAGGAGAACAAAATAACTAAAGTCGAAACGTAACCTAACAGAAAATGAAAATTTCTGTTACAGATGAACGTCAATGAATATGAATGGGTCATAGACCTCAACTGCGAAAATGCAGAATTTAGCGTCGAGACCAAGAAATTTAAGGACATCGACGGAAAACTTAAGATTAAAATAAAAGCGACAGTGGTCGACAAAACCACAATGCCTGAAAAAGCAACTATTACTGAACTTAATACAGTTCAGCCCTTATGCGACAGTCCACCAGCATCGAAGAAATTAGAAAACACATTAGTAAAAATACCAGCTACCTTACAGTATGGCAGAATAAATAGAGGGCTTATGATAAAAATACTAAGCTCACCGGAAAACAATCCCATATACAGAATCTTCCCACCAGCAGACAACTATGCAGAAATTCAAGAACCCCAACCATTGGTTCTTAGACGCCCAAGGGCGATAAAAGCAGCGCCAGAACAATCAAAGGAGCCAGCACAAAGAAAAGAGGAAGAAATAGCAAAGACCATCGAGGCACAAGAAGCACCAGCTAGAACAAGCCCACTCGAGTGCATACAAATACGCAGCTGGGTAGAAGAAATGGGCTTTGAGGTAGAGTTTAAAGAGAGGTACTTAAAGTTAAGGAAAATCTACTCAGAGTACCAGAAAAATAACCGTGAGATGGAAGAATGGAAAAGAGAAAAAAAGACATATAGCAGATACACAAAGGAAGGTAAATATCAAAAATGATATATAAACAAGAACCACATCAGGCCTTTACAAGAAAGACAAGAAAGTCTATATGACACTTATATGGCAATAAGGGATGAATTTCCAAATAATGCCAGACTATATTATCGGTTAGTACCATTACCGAAACCAGCACCACCTTTACCTTACAACTAGGTTGCTTAGCCATAGGCTAAACAACCACTGGGGGTTGGGGTATAATGCGGAAATTTCATGCCCGCATTAGCATTTTTAAATTTACCCCGCGCTCAACTATGAAATTTGGCAACGCACGAGCAAGAACGGCGGACTACAGCCGGAAGAAAGAAAGAGCTCCATGTGCACGATTCATTCTTGCTGCCGGCTTTGCTTGGAGCAGGGACAGGTGTCCAGTTTTATTCTTTAAAATTTAATAATTATTAAAACTAGATCAAAGTATTTCAATTCAAATAGTTCATTTTAAAGATTAGTAAATTAAACTCATTAAAGTTATACAAGGCTATTTTTAAGATTTGTTAAAATTGATTGAAGCCTAAAATTATCAAGTTAAAATAATAAAGTGCTCTTCACATAAAAATTCACAGGCTATTTTCCAGAGTTCTTGGAACTCATTCAGAAGCCTAATTATTAAATTAACGAGCTCGATCAGAGGCCTAGAAAAGGGAATTAAGAATTCTTCAAGGTTGGCCATAAATTAATTACAATGTGCACATGTTTGACCAGTTAATTTTATTAAAATAATTTTCTGTGTAAATTTAAGTGTGTGTGAGTGTATGTTGGAATATAATAGTGCGCGAATATACACAGGTATACGAACACGCGGTATTTCTTTTATATCTTTCATTTTCTATTATTTGTCTTTTTATATATCTTCATATGTCGTTTGTCCGATACATGTGTATACGCGCGCACAAAATTGATATCAATTTAATTATAAGTCGATTATAAATAATGGCCATACAACGTAAGTTTTATATATAAAATATTATAATCTACTTTCTTAATCTTATATTAAATATTATGTCAAAACTACTCTTATCTCATTATTGACTTAGTTTCCCTTCCCTCCCCTCTTTTCAGGAATTCACGTACATATAATTTGTGGCCGGTATAACCGAGCGCCGAGTGTAATACACACATAAGTAAGTAAATGTACATTGGTGAAATTATGAATTATTTCAAGTTTATTTTAAGTACTAGATTTCAATAATACCTTTCAATTCGCTAATTAAAATTAATTATAAAATTATATACGAGAGAAACCATATAAATGCGCGAACTGTGATACAGATTTTATTTAGTTTTTATCCTAATTAATAGCAAGTTCCGGCATTATATAACTGAATGAAAAAAAAAATCGACTAATTCGGTTAAGAGTAACTCAACAATTTTTGAAGAGACCATGATATTTGAAAGTACTGCTATGACTTTTCATAAAACAAATAAAATTGAATCAACATGACAGTACTTTGACTTTATTCAGTTTCTTGATAAACTTCTAAAAATTTCTGATGAATTTTTCTGAATTGATTTTTATTCTTTTATTAATAGACGAAAAGTATTAGATATTACGCTGCTGATGTTAAATACTTAAAATTTAATATGCCAACTGAATAATTAAAAAATAACGTCTTATTCTGTTAAGACTAAGTCAATAATTTTCGAATAGAACGTGACATTTGAAATTAATGCTATGAAATTTCCTAAAACGAATAAAATTCAATCACCATGACAGTACTTTGACTTTATTCAGTTTTTTGTTAAACTGATTAAAATTTCTGATGAATTTCCCTGAATAGATTTTTCTTCTGTTATTAACAGACAAAAATTATTAGATATTACGCTGCTGATGAAAAATACTTAAAATATAATATGCCAACTGAATAATAAAAAAAAATCGACTAATTCTGTTAAGAGTAACTTATCAATTTTCGAAGAGACCATAATATTTGAAAGTACTGCTATGACTTTTCATAAAACTAATAAATTGAATCAACATGACATAACTTTGATTTTATTCAGTTTCTTGATAAACTTATTAAAATTTCTGATGAATTTCTCTAAATAGAATTTTGTTCTGTTATTAATAGCCGAAAATTGTTAGATATTACACTGCTGATGAAACATACTTAAAATTTAATATGCCAACTGAATAATTAAAAAATAAAGTCTTATTCTGTTAAGATTAAGTCAATAATTTTCGAACAGACCGTGACATTTGAAATTACTGCTATGAAATTTCCTAAGACGAATAAAATTTAATCACCATGACAGTACTTTGACTTTATTCAGTTTCTTGATAAACTTATTAAAATTTCTTATGAATTTCTCTAAATAGAATTTTATTTTGTTATTAATAGCCGAAAATTATTAGATATTACACTGCTGATGAAGCATAAGTCTAAGTCAATAATTTTCGAATAGACCGTGACATCTCAAAAGTATTGCTATGATATTTCCTAAAACGAATAAAATTTAATCATCATGACAGTACTTTGACTTTATTCAGTTTTTTGTTAAACTGATTAAAATTTCTGATGAAGTTTGCTGAATAGATTTTTATTCTGTTATTAATTGCCGAAATAATTAGATATTATGCTGCTGATGAAGCATACTTAAAATATAATATGCCAACTGAATAATAAAAAAAAATCGACTAATTCTGTTAAGAGTAACTCATCAATTTTCGAAGAGACCCTGATATTTGAAAGTACTGCTATGACTTTTCATAAAACGAATAAATTTTAATCACCATGAGAGTACTTTGACTTAATTCAGATTTTTCTTAAAGTGATGAAAATTTCTGATGAATTTTCCTGAATAGATTTTTAATTGCCCAAATAATTAGATATTATGCTACTGCTGAAGTATACTTAAAATTTAATTTGCCAACTGAATCATAAAAAAATAACGACTAATTATATTAAGAGTAACTGAACAATTTTCGAAGACACCATGATATTTGAAACTACTGCTATGAACTTGCCTAAAACCAATAAAATTGAATCAACATGACAGTACTTTAACTTTATTCAGCTTATTGATAAATTTATTAAAATTTCTGATGAATTTCCCTTAATTGATTTTTATTCTGTTATTAATAGCCGAAAATTAATAGATATTTTGCTGCAGATGAAACATACTTAAAATTTAATATGCCAACTGAATAATTAAAAAATAACGTCTTATTCTATTATGACTAAGTTAATAATTTTTGAATAGACCATGAAATTTGAATGTACTGCTATGAAATTTCCTAAAACTAATAAAATTTAATCACCATGACAGTACTTTGACTTATTCTATTTTTAGTTAAACTAATTAAAATTTCTGATGAATTTTCCTGAATAGATTATTATTCTGTTATTAATTGCCGAAATAATTAGATATTATGCTGCTGATGAAGCATACTTAAAATATAATATGCCAACTGAATAATAAAAAAAAATCGACTAATTCTGTTAAGAGTAACTCATCAATTTTCGAAGAGACCCTGATATTTGAAAGTACTGCTATGACTTTTCATAAAACGAATAAATTGAATCAACATTACATAACTTTGACTTTATTCAGTTTCTTGATAAACTTATTAAAATTTCTGATGAATTTCTCTAAATAGAATTTTGTTCTGTTATTAATAGCCGAAAATTATTAGATATTACACTGCTGATGAAACATACTTAAAATTTAATATGCCAACTGAATAATTAAAAAATAAAGTCTTATTCTGTTAAGATTAAGTCAATAATTTTCGAACAGACCGTGACATTTGAAATTACTGCTATGAAATTTCCTAAATCGAATAAAATTTAATCACCATGACAGTACTTTTACTTTATTCAGTTTCTTGACAAACTTATTAAAATTTCTTATGAATTTTTCTAAATAGAATTTTATTTTGTTATTAATAGCCGAAAATTATTAGATATTACACTGCTGATGAAGCATACTTCAAATTTAATAAGCCAACTGAATAATAAAAAAAAATCGACTAATTCTGTTAAGAGTAACTCAACAATTTTTGAAGAGACCATGATATTTGAAAGTACTGCTATGACTTTTCATAAAACAAATAAAATTGAATGACCATGACAGTACTTTGGCTTTATTCAGTTTCTTGATAAACTTATTAAAATTTCTTATGAATTTCTCTAAATAGAATTTTATTTTGTTATTAATAGCCGAAAATTATTAGATATTACACTGCTGATGAAGCATAAGTCTAAGTCAATAATTTTCGAATAGACCGTGACATCTCAAAAGTACTACTATGACTTTTCCTAAAACGAATAAATTTTAATCACCATGACAGTACTTTGACTTAATTCAGTTTTTTCTTAAAGTGATGAAAATTTCTGATGAATTTTCCTGAATAGATTTTTAATTGCCCAAATAATTAGATATTATGCTACTGCTGAAGTATACTTAAAATTTAATTTGCCAACTGAATCATAAAAAAATAACGACTAATTATATTAAGAGTAACTGAACAATTTTCGAAGACACCATGATATTTGAAACTTCTGCTATGAACTTGCCTAAAACCAATAAAATTGAATCAACATGACAGTACTTTAACTTTATTCAGCTTATTGATAAATTTATTAAAATTTCTGATGAATTTCCCTTAATTGATTTTTATTCTGTTATTAATAGCCGAAAATTAATAGATATTTTGCTGCAGATGAAACATACTTAAAATTTAATATGCCAACTGAATAATTAAAAAATAACGTCTTATTCTATTATGACTAAGTTAATAATTTTTGAATAGACCATGAAATTTGAATGTACTGCTATGAAATTTCCTAAAACTAATAAAATTTAATCACCATGACAGTACTTTGACTTATTCTATTTTTTGTTAAACTAATTAAAATTTCTGATGAATTTTCCTGAATAGATTATTATTCTGTTATTAATTGCCGAAATAGTTAGATATTATGCTGCTGATGAAGCATACTTAAAATATAATATGCCAACTGAATAATAAAAAAAAATCTACTAATTCTGTTAAGAGTAACTCATTAATTTTCGAAGATTCCCTGATATTTGAAAGTACTGCTATGACTTTTCATAAAACGAATAAATTGAATCAACATTACATAACTTTGACTTTATTCAGTTTCTTGATAAACTTATTAAAATTTCTGATGAATTTCTCTAAATAGAATTTTGTTCTGTTATTAATAGCCGAAAATTATTAGATATTACACTGCTGATGAAACATACTTAAAATTTAATATGCCAACTGAATAATTAAAAACTAAAGTCTTATTCTGTTAAGATTAAGACAATAATTTTCGAACAGACCGTGACATTTGAAATTACTGCTATGAAATTTCCTAAATCGAATAAAATTTAATCACCATGACAGTACTTTGACTTTATTCAGTTTCTTGACAAACTTATTAAAATTTCTTATGAATTTTGCTAAATAGAATTTTATTTTGTTATTAATAGCTGAAAATTATTAGATATTACACTGCTGATGATAAATACATAAAATTTAATATCCCAACTAAATAATAAAAAAAAATCGACTAATTCTGTTAAGAGTAACTCAACAATTTTCGAAGACACCATGATATTTGAAAGTACTGCTATGACTTTTCATAAAACGAATAAAATTGAATCAAAATGACAGTACTTTGACCTTATTCAGTTTCTTGATAAACTTATTAAAATTTCTGATGAATTTTCCTGAATAGATTATTATTCTGTTATTAATTGCCGAAATAATTAGATATTAGGCAGCTGATGAAGTATACTGAAAATATAATATGCCAACTGAATAATTAAAAAATAACGTTTTATTCTGTTATGAATAAGTCAATAATTTTCGAACAGACCGTGACATTTGAAATTACTGCTATGAAATTTCCTAAAACGAATAAAATTGAATCTACATGACAGTACTTTGACTTTATTCAGTTTCTTGATAAACTTCAAAAAATTTCTGATGAATTTTTCTGAATTGATTTTTATTCTTTTATTAATAGACGAAAAGTATTAGATATTACGCTGCCGATGTTAAATACTTAAAATTTAATATGCCAACTGAATAATTAAAAAATAACGTCTTATTCTGTTAAGACTAAGTCAATAATTTTCGAATAGAACGTGACATTTGAAATTACTGCTATGAAATTTCCTAAAACGAATAAAATTCAATCACCATGACAGTACTTTGACTTTATTCAGTTTTTTGTTAAACTGATTAAAATTTCTGATGAATTTCCCTGAATAGATTTTTCTTCTGTTATTAACAGACGAAAATTATTAGATATTACGCTGCTGATGAAAAATACTTAAAATATAATATTCCAACTGAATAATAAAAAAAAATCGACTAATTCTGTTAAGAGTAACTTATCAATTTTCGAAGAGACCATGATATTTGAAAGTACTGCTATCACTTTTCATAAAACAAATAAAATTGAATCAACATGATAGTACTTTGACTTTATTCAGTTTCTTGATAAACTTATTAAAATTTCTGATGAATTTTTCTGAATAGATTTTTATCCTGTTATTAATTGCCGAAATAATTAGATATTATGCTGCTAATGAAGCATACTTAAAATATAATATGCCAACTGAATAATTAAAAAAAAATTGACTAATTCTGTTAAGAGTAACTCATCAATTTTTAAAGAGACCATGATATTTGAAATTACTGCTATGAAATTTCCTAAAACGAATAAAATTGAATCTACATGACAGTACTTTGACTTTATTCAGTTTCTTGATAAACTTCTAAAAATTTCTGATGAATTTTTCTGAATTGATTTTTATTCTTTTATTAATAGACGAAAAGTATTAGATATTACGCTGCCGATGTTAAATACTTAAAATTTAATATGCCAACTGAATAATTAAAAAATAACGTCTTATTCTGTTAAGACTAAGTCAATAATTTTCCAATAGAACGTGACATTTGAAATTACTGCTATGAAATTTCCTAAAACGAATAAAATTCAGTCACAATGACAGTACTTTGAATTTATTCAGTTTTTTGTTAAACTGATTAAAATTTCTGATGAATTTCCCTGAATAGATTTTTCTTCTGTTATTAACAGACGAAAATTATTAGATATTACGCTGCTGATGAAAAGTACTTAAAATATAATATGCCAACTGAATAATAAAAAAAAATCGACTAATTCTGTTAAGAGTAACTCAACAATTTTTGAAGAGACCATGATATTTGAAAGTACTGCTATGACTTTTCATAAAACAAATAAAATTGAATGACCATGACAGTACTTTGGCTTTATTCAGTTTCTTGATAAACTTATTAAAATTTCTTATGAATTTCTCTAAATAGAATTTTATTTTGTTATTAATAGCCGAAAATTATTAGATATTACACTGCTGATGAAGCATAAGTCTAAGTCAATAATTTTCGAATAGACCGTGACATCTCAAAAGTATTGCTATGAAATTTCCTAAAACGAATAAAATTTAATCATCATGACAGTACTTTGACTTTATTCAGTTTTTTGTTAAACTGATTAAAATTTCTGATGAAGTTTCCTGAATAGATTTTTATTCTGTTATTATTTGCCGAAATAATTAGATATTATGCTGCTGATGAAGCATACTTAAAATATAATATGCCAACTGAATAATAAAAAAAAATCGACTAATTCTGTTAAGAGTAACTCATCAATTTTCGAAGAGACCATGATATTTGAAAGTACTACTATGACTTTTCCTAAAACGAATAAATTTTAATCACCATGACAGTACTTTGACTTAATTCAGTTTTTTCTTAAAGTGATGAAAATTTCTGATGAATTTTCCTGAATAGATTTTTAATTGCCCAAATAATTAGATATTATGCTACTGCTGAAGTATACTTAAAATTTAATTTGCCAACTGAATCATAAAAAAATAACGACTAATTATATTAAGAGTAACTGAACAATTTTCGAAGACACCATGATATTTGAAACTTCTGCTATGAACTTGCCTAAAACCAATAAAATTGAATCAACATGACAGTACTTTAACTTTATTCAGCTTATTGATAAATTTATTAAAATTTCTGATGAATTTCCCTTAATTGATTTTTATTCTGTTATTAATAGCCGAAAATTAATAGATATTTTGCTGCAGATGAAACATACTTAAAATTTAATATGCCAACTGAATAATTAAAAAATAACGTCTTATTCTATTATGACTAAGTTAATAATTTTTGAATAGACCATGAAATTTGAATGTACTGCTATGAAATTTCCTAAAACTAATAAAATTTAATCACCATGACAGTACTTTGACTTATTCTATTTTTAGTTAAACTAATTAAAATTTCTGATGAATTTTCCTGAATAGATTATTATTCTGTTATTAATTGCCGAAATAATTAGATATTATGCTGCTGATGAAGCATACTTAAAATATAATATGCCAACTGAATAATAAAAAAAAATCGACTAATTCTGTTAAGAGTAACTCATCAATTTTCGAAGAGACCCTGATATTTGAAAGTACTGCTATGACTTTTCATAAAACGAATAAATTGAATCAACATGACATAACTTTGACTTTATTCAGTTTCTTGATAAACTTATTAAAATTTCTGATGAATTTCTCTAAATAGAATTTTGTTCTGTTATTAATAGCCGAAAATTATTAGATATTACACTGCTGATGAAACATACTTAAAATTTAATATGCCAACTGAATAATTAAAAAATAAAGTCTTATTCTGTTAAGATTAAGTCAATAATTTTCGAACAGACCGTGACATTTGAAATTACTGCTATGAAATTTCCTAAATCGAATAAAATTTAATCACCATGACAGTACTTTGTCTTTATTCAGTTTCTTGACAAACTTATTAAAATTTCTTATGAATTTTTCTAAATAGAATTTTATTTTGTTATTAATAGCCGAAAATTATTAGATATTACACTGCTGATGAAGCATACTTCAAATTTAATAAGCCAACTGAATAATAAAAAAAAATCGACTAATTCTGTTAAGAGTAACTCAACAATTTTTGAAGAGACCATGATATTTGAAAGTACTGCTATGACTTTTCATAAAACAAATAAAATTGAATCACCATGACAGTACTTTGGCTTTATTCAGTTTCTTGATAAACTTATTAAAATTTCTTATGAATTTCTCTAAATAGAATTTTATTTTGTTATTAATAGCCGAAAATTATTAGATATTACACTGCTGATGAAGCATAAGTCTAAGTCAATAATTTTCGAATAGACCGTGACATCTCAAAAGTATTGCTATGAAATTTCCTAAAACGAATAAAATTTAATCATCATGACAGTACTTTGACTTTATTCAGTTTTTTGTTAAACTGATTAAAATTTCTGATGAAGTTTCCTGAATAGATTTTTATTCTGTTATTAATTGCCGAAATAATTAGATATTATGCTGCTGATGAAGCATACTTAAAATATAATATGCCAACTGAATAATAAAAAAAAATCGACTAATTCTGTTAAGAGTAACTCAACAATTTTCGAAGAGACCATGATATTTGAAAGTACTACTATGACTTTTCCTAAAACGAATAAATTTTAATCACCATGACAGTACTTTGACTTAATTCAGTTTTTTCTTAAAGTGATGAAAATTTCTGATGAATTTTCCTGAATAGATTTTTAATTGCCCAAATAATTAGATATTATGCTACTGCTGAAGTATACTTAAAATTTAATTTACCAACTGAATCATAAAAAAATAACGACTAATTATATTAAGAGTAACTGAACAATTTTCGAAGACACCATGATATTTGAAACTTCTGCTATGAACTTGCCTAAAACCAATAAAATTGAATCAACATGACAGTACTTTAACTTTATTCAGCTTATTGATAAATTTATTAAAATTTCTGATGAATTTCCCTTAATTGATTTTTATTCTGTTATTAATAGCCGAAAATTAATAGATATTTTGCTGCAGATGAAACATACTTAAAATTTAATATGCCAACTGAATAATTAAAAAATAACGTCTTATTCTATTATGACTAAGTTAATAATTTTTGAATAGACCATGAAATTTGAATGTACTGCTATGAAATTTCCTAAAACTAATAAAATTTAATCACCATGACAGTACTTTGACTTATTCTATTTTTAGTTAAACTAATTAAAATTTCTGATGAATTTTCCTGAATAGATTATTATTCTGTTATTAATTGCCGAAATAATTAGATATTATGCTGCTGATGAAGCATACTTAAAATATAATATGCCAACTGAATAATAAAAAAAAATCGACTAATTCTGTTAAGAGTAACTCATCAATTTTCGAAGAGACCATGATATTTGAAAGTACTACTATGACTTTTCCTAAAACGAATAAATTTTAATCACCATGACAGTACTTTGACTTAATTCAGTTTTTTCTTAAAGTGACGAAAATTTCTGATGAATTTTCCTGAATAGATTTTTAATTGCCCAAATAATTAGATATTATGCTACTGCTAAAGTATACTTAAAATTTAATTTGCCAACTGAATCATAAAAAAATAACGACTTATTATATTAAGAGTAACTGAACAATTTTCGAAGACACCATGAAATTTGAAACTACTGCTATGAACTTGCCTAAAACCAATAAAATTGAATCAACATGACAGTACTTTAACTTTATTCAGCTTATTGATAAATTTATTAAAATTTCTGATGAATTTCCCTTAATTGATTTTTATTCTGTTATTAATAGCCGAAAATTGATAGATATTTTGCTGCAGATGAAACATACTTAAAATTTAATATGCCAACTGAATAATTAAAAAATAACGTCTTATTCTATTATGACTAAGTTAATAATTTTTGAATAGAAAATGACATTTGAATGTACTGCTATGAAATTTCCTAAAACTAATAAAATTTAATCACCATGACAGTACTTTGACTTATTCTATTTTTTGTTAAACTAATTAAAATTTCTGATGAATTTTCCTGAATAGATTATTATTCTGTTATTAATTGCCGAAATAATTAGATATTATGCTGCTGATGAAGCATACTTAAAATATAATATGCCAACTGACTAATAAAAAAAAATCGACTAATTCTGTTAAGAGTAACTCATCAATTTTCGGAGAGACCATGATATTTGAAAGTACTACTATGACTTTTCCTAAAACGAATAAATTTTAATCACCATGACAGTACTTTGACTTAATTCAGTTTTTTCTTAAAGTGATGAAAATTTCTGATGAATTTTCCTGAATAGATTTTTAATTGCCCAAATAATTAGATATTATGCTACTGCTGAAGTATACTTAAAATTTAATTTGCCAACTGAATCATAAAAAAATAACGACTAATTATATTAAGAGTAACTGAACAATTTTCGAAGACACCATGATATTTGAAACTTCTGCTATGAACTTGCCTAAAACCAATAAAATTGAATCAACATGACAGTACTTTAACTTTATTCAGCTTATTGATAAATTTATTAAAATTTCTGATGAATTTCCCTTAATTGATTTTTATTCTGTTATTAATAGCCGAAAATTAATAGATATTTTGCTGCAGATGAAACATACTTAAAATTTAATATGCCAACTGAATAATTAAAAAATAACGTCTTATTCTATTATGACTAAGTTAATAATTTTTGAATAGACCATGAAATTTGAATGTACTGCTATGAAATTTCCTAAAACTAATAAAATTTAATCACCATGACAGTACTTTGACTTATTCTATTTTTAGTTAAACTAATTAAAATTTCTGATGAATTTTCCTGAATAGATTATTATTCTGTTATTAATTGCCGAAATAATTAGATATTATGCTGCTGATGAAGCATACTTAAAATATAATATGCCAACTGAATAATAAAAAAAAATCGACTAATTCTGTTAAGAGTAACTCATCAATTTTCGAAGAGACCATGATATTTGAAAGTACTGCTATGACTTTTCATAAAACAAATAAAATTGAATGACCATGACAGTACTTTGGCTTTATTCAGTTTCTTGATAAACTTATTAAAATTTCTTATGAATTTCTCTAAATAGAATTTTATTTTGTTATTAATAGCCGAAAATTATTAGATATTACACTGCTGATGAAGCATAAGTCTAAGTCAATAATTTTCGAATAGACCGTGACATCTCAAAAGTATTGCTATGAAATTTCCTAAAACGAATAAAATTTAATCATCATGACAGTACTTTGACTTTATTCAGTTTTTTGTTAAACTGATTAAAATTTCTGATGAAGTTTCCTGAATAGATTTTTATTCTGTTATTAATTGCCGAAATAATTAGATATTATGCTGCTGATGAAGCATACTTAAAATATAATATGCCAACTGAATAATAAAAAAAAATCGACTAATTCTGTTAAGAGTAACTCAACAATTTTCGAAGAGACCATGATATTTGAAAGTACTACTATGACTTTTCCTAAAACGAATAAATTTTAATCACCATGACAGTACTTTGACTTAATTCAGTTTTTTCTTAAAGTGATGAAAATTTCTGATGAATTTTCCTGAATAGATTTTTAATTGCCCAAATAATTAGATATTATGCTACTGCTGAAGTATACTTAAAATTTAATTTGCCAACTGAATCATAAAAAAATAACGACTAATTATATTAAGAGTAACTGAACAATTTTCGAAGACACCATGATATTTGAAACTTCTGCTATGAACTTGCCTAAAACCAATAAAATTGAATCAACATGACAGTACTTTAACTTTATTCAGCTTATTGATAAATTTATTAAAATTTCTGATGAATTTCCCTTAATTGATTTTTATTCTGTTATTAATAGCCGAAAATTAATAGATATTTTGCTGCAGATGAAACATACTTAAAATTTAATATGCCAACTGAATAATTAAAAAATAACGTCTTATTCTATTATGACTAAGTTAATAATTTTTGAATAGACCATGAAATTTGAATGTACTGCTATGAAATTTCCTAAAACTAATAAAATTTAATCACCATGACAGTACTTTGACTTATTCTATTTTTAGTTAAACTAATTAAAATTTCTGATGAATTTTCCTGAATAGATTATTATTCTGTTATTAATTGCCGAAATAATTAGATATTATGCTGCTGATGAAGCATACTTAAAATATAATATGCCAACTGAATAATAAAAAAAAATCGACTAATTCTGTTAAGAGTAACTCATCAATTTTCGAAGAGACCATGATATTTGAAAGTACTACTATGACTTTTCCTAAAACGAATAAATTTTAATCACCATGACAGTACTTTGACTTAATTCAGTTTTTTCTTAAAGTGACGAAAATTTCTGATGAATTTTCCTGAATAGATTTTTAATTGCCCAAATAATTAGATATTATGCTACTGCTGAAGTATACTTAAAATTTAATTTGCCAACTGAATCATAAAAAAATAACGACTTATTATATTAAGAGTAACTGAACAATTTTCGAAGACACCATGAAATTTGAAACTACTGCTATGAACTTGCCTAAAACCAATAAAATTGAATCAACATGACAGTACTTTAACTTTATTCAGCTTATTGATAAATTTATTAAAATTTCTGATGAATTTCCCTTAATTGATTTTTATTCTGTTATTAATAGCCGAAAATTGATAGATATTTTGCTGCAGATGAAACATACTTAAAATTTAATATGCCAACTGAATAATTAAAAAATAACGTCTTATTCTATTTTGACTAAGTTAATAATTTTTGAATAGAAAATGACATTTGAATGTACTGCTATGAAATTTCCTAAAACTAATAAAATTTAATCACCATGACAGTACTTTGACTTATTCTATTTTTTGTTAAACTAATTAAAATTTCTGATGAATTTTCCTGAATAGATTATTATTCTGTTATTAATTGCCGAAATAGTTAGATATTATGCTGCTGATGAAGCATACTTAAAATATAATATGCCAACTGAATAATAAAAAAAAATCTACTAATTCTGTTAAGAGTAACTCATTAATTTTCGAAGATTCCCTGATATTTGAAAGTACTGCTATGACTTTTCATAAAACGAATAAATTGAATCAACATTACATAACTTTGACTTTATTCAGTTTCTTGATAAACTTATTAAAATTTCTGATGAATTTCTCTAAATAGAATTTTGTTCTGTTATTAATAGCCGAAAATTATTAGATATTACACTGCTGATGAAACATACTTAAAATTTAATATGCCAACTGAATAATTAAAAACTAAAGTCTTATTCTGTTAAGATTAAGACAATAATTTTCGAACAGACCGTGACATTTGAAATTACTGCTATGAAATTTCCTAAATCGAATAAAATTTAATCACCATGACAGTACTTTGACTTTATTCAGTTTCTTGACAAACTTATTAAAATTTCTGATGAATTTTTCTGAATTGATTTTTATTCTGTTATTAATAGACGAAAAGTATTAGATATTGCGCTGCTGATGATAAATACATAAAATTTAATATCCCAACTAAATAATAAAAAAAAATCGACTAATTCTGTTAAGAGTAACTCAACAATTTTCGAAGACACCATGATATTTGAAAGTACTGCTATGACTTTTCATAAAACGAATAAAATTGAATCAAAATGACAGTACTTTGACCTTATTCAGTTTCTTGATAAACTTATTAAAATTTCTGATGAATTTTCCTGAATAGATTATTATTCTGTTATTAATTGCCGAAATAATTAGATATTAGGCAGCTGATGAAGTATACTGAAAATATAATATGCCAACTGAATAATTAAAAAATAACGTTTTATTCTGTTATGAATAAGTCAATAATTTTCGAACAAACCGTGACATTTGAAATTACTGCTATGAAATTTCCTAAAACGAATAAAATTGAATCTACATGACAGTACTTTGACTTTATTCAGTTTCTTGATAAACTTCTAAAAATTTCTGATGAATTTTTCTGAATTGATTTTTATTCTTTTATTAATAGACGAAAAGTATTAGATATTACGCTGCCGATGTTAAATACTTAAAATTTAATATGCCAACTGAATAATTAAAAAATAACGTCTTATTCTGTTAAGACTAAGTCAATAATTTTCGAATAGAACGTGACATTTGAAATTACTGCTATGAAATTTCCTAAAACGAATAAAATTCAATCACCATGACAGTACTTTGACTTTATTCAGTTTTTTGTTAAACTGATTAAAATTTCTGATGAATTTCCCTGAATAGATTTTTCTTCTGTTATTAACAGACGAAAATTATTAGATATTACGCTGCTGATGAAAAATACTTAAAATATAATATTCCAACTGAATAATAAAAAAAAATCGACTAATTCTGTTAAGAGTAACTTATCAATTTTCGAAGAGACCATGATATTTGAAAGTACTGCTATCACTTTTCATAAAACAAATAAAATTGAATCAACATGATAGTACTTTGACTTTATTCAGTTTCTTGATAAACTTATTAAAATTTCTGATGAATTTTTCTGAATAGATTTTTATCCTGTTATTAATTGCCGAAATAATTAGATATTATGCTGCTAATGAAGCATACTTAAAATATAATATGCCAACTGAATAATTAAAAAAAAATTGACTAATTCTGTTAAGAGTAACTCATCAATTTTTAAAGAGACCATGATATTTGAAAGCACTGCTATTAAATTTCCTAAAACGAATAAAATTGAATCTACATGACAGTACTTTGAATTTATTCAGTTTCTTGATAAACTTCTAAAAATTTCTGATGATTTTTTCTGAATTGATATTTATTCTGTTATTAATAGACGAAAAGTATTAGATATTACGCTGCCGATGATAAATACTTAAAATTTAATATGCCAACTGAATAATTAAAAAATAACGTTTTATTCTGTTATGAATAAGTCAATAATTTTCGAACAGACCGTGACATTTGAAATTACTGCTATGAAATTTCCTAAAACGAATAAAATTGAATCTACATGACAGTACTCTGACTTTATTCAGTTTCTTGATAAACTTCTAAAAATTTCTGATGAATTTTTCTGAATTGATTTTTATTCTTTTATTAATAGACGAAAAGTATTAGATATTACGCTGCCGATGTTAAATACTTAAAATTTAATATGCCAACTGAATAATTAAAAAATAACGTCTTATTCTGTTAAGACTAAGTCAATAATTTTCCAATAGAACGTGACATTTGAAATTACTGCTATGAAATTTCCTAAAACGAATAAAATTCAGTCACCATGACAGTACTTTGAATTTATTCAGTTTTTTGTTAAACTGATTAAAATTTCTGATGAATTTCCCTGAATAGATTTTTCTTCTGTTATTAACAGACGAAAATTATTAGATATTACGCTGCTAATGAAAAGTACTTAAAATATAATATGCCAACTGAATAATAAAAAAAAATCGACTAATTCTGTTAAGAGTAACTTATCAATTTTCGAAGAGACCATGATATTTGAAAGTACTGCTATGACTTTTCATAAAACAAATAAAATTGAATCAACATGACAGTACTTTGACTTTATTCAGTTTCTTGATAAACTTATTAAAATTTCTGATGAATTTTTCTGAATTGATTTTTATTCTGTTATTAATAGACGAAAAGTATTAGATATTACGCTGCTGATGATAAATACTTAAAATTTAATATGCCAACTGAATAATTAAATAATAACGTCTTATTCTGTTATGAATAAGTCAATAATTTTCGAACAGACCGTGACATTTGAAATTTCTGCTATGAAATTTCCTTAAACGAATAAAATTGAATCTACATGACAGTACTTTGACTTTATTCAGTTTCTTGATAAACTTCTAAAAATTTCTGATGAATTTTTCTGAATTGATTTTTATTCTTTTATTAATAGACGAAAAGTATTAGATATTACGCTGCCGATGTTAAATACTTAAAATTTAATATGCCAACTGAATAATTAAAAAATAACGTCTTATTCTGTTAAGACTAAGTCAATAATTTTCGAATAGAACGTGACATTTGAAATTACTGCTATGAAATTTCCTAAAACGAATAAAATTCAATCACCATGACAGTACTTTGACTTTATTCAGTATTTGTTAAACTGATTAAAATTTCTGATGAATTTCCCTGAATAGATTTTTCTTCTGTTATTAACAGACGAAAATTATTAGATATTACGCTGCTGATGAAAAGTACTTAAAATATAATATGCCAACTGAATAATAAAAAAAAATCGACTAATTCTGTTAAGAGTAACTTATCAATTTTCGAAGAGACCATGATATTTGAAAGTACTGCTATGACTTTTCATAAAACAAATAAAATTGAATCAACATGACAGTACTTTGACTTTATTCAGTTTCTTGATAAACTTCTAAAAATTTCTGATGAATTTTTCTGAATTGATTTTTATTCTGTTATTAATAGACGAAAAGTATTAGATATTACGCTGCTGATGATAAATACTTAAAATTTAATATGCCAACTGAATAATTAAATAATAACGTTTTATTCTGTTATGAATAAGTCAATAATTTTCGAACAGACCGTGACATTTGAAATTACTGCTATGAAATTTCCTAAAACGAATAAAATTGAATCTACATGACAGTACTTTGACTTTATTCAGTTTCTTGATAAACTTCTAAAAATTTCTGATGAATTTTTCTGAATTGATTTTTATTCTGTTATTAATAGACGAAAAGTATTAGATATTACGCTGCTGATGATAAATACTTAAAATTTAATATGCCAACTGAATAATTAAATAATAACGTCTTATTCTGTTATGAATAAGTCAATAATTTTCGAACAGACCGTGACATTTGAAATTACTGCTATGAAATTTCCTAAAACGAATAAAATTGAATCTACATGACAGTACTTTGACTTTATTCAGTTTCTTGATAAACTTCTAAAAATTTCTGATGAATTTTTCTGAATTGATTTTTATTCTTTTATTAATAGACGAAAAGTATTAGATATTACGCTGCCGATGTTAAATACTTAAAATTTAATATGCCAACTGAATAATTAAAAAATAACGTCTTATTCTGTTAAGACTAAGTCAATAATTTTCGAATAGAACGTGACATTTGAAATTACTGCTATGAAATTTCCTAAAACGAATAAAATTCAGTCACCATGACAGTACTTTGAATTTATTCAGTTTTTTGTTAAACTGATTAAAATTTCTGATGAATTTCCCTGAATAGATTTTTCTTCTGTTATTAACAGACGAAAATTATTAGATATTACGCTGCTGATGAAAAATACTTAAAATATAATATTCACACTGAATAATAAAAAAAAATCGACTAATTCTGTTAAGAGTAACTCAACAATTTTTGAAGAGACCATGATATTTGAAAGTAGTGCTATGACTTTTCATAAAACAAATAAAATTGAATCAACATGACAATACTTTGACTTTATTCAGTTTCTTGATAAACTTATTAAAATTTCTGATGAATTTTTCTGAATTGATTTTTATTCTGTTATTAATAGACGAAAAGTATTAGATATTACGCTGCTGATGATAAATACTTAAAATTTAATATGCCAACTGAATAATTAAATAATAACGTCTTATTCTGTTATGAATAAGTCAATAATTTTCGAACAGACCGTGACATTTGAAATTTCTGCTATGAAATTTCCTTAAACGAATAAAATTGAATCTACATGACAGTACTTTGACTTTATTCAGTTTCTTGATAAACTTCTAAAAATTTCTGATGAATTTTTCTGAATTGATTTTTATTCTTTTATTAATAGACGAAAAGTATTAGATATTACGCTGCCGATGTTAAATACTTAAAATTTAATATGCCAACTGAATAATTAAAAAATAACGTCTTATTCTGTTAAGACTAAGTCAATAATTTTCGAATAGAACGTGACATTTGAAATTACTGCTATGAAATTTCCTAAAACGAATAAAATTCAATCACCATGACAGTACTTTGACTTTATTCAGTTTTTTGTTAAACTGATTAAAATTTCTGATGAATTTCCCTGAATAGATTTTTCTTCTGTTATTAACAGACGAAAATTATTAGATATTACGCTGCTGATGAAAAGTACTTAAAATATAATATGCCAACTGAATAATAAAAAAAAATCGACTAATTCTGTTAAGAGTAACTTATCAATTTTCGAAGAGACCATGATATTTGAAAGTACTGCTATGACTTTTCATAAAACAAATAAAATTGAATCAACATGACAGTACTTTGACTTTATTCAGTTTCTTGATAAACTTCTAAAAATTTCTGATGAATTTTTCTGAATTGATTTTTATTCTGTTATTAATAGACGAAAAGTATTAGATATTACGCTGCTGATGATAAATACTTAAAATTTAATATGCCAACTGAATAATTAAATAATAACGTTTTATTCTGTTATGAATAAGTCAATAATTTTCGAACAGACCGTGACATTTGAAATTACTGCTATGAAATTTCCTAAAACGAATAAAATTGAATCTACATGACAGTACTTTGACTTTATTCAGTTTCTTGATAAACTTCTAAAAATTTCTGATGAATTTTTCTGAATTGATTTTTATTCTGTTATTAATAGACGAAAAGTATTAGATATTACGCTGCTGATGATAAATACTTAAAATTTAATATGCCAACTGAATAATTAAATAATAACGTCTTATTCTGTTATGAATAAGTCAATAATTTTCGAACAGACCGTGACATTTGAAATTTCTGCTATGAAATTTCCTTAAACGAATAAAATTGAATCTACATGACAGTACTTTGACTTTATTCAGTTTCTTGATAAACTTCTAAAAATTTCTGATGAATTTTTCTGAATTGATTTTTATTCTTTTATTAATAGACGAAAAGTATTAGATATTACGCTGCCGATGTTAAATACTTAAAATTTAATATGCCAACTGAATAATTAAAAAATAACGTCTTATTCTGTTAAGACTAAGTCAATAATTTTCGAATAGAACGTGACATTTGAAATTACTGCTATGAAATTTCCTAAAACGAATAAAATTCAATCACCATGACAGTACTTTGACTTTATTCAGTTTTTTGTTAAACTGATTAAAATTTCTGATGAATTTCCCTGAATAGATTTTTCTTCTGTTATTAACAGACGAAAATTATTAGATATTACGCTGCTGATGAAAAGTACTTAAAATATAATATGCCAACTGAATAATAAAAAAAAATCGACTAATTCTGTTAAGAGTAACTTATCAATTTTCGAAGAGACCATGATATTTGAAAGTACTGCTATGACTTTTCATAAAACAAATAAAATTGAATCAACATGACAGTACTTTGACTTTATTCAGTTTCTTGATAAACTTCTAAAAATTTCTGATGAATTTTTCTGAATTGATTTTTATTCTGTTATTAATAGACGAAAAGTATTAGATATTACGCTGCTGATGATAAATACTTAAAATTTAATATGCCAACTGAATAATTAAATAATAACGTTTTATTCTGTTATGAATAAGTCAATAATTTTCGAACAGACCGTGACATTTGAAATTACTGCTATGAAATTTCCTAAAACGAATAAAATTGAATCTACATGACAGTACTTTGACTTTATTCAGTTTCTTGATAAACTTCTAAAAATTTCTGATGAATTTTTCTGAATTGATTTTTATTCTGTTATTAATAGACGAAAAGTATTAGATATTACGCTGCTGATGATAAATACTTAAAATTTAATATGCCAACTGAATAATTAAATAATAACGTCTTATTCTGTTATGAATAAGTCAATAATTTTCGAACAGACCGTGACATTTGAAATTACTGCTATGAAATTTCCTAAAACGAATAAAATTGAATCTACATGACAGTACTTTGACTTTATTCAGTTTCTTGATAAACTTCTAAAAATTTCTGATGAATTTTTCTGAATTGATTTTTATTCTTTTATTAATAGACGAAAAGTATTAGATATTACGCTGCCGATGTTAAATACTTAAAATTTAATATGCCAACTGAATAATTAAAAAATAACGTCTTATTCTGTTAAGACTAAGTCAATAATTTTCGAATAGAACGTGACATTTGAAATTACTGCTATGAAATTTCCTAAAACGAATAAAATTCAGTCACCATGACAGTACTTTGAATTTATTCAGTTTTTTGTTAAACTGATTAAAATTTCTGATGAATTTCCCTGAATAGATTTTTCTTCTGTTATTAACAGACGAAAATTATTAGATATTACGCTGCTGATGAAAAATACTTAAAATATAATATTCACACTGAATAATAAAAAAAAATCGACTAATTCTGTTAAGAGTAACTCAACAATTTTTGAAGAGACCATGATATTTGAAAGTAGTGCTATGACTTTTCATAAAACAAATAAAATTGAATCAACATGACAATACTTTGACTTTATTCAGTTTCTTGATAAACTTATTAAAATTTCTGATGAATTTTTCTGAATTGATTTTTATTCTGTTATTAATAGACGAAAAGTATTAGATATTACGCTGCTGATGATAAATACATAAAATTTAATATCCCAACTAAATAATAAAAAAAAATCGACTAATTCTGTTAAGAGTAACTCAACAATTTTCGAAGACACCATGATATTTGAAAGTACTGCTATGACTTTTCATAAAACGAATAAAATTGAATCAAAATAAAAGTACTTTGACCTTATTCAGTTTCTTGATAAACATATTAAAATTTCTGATGAATTTTCCTGAATAGATTATTATTCTGTTATTAATTGCCGAAATAATTAGATATTAGGCAGCTGATGAAGTATACTGAAAATATAATATGCCAACTGAATAATTAAAAAATAACGTTTTATTCTGTTATGAATAAGTCAATAATTTTCGAACAGACCGTGACATTTGAAATTACTGCTATGAAATTTCCTAAAACGAATAAAATTGAATCTACATGACAGTACTTTGACTTTATTCAGTTTCTTGATAAACTTCTAAAAATTTCTGATGAATTTTTCTGATTTGATTTTTATTCTTTTATTAATAGACGAAAAGTATTAGATATTACGCTGCCGATGTTAAATACTTAAAATTTAATATGCCAACTGAATAATTAAAAAATAACGTCTTATTCTGTTAAGACTAAGTCAATAATTTTCGAATAGAACGTGACATTTGAAATTACTGCTATGAAATTTCCTAAAACGAATATAATTCAATCACCATGACAGTACTTTGACTTTATTCAGTTTTTTGTTAAACTGATTAAAATTTCTGATGAATTTCCCTGAATAGATTTTTCTTCTGTTATTAACAGACGAAAATTATTAGATATTACGCTGCTGATGAAAAATACTTAAAATATAATATTCACACTGAATAATAAAAAAAAATCGACTAATTCTGTTAAGAGTAACTTATCAGTTTTCGAAGAGACCATGATATTTGAAAGTACTGCTATGACTTTTCATAAAACAAATAAAATTGAATCAACATGATAGTACTTTGACTTTATTCAGTTTCTTGATAAACTTATTAAAATTTCTGATGAATTTTTCTGAATAGATTTTTATCCTGTTATTAATTGCCGAAATAATTAGATATTATGCTGCTAATGAAGCATACTTAAAATATAATATGCCAACTGAATAATTAAAAAAAATTGACTAATTCTGTTAAGAGTAACTCATCAATTTTTAAAGAGACCATGATATTTGAAAGCACTGCTATGAAATTTCCTAAAACGAATAAAATTGAATCTACATGACAGTACTTTGACTTTATTCAGTTTCTTGATAAACTTCTAAAAATTTCTGATGAATTTTTCTGAATAGATTTTTATCCTGTTATTAATTGCCGAAATAATTAGATATTATGCTGCTAATGAAGCATACTTAAAATATAATATGCCAACTGAATAATTAAAAAAAAATTGACTAATTCTGTTAAGAGTAACTCATCAATTTTTAAAGAGACCATGATATTTGAAAGCACTGCTATTAAATTTCCTAAAACGAATAAAATTGAATCTACATGACAGTACTTTGAATTTATTCAGTTTCTTGATAAACTTCTAAAAATTTCTGATGATTTTTTCTGAATTGATATTTATTCTGTTATTAATAGACGAAAAGTATTAGATATTACGCTGCCGATGATAAATACTTAAAATTTAATATGCCAACTGAATAATTAAAAAATAACGTTTTATTCTGTTATGATTAAGTCAATAATTTTCGAACAGACCGTGACATTTGAAATTACTGCTATGAAATTTCCTAAAACGAATAAAATTGACTTAACATGACAGTACTTTGACTTTATTCAGTTTCTTGATAAACTTCTAAAAATTTCTGATGAATTTTTCTGAATTGATTTTTATTCTTTTATTAATAGACGAAAAGTATTAGATATTACGCTGCCGATGTTAAATACTTAAAACTTAATATGCCAACTAAATAATTAAAAAATAACGTCTTATTCTGTTAAGACTAAGTCAATAATTTTCGAATAGAACGTGACATTTGAAATTACTGCTATGAAATTTCCTAAAACGAATAAAATTCAATCACCATGACAGTACTTTGACTTTATTCAGTTTTTTGTTAAACTGATTAAAATTTCTGATGAATTTCCCTGAATAGATTTTTCTTCTGTTATTAACAGACGAAAATTATTAGATATTACGCTGCTGATGAAGCATACTTAAAATATAACATGCCAACTGAATAATAAATAAAAATCGACTAATTCTGTTAAGAGTAACTGAACAATTTTCGAAGACACCATGATATTTGAAAGTACTGCTATGACTTTTCATAAAACGAATAAAATTGAATCAAAATGACAGTACTTTGACATTATTCAGTTACTTGATAAACTTATTAAAATTTCTGATGAATTTTCCTGAATAGATTATTATTCTGTTATTAATTGCCGAAATAATTAGATATTAGGCTGCTGATGAAGTATACTGAAAATATAATATGCCATCTGAATAATAAAAAAAAATCGACTAATTCTGTTAAGAGTAACTCATCAATTTTTAAAGAGACCATGATATTTGAAAGCACTGCTATTAAATTTCCTAAAACGAATAAAATTGAATCTACATGACAGTACTTTGACTTTGTTCAGTTTCTTGATAAACTTCTAAAAATTTCTGATGAATTTTTCTGAATTGATTTTTATTCTGTTATTAATAGACGAAAAGTATTAGATATTACGCTGCCGATGATAAATACTTAAAAATTAATATGCCAACTGAATAATTAAAAAATAACGTTTTATTCTGTTATGAATAAGTCAATAATTTTCGAACAGACCATGACATTTGAAAGTACTGCTATGAAATTTCCTAAAACGAATAAAATATAATCACCATGACAGTACGATGACTTATTCAATTTTTTGTTAAACTAATTAAAATTTCTGATGAATTTTCCTGAATAGATTTTTATTCTGTTATTAATTGCCGAAATAATTAGATATTATGCTGCTGATGAAGCATACTTAAAATATAATATGCCAACTGAATAATAAAAAAAAATCGACTAATTCTGTTAAGAGTAACTGAACAATTTTCGAAGACACTATGATATTTGAAAGTACTGCTATGACTTTTCATAAAACGAATAAAATTGAATCAAAATGACAGTACTTTGACCTTATTCAGTTTCTTGATAAACTTATTAAAATTTCTGATGAATTTTCCTGAATAGATTATTATTCTGTTATTAATTGCCGAAATAATTAGATATTAGGCTGCTGATAAAGTATACTGAAAATATAATATGCCAACTGAATAATAAAAAAAAATCGACTAATTCTGTTAAGAGTAACTCATCAATTTTTAAAGAGACCATGATATTTGAAAGCACTGCTATTAAATTTCCTAAAACGAATAAAATTGAATCTACATGACAGTACTTTGAATTTATTCAGTTTCTTGATAAACTTCTAAAAATTTCTGATGATTTTTTCTGAATTGATATTTATTCTGTTATTAATAGACGAAAAGTATTAGATATTACGCTGCCGATGATAAATACTTAAAATTTAATATGCCAACTGAATAATTAAAAAATAACGTTTTATTCTGTTATGATTAAGTCAATAATTTTCGAACAGACCGTGACATTTGAAATTACTGCTATGAAATTTCCTAAAACGAATAAAATTGACTTAACATGACAGTACTTTGACTTTATTCAGTTTCTTGATAAACTTCTAAAAATTTCTGATGAATTTTTCTGAATTGATTTTTATTCTTTTATTAATAGACGAAAAGTTTTAGATATTACGCTGCCGATGTTAAATACTTAAAACTTAATATGCCAACTAAATAATTAAAAAATAACGTCTTATTCTGTTAAGACTAAGTCAATAATTTTCGAATAAAACGTGACATTTGAAATTACTGCTATGAAATTTCCTAAAACGAATAAAATTCAATCACCATGACAGTACTTTGACTTTATTCAGTTTTTTGTTAAACTGATTAAAATTTCTGATGAATTTCCCTGAATAGATTTTTCTTCTGTTATTAACAGACGAAAATTATTAGATATTACGCTGCTGATGAAGCATACTTAAAATATAACATGCCAACTGAATAATAAAAAAAAATCGACTAATTCTGTTAAGAGTAACTGAACAATTTTCGAAGACACCATGATATTTGAAAGTACTGCTATGACTTTTCATAAAACGAATAAAATTGAATCAAAATGACAGTACTTTGACATTATTCAGTTACTTGATAAACTTATTAAAATTTCTGATGAATTTTCCTGAATAGATTATTATTCTGTTATTAATTGCCGAAATAATTAGATATTAGGCTGCTGATGAAGTATACTGAAAATATAATATGCCATCATAATAATAAAAAAAAATCGACTAATTCTGTTAAGAGTAACTCATCAATTTTTAAAGAGACCATGATATTTGAAAGCACTGCTATTAAATTTCCTAAAACGAATAAAATTGAATCTACATGACAGTACTTTGAATTTATTCAGTTTCTTGATAAACTTCTAAAAATTTCTGATGATTTTTTCTGAATTGATATTTATTCTGTTATTAATAGACGAAAAGTATTAGATATTACGCTGCCGATGATAAATACTTAAAATTTAATATGCCAACTGAATAATTAAAAAATAACGTTTTATTCTGTTATGATTAAGTCAATAATTTTCGAACAGACCGTGACATTTGAAATTACTGCTATGAAATTTCCTAAAACGAATAAAATTGACTTAACATGACAGTACTTTGACTTTATTCAGTTTCTTGATAAACTTCTAAAAATTTCTGATGAATTTTTCTGAATTGATTTTTATTCTTTTATTAATAGACGAAAAGTTTTAGATATTACGCTGCCGATGTTAAATACTTAAAACTTAATATGCCAACTAAATAATTAAAAAATAACGTCTTATTCTGTTAAGACTAAGTCAATAATTTTCGAATAAAACGTGACATTTGAAATTACTGCTATGAAATTTCCTAAAACGAATAAAATTCAATCACCATGACAGTACTTTGACTTTATTCAGTTTTTTGTTAAACTGATTAAAATTTCTGATGAATTTCCCTGAATAGATTTTTCTTCTGTTATTAACAGACGAAAATTATTAGATATTACGCTGCTGATGAAGCATACTTAAAATATAACATGCCAACTGAATAATAAAAAAAAATCGACTAATTCTGTTAAGAGTAACTGAACAATTTTCGAAGACACCATGATATTTGAAAGTACTGCTATGACTTTTCATAAAACGAATAAAATTGAATCAAAATGACAGTACTTTGACATTATTCAGTTACTTGATAAACTTATTAAAATCTCTGATGAATTTTCCTGAATAGATTATTATTCTGTTATTAATTGCCGAAATAATTAGATATTAGGCTGCTGATGAAGTATACTGAAAATATAATATGCCATCTGAATAATAAAAAAAAATCGACTAATTCTGTTAAGAGTAACTCATCAATTTTTAAAGAGACCATGATATTTGAAAGCACTGCTATTAAATTTCCTAAAACGAATAAAATTGAATCTACATGACAGTACTTTGAATTTATTCAGTTTCTTGATAAACTTCTAAAAATTTCTGATGATTTTTTCTGAATTGATATTTATTCTGTTATTAATAGACGAAAAGTATTAGATATTACGCTGCCGATGATAAATACTTAAAATTTAATATGCCAACTGAATAATTAAAAAATAACGTTTTATTCTGTTATGATTAAGTCAATAATTTTCGAACAGACCATGACATTTGAAATTACTGCTATGAAATTTCCTAAAACGAATAAAATTGACTTAACATGACAGTACTTTGACTTTATTCAGTTTCTTGATAAACTTCTAAAAATTTCTGATGAATTTTTCTGAATTGATTTTTATTCTTTTATTAATAGACGAAAAGTATTAGATATTACGCTGCCGATGTTAAATACTTAAAACTTAATATGCCAACTAAATAATTAAAAAATAACGTCTTATTCTGTTAAGACTAAGTCAATAATTTTCGAATAGAACGTGACATTTGAAATTACTGCTATGAAATTTCCTAAAACGAATAAAATTCAATCACCATGACAGTACTTTGACTTTATTCAGTTTTTTGTTAAACTGATTAAAATTTCTGATGAATTTCCCTGAATAGATTTTTCTTCTGTTATTAACAGACGAAAATTATTAGATATTACGCTGCTGATGAAGCATACTTAAAATATAACATGCCAACTGAATAATAAATAAAAATCGACTAATTCTGTTAAGAGTAACTGAACAATTTTCGAAGACACCATGATATTTGAAAGTACTGCTATGACTTTTCATAAAACGAATAAAATTGAATCAAAATGACAGTACTTTGACATTATTCAGTTACTTGATAAACTTATTAAAATTTCTGATGAATTTTCCTGAATAGATTATTATTCTGTTATTAATTGCCGAAATAATTAGATATTAGGCTGCTGATGAAGTATACTGAAAATATAATATGCCATCTGAATAATAAAAAAAAATCGACTAATTCTGTTAAGAGTAACTCATCAATTTTTAAAGAGACCATGATATTTGAAAGCACTGCTATTAAATTTCCTAAAACGAATAAAATTGAATCTACATGACAGTACTTTGACTTTGTTCAGTTTCTTGATAAACTTCTAAAAATTTCTGATGATTTTTTCTGAATTGATTTTTATTCTGTTATTAATAGACGAAAAGTATTAGATATTACGCTGCCGATGATAAATACTTAAAAATTAATATGCCAACTGAATAATTAAAAAATAACGTTTTATTCTGTTATGAATAAGTCAATAATTTTCGAACAGACCATGACATTTGAAAGTACTGCTATGAAATTTCCTAAAACGAATAAAATATAATCACCATGACAGTACGATGACTTATTCAATTTTTTGTTAAACTAATTAAAATTTCTGATGAATTTTCCTGAATAGATTTTTATTCTGTTATTAATTGCCGAAATAATTAGATATTATGCTGCTGATGAAGCATACTTAAAATATAATATGCCAACTGAATAATAAAAAAAAATCGACTAATTCTGTTAAGAGTAACTGAACAATTTTCGAAGACACTATGATATTTGAAAGTACTGCTATGACTTTTCATAAAACGAATAAAATTGAATCAAAATGACAGTACTTTGACCTTATTCAGTTTCTTGATAAACTTATTAAAATTTCTGATGAATTTTCCTGAATAGATTATTATTCTGTTATTAATTGCCGAAATAATTAGATATTAGGCTGCTGATAAAGTATACTGAAAATATAATATGCCAACTGAATAATAAAAAAAAATCGACTAATTCTGTTAAGAGTAACTCATCAATTTTTAAAGAGACCATGATATTTGAAAGCACTGCTATTAAATTTCCTAAAACGAATAAAATTGAATCTACATGACAGTACTTTGAATTTATTCAGTTTCTTGATAAACTTCTAAAAATTTCTGATGATTTTTTCTGAATTGATATTTATTCTGTTATTAATAGACGAAAAGTATTAGATATTACGCTGCCGATGATAAATACTTAAAATTTAATATGCCAACTGAATAATTAAAAAATAACGTTTTATTCTGTTATGATTAAGTCAATAATTTTCGAACAGACCGTGACATTTGAAATTACTGCTATGAAATTTCCTAAAACGAATAAAATTGACTTAACATGACAGTACTTTGACTTTATTCAGTTTCTTGATAAACTTCTAAAAATTTCTGATGAATTTTTCTGAATTGATTTTTATTCTTTTATTAATAGACGAAAAGTTTTAGATATTACGCTGCCGATGTTAAATACTTAAAACTTAATATGCCAACTAAATAATTAAAAAATAACGTCTTATTCTGTTAAGACTAAGTCAATAATTTTCGAATAAAACGTGACATTTGAAATTACTGCTATGAAATTTCCTAAAACGAATAAAATTCAATCACCATGACAGTACTTTGACTTTATTCAGTTTTTTGTTAAACTGATTAAAATTTCTGATGAATTTCCCTGAATAGATTTTTCTTCTGTTATTAACAGACGAAAATTATTAGATATTACGCTGCTGATGAAGCATACTTAAAATATAACATGCCAACTGAATAATAAAAAAAAATCGACTAATTCTGTTAAGAGTAACTGAACAATTTTCGAAGACACCATGATATTTGAAAGTACTGCTATGACTTTTCATAAAACGAATAAAATTGAATCAAAATGACAGTACTTTGACATTATTCAGTTACTTGATAAACTTATTAAAATTTCTGATGAATTTTCCTGAATAGATTATTATTCTGTTATTAATTGCCGAAATAATTAGATATTAGGCTGCTGATGAAGTATACTGAAAATATAATATGCCATCATAATAATAAAAAAAAATCGACTAATTCTGTTAAGAGTAACTCATCAATTTTTAAAGAGACCATGATATTTGAAAGCACTGCTATTAAATTTCCTAAAACGAATAAAATTGAATCTACATGACAGTACTTTGAATTTATTCAGTTTCTTGATAAACTTCTAAAAATTTCTGATGATTTTTTCTGAATTGATATTTATTCTGTTATTAATAGACGAAAAGTATTAGATATTACGCTGCCGATGATAAATACTTAAAATTTAATATGCCAACTGAATAATTAAAAAATAACGTTTTATTCTGTTATGATTAAGTCAATAATTTTCGAACAGACCGTGACATTTGAAATTACTGCTATGAAATTTCCTAAAACGAATAAAATTGACTTAACATGACAGTACTTTGACTTTATTCAGTTTCTTGATAAACTTCTAAAAATTTCTGATGAATTTTTCTGAATTGATTTTTATTCTTTTATTAATAGACGAAAAGTTTTAGATATTACGCTGCCGATGTTAAATACTTAAAACTTAATATGCCAACTAAATAATTAAAAAATAACGTCTTATTCTGTTAAGACTAAGTCAATAATTTTCGAATAAAACGTGACATTTGAAATTACTGCTATGAAATTTCCTAAAACGAATAAAATTCAATCACCATGACAGTACTTTGACTTTATTCAGTTTTTTGTTAAACTGATTAAAATTTCTGATGAATTTCCCTGAATAGATTTTTCTTCTGTTATTAACAGACGAAAATTATTAGATATTACGCTGCTGATGAAGCATACTTAAAATATAACATGCCAACTGAATAATAAAAAAAAATCGACTAATTCTGTTAAGAGTAACTGAACAATTTTCGAAGACACCATGATATTTGAAAGTACTGCTATGACTTTTCATAAAACGAATAAAATTGAATCAAAATGACAGTACTTTGACATTATTCAGTTACTTGATAAACTTATTAAAATCTCTGATGAATTTTCCTGAATAGATTATTATTCTGTTATTAATTGCCGAAATAATTAGATATTAGGCTGCTGATGAAGTATACTGAAAATATAATATGCCATCTGAATAATAAAAAAAAATCGACTAATTCTGTTAAGAGTAACTCATCAATTTTTAAAGAGACCATGATATTTGAAAGCACTGCTATTAAATTTCCTAAAACGAATAAAATTGAATCTACATGACAGTACTTTGAATTTATTCAGTTTCTTGATAAACTTCTAAAAATTTCTGATGATTTTTTCTGAATTGATATTTATTCTGTTATTAATAGACGAAAAGTATTAGATATTACGCTGCCGATGATAAATACTTAAAATTTAATATGCCAACTGAATAATTAAAAAATAACGTTTTATTCTGTTATGATTAAGTCAATAATTTTCGAACAGACCATGACATTTGAAATTACTGCTATGAAATTTCCTAAAACGAATAAAATTGACTTAACATGACAGTACTTTGACTTTATTCAGTTTCTTGATAAACTTCTAAAAATTTCTGATGAATTTTTCTGAATTGATTTTTATTCTTTTATTAATAGACGAAAAGTATTAGATATTACGCTGCCGATGTTAAATACTTAAAACTTAATATGCCAACTAAATAATTAAAAAATAACGTCTTATTCTGTTAAGACTAAGTCAATAATTTTCGAATAGAACGTGACATTTGAAATTACTGCTATGAAATTTCCTAAAACGAATAAAATTCAATCACCATGACAGTACTTTGACTTTATTCAGTTTTTTGTTAAACTGATTAAAATTTCTGATGAATTTCCCTGAATAGATTTTTCTTCTGTTATTAACAGACGAAAATTATTAGATATTACGCTGCTGATGAAGCATACTTAAAATATAACATGCCAACTGAATAATAAATAAAAATCGACTAATTCTGTTAAGAGTAACTGAACAATTTTCGAAGACACCATGATATTTGAAAGTACTGCTATGACTTTTCATAAAACGAATAAAATTGAATCAAAATGACAGTACTTTGACATTATTCAGTTACTTGATAAACTTATTAAAATTTCTGATGAATTTTCCTGAATAGATTATTATTCTGTTATTAATTGCCGAAATAATTAGATATTAGGCTGCTGATGAAGTATACTGAAAATATAATATGCCATCTGAATAATAAAAAAAAATCGACTAATTCTGTTAAGAGTAACTCATCAATTTTTAAAGAGACCATTATATTTGAAAGCACTGCTATTAAATTTCCTAAAACGAATAAAATTGAATCTACATGACAGTACTTTGACTTTGTTCAGTTTCTTGATAAACTTCTAAAAATTTCTGATGATTTTTTCTGAATTGATTTTTATTCTGTTATTAATAGACGAAAAGTATTAGATATTACGCTGCCGATGATAAATACTTAAAATTTAATATGCCAACTGAATAATTAAAAAATAACGTTTTATTCTGTTATGAATAAGTCAATAATTTTCGAACAGACCGTGACATTTGAAATTACTGCTATGAAATTTCCTAAAACGAATAAAATTGAATCTACATGACAGTACTTTGACTTTGTTCAGTTTCTTGATAAACTTCTAAAAATTTCTGATGAATTTTTCTGAATTGATTTTTATTCTTTTATTAATAGACGAAAAGTATTAGATATTACGCTGCCGATGTTAAATACTTAAAATTTAATATGCCAACTGAATAATTAAAAAATAACGTCTTACTCTGTTAAGACTAAGTCAATAATTTTCGAATAGAACGTGACATTTGAAATTACTGCTATGAAATTTCCTAAAACGAATAAAATTCAGTCACCATGACAGTACTTTGAATTTATTCAGTTTTTTGTTAAACTGATTAAAATTTCTGATGAATTTCCCTGAATAGATTTTTCTTCTGTTATTAACAGACGAAAATTATTAGATATTACGCTGCTGATGAAAAGTACTTAAAATATAATATGCCAACTGAATAATAAAAAAAAATCGACTAATTCTGTTAAGAGTAACTTATCAATTTTCGAAGAGACCATGATATTTGAAAGTACTGCTATGACTTTTCAAAAAAAAAAAAAATACTATTGAATCAACATGACAGTACTTTGACTTTATTCAGTTTCTTGATAAACTTATTAAAATTTCTGATGAATTTTTCTGAATTGATTTTTATTCTTTTATTAATAGACGAAAAGTATTAGATATTACGCTGCCGATGTTAAATACTTAAAATTTAATATGCGACCTGAATAATTAAAAAATAACGTCTTATTCTGTTAAGACTAAGTCAATAATTTTCGAATAGAACGTGACATTTGAAATTACTGCTATGAAATTTCCTAAAACGAATAAAATTTAGTCACCATGACAGTACTTTGAATTTATTCAGTTTTTTGTTAAACTGATTAAAATTTCTGATGAATTTCCCTGAATAGATTTTTCTTCTGTTATTAACAGACGAAAATTAGTAGATATTACGCTGCTGATGAAGCATACTTAAAATATAACATGCCAACTGAATAATAAAAAAAAATCGACTAATTCTGTTAAGAGTAACTGAACAATTTTCGAAGACACCATGATATTTGAAAGTACTGCTATGACTTTTCATAAAACGAATAAAATTGAATCAAAATGACAGTACTTTGACCTTATTCAGTTTCTTGATAAACTTATTAAAATTTCTGATGAATTTTCCTGAATAGATTATTATTCTGTTATTAATTGCCGAAATAATTAGATATTATGCTGCTGATGAAGCATACTTAAAATATAATATGCCAACTGAATAATAAAAAAAAATCGACTAATTCTGTTAAGAGTAACTGAACAATTTTCGAAGACACCATGATATTTGAAAGTACTGCTATGACTTTTCATAAAACGAATAAAATTGAATCAAAATGACAGTACTTTGACCTTATTCAGTTACTTGATAAACTTATTAAAATTTCTGATGAATTTTCCTGAATAGATTATTATTCTGTTATTAATTGCCGAAATAATTAGATATTAGGCTGCTGATGAAGTATACTGAAAATATAATATGCCATCTGAATAATAAAAAAAAATCGACTAATTATGTTAAGAGTAACTGAACAATTTTCGAAGACACCATGATATTTGAAACTACTGCTATGAACTTGCCTAAAACCAATAAAATTGAATCAACATGACAGTACTTTAACTTTATTCAGCTTATTGATAATTTTATTAAAATTTCTGATGAATTTCCCTTAATTGATTTTTATTCTGTTATTAATAGACGAAAAGTATTAGATATTACGCTGCCGATGATAAATACTTAAAATTTAATATGCCAACTGAATAATTAAAAAATAACGTTTTATTCTGTTATGAATAAGTCAATAATTTTCGAACAGACCGTTACATTTGAAATTACTGCTATGAAATTTCCTAAAACGAATAAAATTGAATCTACATGACAGTACTTTGACTTTATTCAGTTTCTTGATAAACTTCTAAAAATTTCTGATGAATTTTTCTGAATTGATTTTTATTCTTTTATTAATAGACGAAAAGTATTAGATATTACGCTGCCGATGTTAAATACTTAAAATTTAATATGCCAACTGAATAATTAAAAAATAACGTCTTATTCTGTTAAGACTAAGTCAATAATTTTCGAATAGAACGTGACATTTGAAATTACTGCTATGAAATTTCCTAAAACGAATAAAATTCAGTCACCATGACAGTACTTTGAATTTATTCAGTTTTTTGTTAAACTGATTAAAATTTCTGATGAATTTCCCTGAATAGATTTTTCTTCTGTTATTAACAGACGAAAATTATTAGATATTACGCTGCTGATGAAAAGTACTTAAAATATAATATGCCAACTGAATAATAAAAAAAAATCGACTAATTCTGTTAAGAGTAACTTATCAATTTTCGAAGAGACCATGATATTTGAAAGTACTGCTATGACTTTTCATAAAACAAATAAAATTGAATCAACATGACAGTACTTTGACTTTATTCAGTTTCTTGATAAACTTATTAAAATTTCTGATGAATTTTTCTGAATTGATTTTTATTCTGTTATTAATAGACGAAAAGTATTAGATATTACGCTGCTGATGATAAATACTTAAAATTTAATATGCCAACTGAATAATTAAATAATAACGTCTTATTCTGTTATGAATAAGTCAATAATTTTCGAACAGACCGTGACATTTGAAATTACTGCTATGAAATTTCCTAAAACGAATAAAATTGAATCTACATGACAGTACTTTGACTTTATTCAGTTTCTTGATAAACTTCTAAAAATTTCTGATGAATTTTTCTGAATTGATTTTTATTCTTTTATTAATAGACGAAAAGTATTAGATATTACGCTGCCGATGTTAAATACTTAAAACTTAATATGCCAACTAAATAATTAAAAAATAACGTCTTATTCTGTTAAGACTAAGTCAATAATTTTCGAATAGAACGTGACATTTGAAATTACTGCTATGAAATTTCCTAAAACGAATAAAATTGAATCAAAATGACAGTACTTTGACATTATTCAGTTACTTGATAAACTTATTAAAATTTCTGATGAATTTTCCTGAATAGATTATTATTCTGTTATTAATTGCCGAAATAATTAGATATTAGGCTGCTGATGAAGTATACTGAAAATATAATATGCCATCTGAATAATAAAAAAAAATCGACTAATTCTGTTAAGAGTAACTCATCAATTTTTAAAGAGACCATGATATTTGAAAGCACTGCTATTAAATTTCCTAAAACGAATAAAATTGAATCTACATGACAGTACTTTGACTTTGTTCAGTTTCTTGATAAACTTCTAAAAATTTCTGATGATTTTTTCTGAATTGATTTTTATTCTGTTATTAATAGACGAAAAGTATTAGATATTACGCTGCCGATGATAAATACTTAAAATTTAATATGCCAACTGAATAATTAAAAAATAACGTTTTATTCTGTTATGAATAAGTCAATAATTTTCGAACAGACCGTGACATTTGAAATTACTGCTATGAAATTTCCTAAAACGAATAAAATTGAATCTACATGACAGTACTTTGACTTTGTTCAGTTTCTTGATAAACTTCTAAAAATTTCTGATGAATTTTTCTGAATTGATTTTTATTCTTTTATTAATAGACGAAAAGTATTAGATATTACGCTGCCGATGTTAAATACTTAAAATTTAATATGCCAACTGAATAATTAAAAAATAACGTCTTATTCTGTTAAGACTAAGTCAATAATTTTCGAATAGAACGTGACATTTGAAATTACTGCTATGAAATTTCCTAAAACGAATAAAATTCAGTCACCATGACAGTACTTTGAATTTATTCAGTTTTTTGTTAAACTGATTAAAATTTCTGATGAATTTCCCTGAATAGATTTTTCTTCTGTTATTAACAGACGAAAATTATTAGATATTACGCTGCTGATGAAAAGTACTTAAAATATAATATGCCAACTGAATAATAAAAAAAAATCGACTAATTCTGTTAAGAGTAACTTATCAATTTTCGAAGAGACCATGATATTTGAAAGTACTGCTATGACTTTTCAAAAAAAAAAAAAATACTATTGAATCAACATGACAGTACTTTGACTTTATTCAGTTTCTTGATAAACTTATTAAAATTTCTGATGAATTTTTCTGAATTGATTTTTATTCTTTTATTAATAGACGAAAAGTATTAGATATTACGCTGCCGATGTTAAATACTTAAAATTTAATATGCCAACTGAATAATTAAAAAATAACGTCTTATTCTGTTAAGACTAAGTCAATAATTTTCGAATAGAACGTGACATTTGAAATTACTGCTATGAAATTTCCTAAAACGAATAAAATTTAGTCACCATGACAGTACTTTGAATTTATTCAGTTTTTTGTTAAACTGATTAAAATTTCTGATGAATTTCCCTGAATAGATTTTTCTTCTGTTATTAACAGACGAAAATTAGTAGATATTACGCTGCTGATGAAGCATACTTAAAATATAACATGCCAACTGAATAATAAAAAAAAATCGACTAATTCTGTTAAGAGTAACTGAACAATTTTCGAAGACACCATGATATTTGAAAGTACTGCTATGACTTTTCATAAAACGAATAAAATTGAATCAAAATGACAGTACTTTGACCTTATTCAGTTTCTTGATAAACTTATTAAAATTTCTGATGAATTTTCCTGAATAGATTATTATTCTGTTATTAATTGCCGAAATAATTAGATATTATGCTGCTGATGAAGCATACTTAAAATATAATATGCCAACTGAATAATAAAAAAAAATCGACTAATTCTGTTAAGAGTAACTGAACAATTTTCGAAGACACCATGATATTTGAAAGTACTGCTATGACTTTTCATAAAACGAATAAAATTGAATCAAAATGACAGTACTTTGACCTTATTCAGTTACTTGATAAACTTATTAAAATTTCTGATGAATTTTCCTGAATAGATTATTATTCTGTTATTAATTGCCGAAATAATTAGATATTAGGCTGCTGATGAAGTATACTGAAAATATAATATGCCATCTGAATAATAAAAAAAAATCGACTAATTATGTTAAGAGTAACTGAACAATTTTCGAAGACACCATGATATTTGAAACTACTGCTATGAACTTGCCTAAAACCAATAAAATTGAATCAACATGACAGTACTTTAACTTTATTCAGCTTATTGATAATTTTATTAAAATTTCTGATGAATTTCCCTTAATTGATTTTTATTCTGTTATTAATAGACGAAAAGTATTAGATATTACGCTGCCGATGATAAATACTTAAAATTTAATATGCCAACTGAATAATTAAAAAATAACGTTTTATTCTGTTATGAATAAGTCAATAATTTTCGAACAGACCGTTACATTTGAAATTACTGCTATGAAATTTTCTAAAACGAATAAAATTGAATCTACATGACAGTACTTTGACTTTATTCAGTTTCTTGATAAACTTCTAAAAATTTCTGATGAATTTTTCTGAATTGATTTTTATTCTTTTATTAATAGACGAAAAGTATTAGATATTACGCTGCCGATGTTAAATACTTAAAATTTAATATGCCAACTGAATAATTAAAAAATAACGTCTTATTCTGTTAAGACTAAGTCAATAATTTTCGAATAGAACGTGACATTTGAAATTACTGCTATGAAATTTCCTAAAACGAATAAAATTCAGTCACCATGACAGTACTTTGAATTTATTCAGTTTTTTGTTAAACTGATTAAAATTTCTGATGAATTTCCCTGAATAGATTTTTCTTCTGTTATTAACAGACGAAAATTATTAGATATTACGCTGCTGATGAAAAGTACTTAAAATATAATATGCCAACTGAATAATAAAAAAAAATCGACTAATTCTGTTAAGAGTAACTTATCAATTTTCGAAGAGACCATGATATTTGAAAGTACTGCTATGACTTTTCATAAAACAAATAAAATTGAATCAACATGACAGTACTTTGACTTTATTCAGTTTCTTGATAAACTTATTAAAATTTCTGATGAATTTTTCTGAATTGATTTTTATTCTGTTATTAATAGACGAAAAGTATTAGATATTACGCTGCTGATGATAAATACTTAAAATTTAATATGCCAACTGAATAATTAAATAATAACGTCTTATTCTGTTATGAATAAGTCAATAATTTTCGAACAGACCGTGACATTTGAAATTACTGCTATGAAATTTCCTAAAACGAATAAAATTGAATCTACATGACAGTACTTTGACTTTATTCAGTTTCTTGATAAACTTCTAAAAATTTCTGATGAATTTTTCTGAATTGATTTTTATTCTTTTATTAATAGACGAAAAGTATTAGATATTACGCTGCCGATGTTAAATACTTAAAACTTAATATGCCAACTAAATAATTAAAAAATAACGTCTTATTCTGTTAAGACTAAGTCAATAATTTTCGAATAGAACGTGACATTTGAAATTACTGCTATGAAATTTCCTAAAACGAATAAAATTCAATCACCATGACAGTACTTTGACTTTATTCAGTTTTTTGTTAAACTGATTAAAATTTCTGATGAATTTCCCTGAATAGATTTTTCTTCTGTTATTAACAGACGAAAATTATTAGATATTACGCTGCTGATGAAGCATACTTAAAATATAACATGCCAACTGAATAATAAATAAAAATCGACTAATTCTGTTAAGAGTAACTGAACAATTTTCGAAGACACCATGATATTTGAAAGTACTGCTATGACTTTTCATAAAACGAATAAAATTGAATCAAAATGACAGTACTTTGACATTATTCAGTTACTTGATAAACTTATTAAAATTTCTGATGAATTTTTCTGAATTGATTTTTATTCTGTTATTAATAGACGAAAAGTATTAGATATTACGCTGCTGATGATAAATACTTAAAATTTAATATGCCAACTGAATAATTAAATAATAACGTCTTATTCTGTTATGAATAAGTCAATAATTTTCGAACAGACCGTGACATTTGAAATTACTGCTATGAAATTTCCTAAAACGAATAAAATTGAATCTACATGACAGTACTTTGACTTTATTCAGTTTCTTGATAAACTTCTAAAAATTTCTGATGAATTTTTCTGAATTGATTTTTATTCTTTTATTAATAGACGAAAAGTATTAGATATTACGCTGCCGATGTTAAATACTTAAAATTTAATATGCTAACTGAATAATTAAAAAATAACGTCTTATTCTGTTAAGACTAAGTCAATAATTTTCGAATAGAACGTGACATTTGAAATTACTGCTATGAAATTTCCTAAAACGAATAAAATTCAGTCACCATGACAGTACTTTGAATTTATTCAGTTTTTTGTTAAACTGATTAAAATTTCTGATGAATTTCCCTGAATAGATTTTTCTTCTGTTATTAACAGACGAAAATTATTAGATATTACGCTGCTGATGAAGCATACTTAAAATATAACATGCCAACTGAATAATAAAAAAAAATCGACTAATTCTGTTAAGAGTAACTGAACAATTTTCGAAGACACCATGATATTTGAAAGTACTGCTATGACTTTTCATAAAACTAATAAAATTGAATGAACATGACAGTACTTTGACTTTATTAAAATTTTCCTGAATAGATTTTTCTTCTGTTATTAACAGACGAAAATTATTAGATATTCTGCTACTGCTGAAGCATACTTAAAATTTAATTTGCCAATTGAATCATAAGAAAATAACGACCAATTCTATTAAGAGTAACTGAACAATTTTCGAAGACACCATGATATTTGAAACTACTGTTATGAACTTGCCTAAAACGAATAAAATTGAATCACCATGACGTACTTTGACTTTATTCAGCTTCTTGATAAACTTATTAAAATTTCTGATGAATTTCTCTAAATAGAATTTTATTCTGTTATTAATAGCCGAAAATTATTAGTTATTACACTGCTGATGAAACATACTTAAAATTTAATATTCCAAATGAATAATTAAAAAATAACGTCTTATTCTGTTAAGACTAAGTCAATAATTTTCGATAAGAACATTATATTTAAAAGTACTGCTATGAACTTTCCTAAAACGAAAAAATTGAATCAACATGACAGTACTTTGACTTTATTCAATTTCTTGATAAACTTATTAAAATTTCTGATGAATTTTCCTAAATAGATTTTTATTCTGTTATTAATAGCCGAAAATTATTAGATATTATGCTGCTGATGGAGCATACTTAAAATATAATATGCCATCTGAATCCTAAAAAACTAACGACTAATTCTATTAAGAGTAACTGCATAATTTTCGAAGAGACCATGATATTTAAAAGTACTGCTATGAAATTTCCTAAAACGAATAAAAGTGAATCAACATGACAGTACTTTAACTTTATTCAGTTTATTGATAAATTTATTAAAATTTCTGATGAATTTTCCTTAATAGATTTTTATTTTGTTATTAATAGCCGAAAATTATTAGATATTTTGCTGCAGATGAAACATACTTAAAATTTAATATGCCAACTGAATAATTAAAAAATAACGTCTTATTCTGTTATGACTAAGTCAATAATTTTCGAACAGACCAGGACATTTGAAATTACTGCTATGAAATTTCCTGGAACGAATAAAATTTAATCACCATGACAGTACTTTGAACTAATTCAGTTTTTATTTTAAACTTATTAAAATTCTGATAAATTTCTCTTAATAGATTTTTATTCTGTTATTAACAGACGAAAATTGTTAGATATTACGCTGCTGATGAAAAATGCCAACCACGAACCGTAGCGGAACGTTGATCCTAAAGATGGCCGCTAGAACTAATCTGGTGGTCATGCACTCTGGGAACAATCCAACCTACGTAAGGCCAGGCTTTGGCAAATCGATCCTTGATGTCACTTTTGCCTTGGCCGGGCTGGCAGGAAGAGTGGGCGGTTGGAGGGTGATGGATGGAGCCAATGGCAGCGATCACAATTACATCACCTTCAAAGTACGTGATAGGGTTGTTAATCGGCCCCCGTACAAAAAGCGCCCACTAGGCTGGAATGTGTCAAAGATGGACGAGGACAGATTTGTGGATTATCTTCGCGAAAAGTTCTCCTCTATGCCAGCCTGGCATGGAGGACCGACCACCCCGCGAGAAGCAGAGACCCTTGTCAAGAGGGTAACTGCTCTTCTGAGGGAGGTCTGAGATGCCTCTATGCCGCATAAACGGCCCTGGAAGGGTAAAAGAAGCGTGTACTGGTGGAATGAAGAAATTGCGGAGCTTAGACGGGTCTGTCACGTTGCACGCAGAAGACGGCAAAGAGCGCATGGCCGCCCAGAGCTGGCTACGCGCTCTGAAGAGTACAAGGGAGCCAAGCATAGGCCGGCGAAAGCTATCCGCCTCAGCAAGGCGCGCTGTCTTCGGTCCCTAAGAGATGATGTCAACAGCGACCCGTGAGGCCTGGGATATAAGGTTGTCATGGGCAAACTTAAGTCCGGATGTGACAACACGATGGATGAAGCAGCGACCAAAAGAATAGTGGACGCTCTCTTCCCGGATCATCCAAACCAACAACACCCTGCTTTGGATGTCCCGAGGGAGCAAGTTCCGCTATTTATCGAGGCGGAGATGCTTCAGGCAATTAGGTCAATGAAAAATGGGAAAGCGCCAGGACCAGACGGAATACCTGCGCTGGGACACGCTCGATGGCACAAGAGGTAAAGTATTAAGCGCAGGCATAGCGCAGGGTTCAGTTCTGGGTCCTGATCTGTGGAATGCCTTTTACGACGGCTTGCTAAAGATTGAGCTCCCGGATAGATGCTCCATGATCGGATACGTGGATGACGTTGCTCTAACCATAACAGCTCGAGAGCCAGAGGACCAGCAGAATACCTTGGATGAGGCCATGCGCCTTATCAATAGCTGGATCTCGGATCACGGACTAAGACTGGCAGTCCCGAAAACGGAGATTGTCCTTCTGACCCGGAGAAGGGTTGATACCATATTCGGCATCAGCTTTGATGACGGAGGTAATCCCCTTATGATCCAGACCAAACCATCGGTCAAATATTTGGGGGTCTTCTTGGATAACAAGTTGACCTACAATAGACAATTCCAGCAGGCCTGTGAAAAGGCTGGCCGGGTGACAAAGTCCCTCTCGTGGCTAATGACGAACATCGGCGGTCCCAGATCTGAGAAGAGGAGGCTATTGATGACGACAGTTAACTCCATCTTGCTCTAAGGTGCAGAGGTGTGGGCGGACAATTTCCGCATAAAAAAGTACTGCAAGAAACTAAAGGCAGTACAGAGGCAGGGGATACTTCGAATCGCTTGCTCGTTCAAGACAGTATCAGAGCCAGCGATCCAGGTGGTGGCTCGGGTGATTCCCATCGACCTGCTTGCCTTGGAAAGGCAGGCGATCTATAACCGTGAGGAAGAAGAGCGCGACGTAGCTTCCGTTCGCGCTCGCTCCCACACACTGGAATGCTGGCAGTATAGGTGGAATGGTGACCCGAGGGGACGTTGGACGCACCGCCTTATCATCGATTTGGAAAGCTGGATGAACCGTGATCATGGAGAGGTAGACTTCTACTTCACACCGTTCCTAACTGGTCACGGTTATTTCCGCGATATGCTTTTCAAGTGGAGCAAGGTGACATCTCTAGAATGCTTGCATTGCCCGGGTGAGCTGAATACCGCTGAGCACACCTTTTTTGGGTGTCCTCACTTCGCTGAAGGGTGATCGCCCTTCGATGAATGGAGGCCGGAAGTAGTCGTCCCGGAAATGCTGCGCAGTGCCGCTAACTGGTACAGTGTGGCAGAGTACGTACGGGCGACACTGATTGGAAAAAAGGAGGAAGGTTTCCTCTCGTAGGAAAATCTCCTTTATTGACAGGGTATGGCGAAGAAATGCCTTGGCTGCATTGTTTCCGGACCGAAGTAATACCTAAACAGGGAGTCCCGGTCCGGATTCTATGATATTGTCATAAATGCAGGAGGGTGGGGAGTTTAGTGGGTATTGTAATTCCTAAATTGTGTATATCTGGGCAACCCCAGATACAAATTTGAGGTTGAGTCCCACATAACCATACAGTACGCGGTGTATGGTATGCGTAAATGCATTCTCCTCGTCCTACGAAAAAGGCCCCTTCCTGGGGCCCAAAAAAAAAAAAAAAAATAAAATAAAATAGCCGAAAATTATTAGATATTACTAGACCTTCACCGAGGTAACGAGGTGGCCTCGCTTTGAGCAAGGCGAGGCGAGGCGAGCCCGAGGCGAGATCGAGGCGAGATCGGAAAATTGAAATTCTCGTTATACCGAGGCGAGGCCGAGACTGTCTTTTTGTAAACCTCGGACTCGCCTCGACTCGCCTCGCCTCGCCTCGTTCTGCCTCGCAAAAAATTTAAAAGATTTCGCCAATCACATTTATACTAGCAGAAAAAGAATTTCACGCGTTGATTGTGTAAACCGTTAAAAATTATTTATATTAATTAAAAGTTATTTATTAGTTATTAAAAACTACAAGATGGAATATCAGTCTTCAAATGTTGGAAGTTTTTGAGAATTTAAAAGCTCCCATAAAATCGTTATGTGATAATAACCTACAAATGAGAGAGCTTAGACTACTTGACATTGAATGGGATGCTTAGATATCATTATATAATATTTACAAATTTTTAAACATGTATCAGATCTTTTATCAGCTGAAAAGTACCCCACGCTTCCCACTGCAGTTTTAGTATCTTATTTAGTAATATCATATTACGCTTCTGATGAAACATACTTAAAATTTAATATGCCAACTGAATAATTAAAAAATAATGTCTTATTCTGTTAAGACTAAGTCAATAATTTTCGAACAGACCATGACATTTGAAAGTACTGCTATGTAATTTCCTAAAACGAATAAAATTTAATTACCATGACAGTACTTTGACTTTATTCAGTTTTTTGTTAAACTGATTAAAATTTCTGATGATTTTTCCTAAATAGATTTTTCTTTTGTTATTAACAGACGAAAACTATTAGATATTATGCTGCTGATAAAGCTTACTTAAAATATAATATGCCAACTGAATAATTAAAAAATAACGTCTTATTTTGTTAAGACTAAGTCAACAATTTTCGAAAAGACCATGATATTTAAAAGTACTGCTATGAACATTCCTAAAACGAATAAAATTGAATCAACATGACAGTACTTTGACTTTATTTAATTTCTTGATAATCTTATTAAAAATACTGATGAATTTTCCTGCATAGATTTTTAATCTGTTATTAATAGCAAGAAATTATTAGAAATTATGCTGCTGATAAAGCATACCTAAAATTTACTATGCCAACTTCATAATTAAAAATTACCGTCTTATTCTGTTAAGACTAAGTAAATAATTTTCGAACAGACCGTGACATTTGAAATTACTGCTATACAATTTCCTTAAACGAATAAAATTTAATCACCATGACAGTAAATTGACTTTAATAAGTTTATTGTTAAACTGATTACAATTTCTGATGAATTTTCCTGAATAAATTTTTATTCTGTTATTAATTACCGAAAAAATTAGATATTATGCTTCTGATGAAACATACTTAAAATTTAATATTCCAAGTTAATAAATATAAAATAACGTCTTATTCCGTTAAGTCTAAGTCAATAATTTTCGAATAGACCGTGACATTTTAAAAGTACTGCTATGAAATTTCCTAAAACTAATAAAATTTAATCACCATGACAGTACTTTGACTTTATTCAGTTTCTTGATAAACTTATTAAAATTTCTGATGAATTTTCCTTAATATATTTTTATTCTGTTATTAATAGCCGAAAATTATTAGATATTTTGCTGCTGATGAAACATACTTAAAATTTTGTATGCCAACTGAATAATTAAAAAATAACATCTTATTCTGTTAAGACTTAGTCAAGAATTTTCGAATAGACCGTGACATTTCAAAAGTACTGCTATGTAACTTCCTAAAACGAATAAAATTTAATCACCATGACAGTACTTTGACTTTATTCAGTTTCTTGATAAACTTATTAAAATTTCTGATGAATTTCTCTAAATAGATTTTTATTCTGTTATTAATAGCCGAAAATTATTAGATATTACGCTGCTGATGAAACATACTTAAAATTTAATATGCCAACTGAATAATTAAAAAATAACGTCTTATTCTGTTATGACTAAGTCAATAATTTTCGAACAGACCGTGACATTTGAAATTACTGCTATGAAATTTCCTAAAACGAATAAAATTTAATCACCATGATAGTACTTTGACTTTATTCAGTTTCTTGATAAACTTATAAAAATTTCTGATGAATTTCTCTAAATAGATTTTTATTCTGTTATTAATAGCCGAAAATTATTAGATATTTTGCTGCTGATGAAACATACTTAAAATTTAATATGCCAACTGAATAATTAAAAAATAACATCTTCTCCTGTACAGACTTAGTCAAGAATTTTCGAATAGACCGTGACATTTCAAAAGTACTGCTATGAAATTTCCTGAAACGAATAAAATTTAATCACCATGACAGTACTTTGACTTTATTCAGTTTCTTGATAAACTTATTAAAATTTCTGATGAATTTCTCTAAATAGATTTTTATTCTGTTATTAAAGGCCGAAAATTATGTGAATGATATTGTTCAAGAAATTGGGCAAAATAAAATAACGACACTTTGATTTAACTAATAAAATAATAATGTTTATTTAACTAAATAACTTGAATAACTGTTTAATCACGTCACCTCTCTCACAATATGTAATATATAAAAATAAAGAACACGAGTTTAACACAATTCGTATAAATATTCACTAAATCATCGAATAATTGCATTTCATTACACATATTCTTAACATGAAAAAACGCGACATTTATATACACTTAAAAAATGTGCTTTTTACAAAATATTATATTGAACGATAAATAATAGATATTAAACATTTCCGCCCGCCTCGTTGTGAAAACGACGAAAATTACTTTCTTCAGAAGGAAGAAGTATTAGTTTGACTATTGGTCTTAAAAATTGAGAGGTAGACGTTTTTACAGTAACTGTCCTAACTAGATCGTCTTTGCCAGGAGGTAATTCTATGACGCGCGCAAGAGGCCATTGAGTAGGAGCCGTGTTGTCGCTTTTGATGAGGACCAAAGAACCTACTTTGATGTTTGACTTCTCGTGACGCCACTTGTTTCTGATTTGGATTGACTGGAGATACAATTTGTGCCAATCGTTCCAGAAGTCATCTCTGACCTTGTTTGTAAGTCGCCATCTTTGTAGTTGACCAATTTTGACGCCAATTTCGGACACTTCTGGTAATGACTTCAAGCCTTGCCCTATAATTAAATGACCTGGAGTGAGTGAACTGAAATCAGAAGGATCATCTGTTAATGGACAAAGTGGGCGTGAGTTAAGACAAGATTCTATGCAGCACAGGAGTGTCGTCATCTCTTCGAATGTTAGAGTTAGATCTCCAATGACACGCTTAAGATGGAATTTGGCAGATTTCACCGCCGACTCCCAAATTCCTCCGAAATGAGGAGCTGAAGGGGGGTTGAAATGCCAAGCGATCCCTTGGTTCGACAACTCATGTTTAAAGAGCTTTACGTGCGACAATCCCTCAGAAAACATGACCTTCAAGGCAGAATCTGCACCTACGAAGTTTGTACCGCAATCGGAGTACACATCAGTGCACAAACCGCGCCTCGAAATGAATCTCTTGAAAGCGGCCATAAAATGCTCAGTATCGTATCGCGAAACAAATTCCAGGTGAACCGCTCGTGTTGACATGCACACGAATACTGCTATGTATCCAGGAAATGACTTACATCCTCTACCAGATGACATTCGCGCTTTGATTGTTCCCGCCTAGTCAATTTCGACTTGAGCGAATGGATGAGAACGTGTGACTCTAGAAGCAGGCAAGTCACCCATTTTTTGAGTCATTACGGATGCTCTAAAGCGTATACAAGGAACGCAGGTCGATATAAATTTTTGACAGCTCGTCTGCCATTGTTTATCCAGTGAGTTTCTCTGACAGCAGATAAGGTAAGTTGAGTACCACCATGTAGCATGTTTTGATGACAATTCTTAATAATTAAATGTGCGAGATTAGAGTAAGGGAATAAAATATATGGAAACTTCTCGTCAGGAGAAAGATTCGCGTTTCTAAGACGACCGCCTACTCTAATGCAACCAGTTGAGTTATCGAAGTATGGAAATAAATTTAATAAGTTGCTTCGATTAGAAATTACTTGGTTTTGAGAAAGGTGGTGATATTCATTGGGAAAATCAATAGCTTGAGAGAAACGAGTCCAAACTATCATGGAGTGTTTGATCTCTCCAGTAGAGAGCCATGATCGTTTTAATTTTGGTGCGCATATTTTGGAGGATTTGGAGTTAGTAAAGAAACGAATGCACCAAGCCATGACTCTCAACAATTTAAATAAAGATGAATAACGAAATACTAAATCGAAAATTTCGCGTTTGGGCTTGCTATTTTGTGACGCTACGTGACAAGTTTTCTTCTTTTCTGAAAGTTCAATGACCTCAAAACTCTCGACTTCTTCTGCAGGCCATGGCAAACTATTTTTAGATAAGAATTCTGGACCATTCCACCATAAAGCGGATTGCGAAAATGTATTAAATGAGATTCCTCGAGTGCCCAAATCAGCTGGATTTTGTTTGCCTTCTACATAGTGCCATTTGGGACGATGTTATTGATAGAGGCTATTCGATAAGAGACGAAAGGTGTCCATAAATATGGCTGAGACTTTATCCAAGCTAAATAATTCTTCGCATCTGACCAAAGATGAACACTTACCGAAGAAAACTCATGCAAATCGGTGACTTTTTTAACGAGATTACATAATAGCAAAGAGGTGCAGAGCTCCAAGCGAGGAATGGAAAGAGTTTTGATTGGAGCTACCTTGGTTTTTGCAAAGACAAGGTTGACAGAGCAAAATCCGTATTCTGTGATTCTGAAATAAATAGCATGCCTTGTTCGGAGGCGTCCCCGAAACCGTGTATTTCGACTGTGCGATTGGCTAGAAAACCTATCCATCGTGGAATTTTGAAATTTACCATTGACTTTAAATCATTATATATCTCCTCCCACAAAGAAAAATGAGAATCATTCAAGAATTCCTCCCAATCAGTTTCTTCTTTCCACATAAGCTGCATGAAGATTTTGCATCTTATTATCAGTGGAGAAACGAGACCTAATGGGTCGTACAATTTGGCTATGATATATAATATTTGACGTTTAGTAAGACGATTAGAAGAAGATTGAAATTCGCCGTTAAATGATAATTCATCAGAATTATGATTCCAATTGAGACCTAAAAGTTGGCAATCGTGACTAAGACAATGGTCAGTTTTTGACGAGTCAGCTCCAATCATCAGGGATATTTCTCAATAATTCTTGACTATTTGCAACCCATTATCTCAGTGGAAATCCGCCCGCCATGAGGAGGTCGCTTACTTCGCGAGACAGATTTACCGCTTCATCTACTGTGTCGTGACCGAAAAGACAGTCGTCCACGTACATATTATCCTCTAGAACTCTACGAGCTGCAGATTGAGGAGCCTCGTGAGCTAATTGCTTTAGACGTCTTAGAGCTTGAAAGGCAGAAGGACCTACTCAGTACGTGACTGTATTTAAATTAAAAATGGAGACTCAATCATCAGAAGAATTGCGCCATAAGATGCGCTGATATTTCCTATCATCGGGATGTATTAGGATTTGCCTGTACATTTTTGCTATGTCTGTACCGTAAACGTACCTATATAGACGCCAACGTAAAAGCACTGATGTAATATCGGTATGCAGTGCTGGACCAGTTAAAAGTGCGTCGTTGAGAGACACTGATTTCTTAGCACGAGACGAAGCGTGAAAGACGGCGCGTAACTTTTTACCGTGCTGAAAAATACCGTGATGCGGTATAAAATACATTTCTGACGGATCATAATCGAAATTGATATCGTTTAGACTATTGACGAAAGACATGTGATTTAAATCACTATACTCGAAAAGAAATTTGACGTATTCTTGCTTTAAAAAGGCGTTTTTAGAAAATCTATTTTCTAGTCTAACAAGATAATTTTTTGCGACATCGAGAGAATTTCCAAAATCATTACAATTTTCTCTAAATGGGAGTCTGACAATAAAACGACCAGAATCATCTCGAGAAAAGGTATTTAAAAAGTGACGTTCGCAGGCAGCGTCCTCGTCGAACATGAGTTCAAACTTGTCGGGAGCTGGGACTGATTCGACTTCCCAAACTTTTGCAACTGCTGACGCAGCTCTCTATGTTCATTTTGAATTGTGGACAAATGTTGAGAAGACAATGATTTGTTGGTGTTGGAAACGTGAGGAGAAGAACAGGTACGAATCCAACCTAAGGTGGTTTTTTGAGCCAATGGCTCGCCAGGATTACCTTTTCTTAGACCCTCCTCTATGATTAGAGTATAAATGAAATTACCAAGGATCAACTCGATCTCGTCATCAGCGAAAAAACGAGGATCGGCCAATTCAATGTCGGACAGATGAGTCCAAGCCGGGTCGAAACTAGAACATTTAGGAACGTAAGACGAAACGTTACTCAGTACGAGAGCTTCAGTATCATAAATATAATTGTTATTTATACATGACCTTATACTGAATTCCGCAGTTCCTCTGACGCGTGTGGACATGTCTGCGACTGCAGTAACGCTAAAGTTACCCGTTGACCTTTGAAGCCTCAGTCGTTGAGTGAGCGATTCGGTGATGAAAGATGCCTCAGCGCAAGGATCGATGAGAGCTCTGACCTGACAAGTTTTTCCATTGTGCGAAATGACCTCGACGATGGCTGTGCCCAATAAAACGACTGCGTTGCTTCTGACTGTGGCTGGCATTGTAGCTGAGTGAGAGGCGAGAGGTATGACGGAAGTTGAACCTTGACCACCTGACATTGAAGCTTGTGAGTTGCTGGTTGACTGTTTACCTGCAGCTATTGACGAGACTGCTTCGTGTATCAGCGTGTGGTGTTTGGCACGACAGGTATTGCAAGTCTTCTGAAGCTAGCTCAAGAAGCTTCGAGTGATTGCTTCTGTATTTATCGTAGGTAGATTCCAGCAGCAATAGTCTTGCATCGACTCCAACTATTGTGACGACTTCTGAACTTTTCTCGTAGCGATCGAAGGCTGCTTTCAATTTTTCATATAAGCTCAATTGGCTTAGGATTAAATCCTCGAACCTATCCATGATTGAATTGTCTACGACACGAAATAAATTTACAACATTAATAAGATAAATAGACAAGTTGAATTTAATTATATTGTAAATAAAAATAAAAAAAAAATTTTTTGTCTTGACTGTAGCTTGTTGATTAAAATGCTAAAATCGACGTATGATGAGAATATATTATATGCGTGCATTTTTGCATGAAGAAAATTAAAAGAAAATCTTGAAGTTATGAAACAAATGAAAGCTCCATATGACGAGACTGGACTGTATAATAAAAAAAAATTGGCTTCGTACTGAAAGCGAGGCCGCACTGTATCGTGTTCCAAGAAGAGCACGTGTTTTGAATAATAAAGTTTATAGAGTCTTGACCTCTTGAATGCGTTGGTTAGAAAGAGCGAGATGACAGTTAGCAAAAAAAAAAAAGGAATATAGTTACTTTAGATTTTGATGATGAGGTCATTATCATAAAGCATGGAACCTATGCGTTGAACTTGATTTCCATATCTTGATTTTTGCTCCAATTTTTCATCTTGATTTTTTGCTCCAATTTTTTATCGTGATTTTTATTCCAATTTTATTGTCTTAATTTTTGCTGATTCTTTTGCCTCTTGAACGATCCGGTTACTCGAAGGACCATGGAAAATATTGTGGTTCTGGTTGCGAATGATATTGTTCAAGAAATTGGGCAAAATATAATAATGACACTTTGATTTAACTAATAAAATAATAATGTTTATTTAACTAAATAACTTGAATAACTGCTTAATCAAGTCACCTCTCTCACAATATGTAATATATAAAAATAAAGAAAACGAGTTTTACAGAATTTGTATAAATATTCACTAAATCATCGAATAATTGCATTTCATTACACATATTATTAACATGAAAAAACATGACATTTATATACACTTAAAAAATGTGCTTTTTAACAAAATATTATATTAAACGATAAATAATAGATACTAAACACAACTGAATAATTAAAAAATAACGTCTTATTCTGTTAAGATTATGTCAACAATTTTCGAAGAGACCATGATAGTTGAAAGTACTGCTATGAACTTTTTTAAAACGAAAAAAATTTAATCAACATGACAGTACTTTGACTTTATCAGTTTCTTGATAAATTTATTAAATTTTCTGATGAATTTCCCTAAATAGATCTTTATTCTGCTATTTATAGCCGGAAATTATTAGATATTATGCTGCTGATGAAGCATAATTAAAATATAATATGCCAAATGAATAATAAAAAAAAATCGATTAATTCTGTTAAGAGTAACACAACAATTTTCGAAGAGACCATGATATTTGAAAGTACTGCTATGACTTTTCCTAAAACGAATAAAATTGAATCAACATGACAGTACTTTGACTTTATTCAGTTTCTTGATAAATTTATTAAAATCTCTGATGAATTTCCCTTAATAGATTTTGATTCTGTTATTAATAGCCGAAAATTATTAGATATTTTGCTGCTGATGAAACATACTTAAAATTTAATATGCCAACTGAATAATTAAAAAATAACGTTTTATTCTGTTAAGACTAAGTCAATAATTTTCGAATAGACCGTGACATTTCAAAAATACTGCTATAAACTTTCCTAAAACGAATAATATTGAATCACCATGACAGTACTTTGACTTTATTCAGTTTCTTTATAAACTTATTTAATTTTCTGATGAATTTCCCTGAATAGATTTTTATTCTGCTATTAATAGCCGGAAATTATTAGATATTATTCTGCTGATGAAGCATAGTCAATATTTAATATTCCAACTGAATAATAAAAAAATAACGACTTATTCTGTTAAGAGTATGTCAACAATTTTCGAAGAGACCATGATATTTGAATTTACTGCTATGAACTTTACTAAAATGAAAAAAATTTCATCAACATGACAGTACTTTGACTTTATCAGTTTCTTGATAAATTTATTAAATTTTTTGATGAATTTCCCTGAATAGATTTTTATTCTGCTATTTATAGCCGGAAATCATTTGATATTATTCTGCTGATGAAGCATACTTAAAATTTAATATGCCAACTGAATCTTTAAAAACTAACAATTAATTCTATTATGAGTAACAGCATAATTTTCGAAGAGAACATGATATTTAAAAGTACTGCTATGAAATTTCCTAAAACGAATAAAAGTGAATCAACATGACAGTACTTTAACTTTATTCAGTTTATTGATAAATTTATTAAAATTTCTGATGAAATTCCCTTAATAGATTTTTATTCTGTTATTAATAGCCGAAAATTATTAGATATTACGCTGCTGATGAAACATACTTAAAATTTAATATGCCAACTGAATAATTAAAAAATAACGTTTTATTCTGTTAAGAGTAACTCAACAATTTTCGAAGAGACCATGATATTTGAAAGTACTGATATGACTTTTCCTAAAACGAATAAAATTGACTCAACATGACAGTACTTTGATTTTATTCAGTTTTTTGTTATACTGATTAAAATTTCTGATGATTTTCCCTGAATAGATTTTTATTCTGTTATTAATAGCCGAAAATTATTTGATATTACGCTGCTGATGAAACATACTTAAAATTTGATATGCCAACTGAATAATTAAAAAATAACGTTTTATTCTGTTAAGAGTAACTCAACAATTTTCGAAGAGATCATGATATTTGAAAGTACTGCTATGACTTTTCCTAAAACGAATAAAATTGACTTAACATGACAGTACTTTGACTTTATTCAGTTTTTTGTTATACTGATTAAAATTTCTGATGATTTTCCCTGAATAGATTTTTATTCTGTTATTAATAGCCGAAAATTATTAGATATTATGCTACTGATGAAGCATACTTAAAATATAATATGCCAACTAAATAATAAAAATATCAATTAATTCTGTTAAGAGTAACTCAACAATTTTCGAAGAGACCATGATATTTGAAAGTACTGCTATGACTTTTCCTAAAACGAATAAAATTGAATCAACATGACAGTACTTTGACTTTATTCAGTTTTTTGTTATACTGATTAAATTTTCTGATGAATTTCCCTGAATAGATTTTTATTCTGCTATTAATAGCCGGAAATTATTAGATATTATTCTGCTGATGAAGCATAGTCAATATTTAATATTCCAACTGAATAATAAAAAAAAATCGACTAATTCTGTTAAGAGTAACTCAACAATTTTCGAAGAGACCATGATATTTGAAAGTACTGCTATGAACTTTCCTAAAACGAATAAAATTGAATTAACATGACAGTACTTTGACTTTATTCAGTTTCTTGATAAACTTATTAAAATTTCTGATGAGTTTTCCTTATTTGATTTTCATTCTGTTATTAATAGACAAAAAGTATTAGATATTACGCTGCTGATAAAACATACTTAAAATTTGATATGCCAACTGAATGATTAAAAAATAACGTCTTATTCTGTTATGACTAAGTCAATTATTTTCGAACAGACCGTGACATTTGAAATTACTGCTATGAAATTTCCTAAAACGAATAAAATTTAATCACCTTGACAGTACTTTGACTTTATTCAGTTTTTTGTTAAACTGATTAAAATTTCTGATGATTTTCCCTGAATAGATTTTTATTCTGTTATTAATAGCCGAATATTATTAGATATTATGCTACTGATGAAGCATACTCAACATTTAATATGCCAACTGATTAATAAAAAAATAATGACTTATTCTGTTAAGAGTACGTCAACAATTTTCGAAGAGACCATGATATTTGAAAGTACTGCTATGAACTTTACTAAAACGAAAAAAATTTAATCAACATGACAGTACTTTGACTTTATTCAGTTTCTTGATAAATTTATTAAATTTTCTGATGAATTTCCCTGAATAGATTTTTATTCTGCTATTAATAGCCGGAAATTATTAGATATTATGCTGCTGATGAAGCATACTTAAAATATAAAATGCGAACTGAATAATAAACAAAAATCGACTAATTCTGTTAAGAGTAATTCAACAATTTTCGAAGAGACCATGATATTTTAAAGTACTGCTATGAACTTTACTAAAACGAAAAAAATTTAATCAACATGACAGTACTTTGATTTTGTTCAGTTTTTTTTTAAATTTATTAATTTTAAGCCCTTAACGATGATTAACCGGACAAATGAAATCAATTTTTGATTTATTTAACTAAACACTAATAGTTGTACGAATTATTCTTTTTCCCTAAAATGAATTAAATTCAAATAACATGTCAGTACTTTCATTTTATTCAGTATCTTGGTAAAATTATAAAAATTTATTAAGAATTTCTTTAGATGGATTTTTTTCTGCTATAAGAAGCCAAAAATTACAAGAAATTTTGTTTTCCCGAGAGAATGTACTTAAAATAAAAGCAACTGACAGCATAAAAAAAACAGATTATTCTTGAAACGAATGCAGACAAATTTAAACAGCTAATGGTATAATAAATTACTAATCTTTTATTATTTTCAGATTTCTAAAATAATTTAGTACGTTATGGTAAATTTGGAAGTTCCAGTTAAAAGTTTTATGACACAAAATAAATTTGAACATGTCAGTACTTTGAAATTATTCAGTTTCTTGGTAAACTTATTAAAATTTCGTATGAAGTTCCCTGCATAGATTTTTGTTTTGTTGTTAGTAGTCGATATTTATAAGATATTATGCTGCTGATATATTATTCAATAGCTTTCATGTAACACAAAATGATTTGAATGGTATGAAAAATTTATTGGTCCTGACTGCTGCGGATCATCTGCTAAAATAATTTAACTATATCTAGGACGTAAAAGACTGTTTGGAATCATTATTTCTTGTTCAGTTGTTTGTCTAGCCAGCTTCGTCGATACTAGCATGGTTAAAATGATTGTTTGGTAGCTCCATGTCATAAAGAATACCTAATGCTGAACAAGTTCCAAATATTATAGAATAATATTTGGAACTAGAAGATACTAGAAGTAAAATTTATTGCGAACCCTCGTGAATCTTTTATGCTAACATCTGTGGATTTTATACGTTCAGCAGATATTTCTACAGTGGAACAATAGCTGAGAGTGCTTTCAGGGTTACTTGGAGAGTCTAAATAATGATTAGCTACAAGGAGAACCTAAGAAAACAATGAATAATAAATATGTAATACATAAATAAAAAAAATTAAAATTGTTTACCAATTTTCTTGGAGTGATAACACCACTTCTTACTAATTTTTCTGCCATTAAATATTTTTAACAGCTTTTTTATGAAATCTGTTTAAATTTTGATAATCTATTCATACAATTTTGCTTTTTAATGTTTCTTGATGTATTATAAAATTGTTACATTTAAGTTTCCTTTAGTCACTTGAATATCTTTTTCATAATTGGAGTTTATAATTAGAATATAATTAATAATTATTTAATTATTTAATTAACAATTTACCTGAACAAAATCATTATCTGGTTTGTTTATGTTTTGCCACGACTAACCTCACCATGATATGCGATTATCATACTTTATACAATTAATTAAATATTTGGAGTGTTTTTTGTTGGAATGTGGCAATCTCTATCGCATTCGCTTTATACTATGTGGAGAAGAAAGGGACGCGAAGTCCTCAGTGCTTGTATAGCAGCCGTCGTATCGATATCGTACTTACTATATATGTATCGGCGTGTTTAATATTTAATTATTAATTATATCTTAATTGTAATTTAGACATGATTATTAAGATTGAGGTTTAAATGTAAATAAACAATAATTGTTCATAATAAAATAAAATTTATTTATTTTTAATAACCCACAAACCTAATAGGTTATGGGCCACAGCAAAACACGCTTTCACCGCGGACGCGTGAGTGTAAATCTTTTATTTTAAAGAAAATTTTGGTGTGTGGTGTTATTTTTTTAAATAAATAACAGATTATTTATTTAAAGTTTCTTTGGTGTTTTTGTGTGTAAAAATTTTACTTTTCTTTTTTTATAATAAAGAAGAGAAGTTAAAAATAGCTGTAGGAGCAGAAGGTAAGACTTTTTTTATTTTATGACGCGGAAGTTGAAAAGTGTGTGTGCATGATCGATCAATTTTTTTTTTTAGTAGAAGAGAAAATTAATTTTTTGCCCTCCCGGGCGTAAAACTCGTGTGTAAAGAATTTTCTGAACTCGTTCTACACCTAGGTGGGGAAAAAATAGTGTAAGCACCATGGGCGAAATACTTTTGACACAAAATTATCAAAGAAACACACTGAAGTTAAAACAAAAATTTATAGGATTTCTCAAAGTGATACGTCAAATTTGAGGAACCATTTAAGGTACAGTAAAAATTTTTTTAAATATTTGAATAGTTTTTTTTTAAATATTTATTTTATTTTAACACATAATACAGGTTTTTCATAAAAGTAAAAAAGAAAAATATTTTGATCAACATGACGAAGTCAAGACACGGCTAGAGTCATAAAAATCTGCCAAAAGAGTAAAAACTGAATCTGCAGAAAAATCAAATCAGATTTTTCAATTAAAAGAGGCAATCTTTAATTTTTTTGTAGAAAATAATTTACCATTCAAATTCGCTGACATGGAATCATTTCAAAAAATATATCAAGGTAAGAGAGACATAAATTTAAGTTTTAAATTTGTATTTTTTATTAAAAAAAATAAATAAATTAATTCCTTTTTCGTTTTTACTTCTGATTCTGTACAGATAAATTCAGAAACTATTTAAGACCACGCTTCGCTTCATGATAATTTAGTAAACAGCATAGTTCATGAAACTATAAATAATAATTATGTATCCCTCACTATTGATGCTCAAAATACTGAATACTTAATTTGTGCTGCTCGTTTGGTAAATTCTTCTATTATAAATTAGTTTGTGAATTTTCTAAACTACTTTTAATTTCTTTTTTTTTTAGATATCAAAAGAATCTTTTGAAAGCAAGATTTATTCTTTATTAAATAATCCTTGTAATATTTAATATTCTCTTGCTACTGAAGTATTTGGATCTACTTTAAGCAAAGAACTCGTTATTGCTAATAATAAAGTTGTAATAAAAATTATAGAATTATGTAATTTTCTTTACGAGGAAGAAAACAAATTTTTATTTTTGTTTGCAATATTTCCAGATAGACTTAACTTCAAAATTAGATTTTCTGTTGAAAACCGCAATTGGTTAGGTTTCTATTCGCTTATTTCTACATTTTTTGCCTACAAATCATAAAATAAAAATTTGGCATCTAAGTAATGTAAGATTGAATTAGCTGATGAAGACTTTGATTACTTAAGGGAATTTAATGATTGTCTACTTCCAATATACAATGCTTTAAGGAAATTCAGTAGAGGAGCTTATTATGGCATTCTGCTTCCTGCTTTTATTATTCAGAAGGATATAAAAATTCAGAGGAATATAAAAATATTCCAATAAAAAATTTTACTCACTTAAAAAATTCATGTAAGAAATTGTCAAATTATGTAGAGGAGTATATGGAAAAAAATTTTTAGTTATAATATGTACACTAAGGAAGCTTATTTGGCAGCAGCGTTTTATCCTCCGATAAAAAAATCTATATCTATTTTTATCAAAAATGGTGACTATGTATTAAATACTAAATATATTAAATCTTTAGTAGATATACATAAAAGACATCCACATTTATGGATTTTCAATGATTCAATAAATGAATCTATTGGTGAAGCAATATTTACCGATGATATAGAAAATGAACAAAGTGACGAAGAAGGATTATTTAACTTATTACCTTTAGCAGAAAGATAAAAGTCTTTTAATTTAAAACCTCAGTTAGAATCTATTTTGATAAAATTTTTTACTAACCCTAATAATAGATTAAACATTTTGAATGATGAAAATTTTAAATTAATTAAAGAAGCCTTTTTAATGAATAATGTGTCCTTAAGTTCAACAACTCCAATAGAAAATTTGGTCAGTTTTAACTTAGATTTAATTTACAAATCTAATATTCCGTTAAGATTAATAGAAAAACTAATTATTAAAACAAAAATAAAAATTTTGTATGAATAACATAAAGTATAAAAACCAAAATAAAAAAAGTCTTAAAAAAGTCTTATATAAATTAATAATGAATATAAAAATAATAATAATTTAAAAAAGTGCATACATAGATTTTGTGCACAATTTTGACTAAATACTAATCGTATTATAATTTTAAAGCGTTTTTTATTATTATATTGTCACAGATTAAAAAGAAAAATGTAAAATAAGAATTTTGATATTACGAACTAACTTATACCCAAATTAATGTATAAAAAAATTGAAAAATATTTATTTTATTTTATGTATAATTATAATTATAAAATATTAATCTGTTTTAAAAATTATATTTAAAATTCTTATATGAGCACTCCAATGCACTAATTGCTTATAGAATTTTATATAGAGAGAGGGAAAGTTTAAAATCCAGGACCGTATACCGGGTGGAACGCAATTACCGTGGATTTTTACATTGCTAGTATATATCAAAGCAATGTAAATAACCGCGACAATTGCGTTTCACCCGGTATATGTAATCGCGCAGGCAGATGTTTTTGGAGGCCGTACGTATGCCTTGTACATATAACAGAGAGGATTATATTTTGTTTCGTCTTTTGTTAAAAATAAATTTTTTGGAAATTCTTTAAATATAATCTTATTTTTATATTACACAATTTGATAATATCAAAATAAGATTACATTTTTTAAATTACCAAATTTTTTTTTAATTTTAATGATTTTTATCTATTTTATAAAAAAAAGTTTTTTAAATAAAAAATTATTTTAATTTTATAGTTTACTAACATATTTTTTATAATGCATTCATTTAATTAGTTTTAGTTACCCCTTAGTTGGACGCCTTTAGATAATTTACGCTAAAATAGACCACACATTAAATAATAACAAAATAATTTAAAATACATAAAAAAAATATCAAATAAATGTAGCCTACTGAAAAATAAGACAAAAACCCTTTGGACAGCTTAAATTTTTTAAATTGCCCTGAATTAAAATAAATTTTAAAGTTTTGATTTTTTAAATCAATAACTTAAAAATTTAGTTTCGAACAAAAAAATTTTTAAATGAAATGTCAAATAAAAAATATATTTTTTTATTTTTTATCAATGAACCCAAAAAGTTAAGAACAAAACAAACTAAACACACTGTTTACATGAAATTAAAATTAAAAAAAAAAATTAAATTAATTTCGGTAGTTCTTAACTATTTTTACCTAAGTCTGAGATCGATATGTCTTCAATTTAAAAAATACCGATTACACTGTATTTGGTATGTAAAAATATTATAGTCACTGTCCAACTTTCAAGACACTGGGTAGCCTGGTTGCAATTTGGCAGCTGTTTTTCCAATTTTGATATTTTTCGCATTTTTAGCCAGCCGTTTCTTTTTTAATTTTCTGAAAGCCTTATAAATAAGCCTAAAAAATATTTTCTATTATACAGTAAAGTATTAAACTTTTAGGTAGTAAACTTTTTCACTGGATCTGAATCTGGCAATATTTTTTCGTAAAAACCTTAGGAAAACTCGGATAATTGGAAAATCTAAAGGAAATTTTCAATTTTTATTCTATTTATTCGTTTGATTTTAGCAGGTTACTTTTTTTTTCTTTTTTTTACAGCCTCACTGAGGACTCTAAAATTATACCCAGAAGGGTTTCGAGGGTGAAATTTCCCGAGAAATCCGAAAATCAAGTCAGAATCTTCATTTTCTGTCAGGGAAAGTGGGAAAATCAGAAAATTCAAAAAATAAAGTATTTTTAAAATCAGTTTTTTGAGCTTAAAATCGGTTTTTAAGCACTTAAAAAGCAAATATGACAAAAAAGGATTTTAACACCATAATATATACGGGAAAATACATTTAAAAAAAAAAAAAATTGAAAATGTAACTGTTTTTGAGATTTGAAATTTTCTTTTAGTTTTATGTTATTTCGAAAAAATATGGACAGATTTGGATAAGGCAGGAAATTTTACTTTTTTTTTCTTTGGTATACTTTTTTAAAAAAATATTTCTTAGGCTTATTTAGAGAGTTCAGAAAATAAATAAGAAATGGCTGGCTAATAATAAAGAAAAAAATTAAAATTGGAAGGGCAGCTGTCAAATCGCAATCAGGTCATCTAAATCCTTGAAAATTGTATTATAATTAAATACCGATAATTTGCGTGATTTATCAAAAAAGTACAAAAAAAAAATAAAAATTTTCTTTTGTTTAAGCAAAAATGACGTAAAAATTCGTTAATTTTTTGGGGTTCAGAAATGCCACTTTTCTCAGACCTGGGCAATTTCGGTCGTCAGTAACGAGTTATAGCTAGCTGTTAATAAATATTTGAACTTTTTTTTATAAACAATTAGCGATAATTCAATACTGAATGATTGAATCAATAATTCTATTTGCGTACCCCTACTTCAATTTAACTTAACAGAATTTTGACCGAAGTTGCCCAGACCTGGGAAAACAGCAATTTATGACCCAAATAATTAACAAGTTGTAATCGTTTAATTTTTTGAAAATATATTATGCAAAGTTTAGCTGTTTTATTCAAAAATTATTATAAACTCATGTGTTTAATATAAATTTTTTTATTTTGTCTACGCGTTGACCTATTATTTTGAATTATTTATCAAACTTGAAAAATAATAATAATAATAATAAAGCAACCCATTTTATCTATAATAATTACCTAACTTTGTTTTATTTAATTTAAGCCTCAGATTCAAAGAGAAAAATTATTTTATTTTAGATATTTTTTTGGGAAATCCTTTTTTTATCGAAAATTATTGTTTACTTGGATATCAATTTAAGTTGTATTCTTTTTTCAAGGGTTAAAGATAAAAAAAAAATAATGCTACAATTATATTAAAATTTATAAAGATTATTCAGTTTCTTAAAAACTTTTATTAAGTACGGTTCAATTTATTTTATAAAAATGAAAATTAAAAATAAAAAATTAGGCACAAAACGGACCAGAAATCCTGAAACCTGGAAAAGAAATATAGCAAAATATTTACGTAACAATGATTCGCCTTATATTTCAAAATCTGGAAAGGATGTACCAGAGAAAATTTTTGAGCCGGTAGTTGAATGTTGTGCAACAAAACGTTGTTTTAGTATAATTTCGGTAGAACAACAAGAAAATTGTTTCAATGAATTTTGGATGCATGGGGATTATGGTCTCCAAAATCTTTTTCTAAGTTCATTACTGAAATTCAAAAAAGCAAAACAAATTAAATTAGGTGCACATAAAAGGTAACATGGACATACTTGTTTTCAAAAAAAGATTCTTATGTAGTCGTTTGTCGAGAATTTTTGTCTCGTGTCATGAAAATTTCTATTGGTAGAATTAAAACAGTTTAAAATAAACTTAAATTTAATGAAAGCTTGCTGGATTTAAGAGGAAAGTATGACCATTGCAAGATTTTAGATAGTAGCCTAGCAAAAGCGATAAAAATTCATTGCGAATCAGTGCCTAATGACCTATTACATTACCGAAGGGAAAATACAACAATAAATTATTTTGAAGATCCTTCACTTAGCTTAAAAGAAATGTACTTACAATTTTTTGATTTTTATCAGGTATTAATAAATGGTGACGAAGAACCACCAATAAGTATGGGTACTTACATTATATTTTTTAAATTTAATATGAAGTATGCAATTGGGCGGCCAAGGTCAGATATTTGTAATTTTTGCTACGAGTACAAAATTAATAATGTTTTAGAAAATATTGACTACATTAATCATATAAATGAAGTGCAAAATTATCGAGATTTGAAAAAAAAATATCTAGCGGAAGAATCAAATTTATGCATTGAATGTGATTTTGTGCAAAATTTAGCACGACCAAAATTAATAGTTAATGCACAATATTACAGTAGGTTATTGTGGCTTTTTATTTTTAATGTGCATGTTTTTAATGAAAGCGGAAAAAATCCAGATAGTAACGAGAAAGACAACAGCTAATATTCTTCTTGTTAGAAGGTTTCGCAAAAAAAGGTAGTACGACCGTAATAAATTTTGTATTCTTCACCATTCTAAAAGAATACATACCAGATAAACATAAAAAAATTATATTGATGTCTGATAGTTGTGGTGGGCAAAACAAAAATTATTTGTTTTTGCAATTTTTCTCCAGCTTGGCGGAAAAACTTGGAGTTGTGATAGAACACTTGTTTCCAGTTGTGGGGCATTCCTACAATCAAAGTAGAAACAATTGATACGGTGGAAAAGTATGAAGATATAATAAGGCTTTCACGGAATCCCCCATTCATTATTGTTCGTGATGATAAATATGAGATCATCGATTACGAGGAAATTTTTCCATCTTTATCTCAAAAACAGCAAAGAGAAATAAAAATTAGTAAACAACGTCGATTATTATACGAGAAGAATGGTGCAATTTCTACTTATTGCAAATATAATGACGAAGCAGTCAAGCATAAATTAGCAGTTATTAAAGTTGGATGATAAAGTGAAAAAAAAAGTTAGCTTTTCTGGAATAAGTCGGGATAAATATAATGATGTTCAAGAACTTTGTCGTTTTATGAAACCCAAAAATAGACAAAAAATATTTGATTATTTATTAAAAATTGGAATTAAGTGAAAAAGTGAAAATATATTAATAACTTTTTTATGCGCTAGAAAAACTTAATAGTGTATTTTAAAAAGTTAAAAGTTAAAAGTATTAAAATTTTTTTTAAAGTTTCTTAGCTGTGTTATCTTAAATATCCTATAAATTGAAAAAATGTTCTACAAAAAAATATCATCAAACGAGTGCAAATTACTCGAAATGTAAAGAAAATTAAAAAGAAATTCTGGTTACTTGGGATATGCGTGTATCGGTGTGATGGGACTTAAAAAATTATTTTAAAAAAGAATACAAAAAATTTTTTTTTAATTTTCTTTACGTTTCAAGTCATTTGCAATCGTTTGAGAAGAAAAAAAATTCCACTAAAATAGCCACTAGCGAAATTACGTTTGCCGTTAGAGGATTTTTTTTCAGTGTACTTTTTTTACAAGTACCTTAAATTGAATGAATGATAATATTTTACAATTAATTTTAATGTTAAATGTTTAAACTGAAAAAAAATCCGTTTCCGGTAACTAAAATCCTATTGTGGTCGCTATAATGTTTTTTTCTTTTAAATCGTTTTAAATAATTTAAAACATAAAGAAAATTTGAAAAAAAAATTGTTTTTTTGATACAAAAAAATCGGATGACCACAATCGGAATTCCGCTTGCCGCAGCCGGAATTTTTTAATGTATAATAAGATATAAAAAATGTAAATTAAAAAAAAATTTTTTAAAAATATTATAGACTTTTGTAATAAAATATGAATTTTTGCTGCACAGCATTTCCTGGACGACTCCTTCCGGCCACCATTCACCGAAGGGCGGTCGCCCTTCAGCGAAGCGAGGACACCCAATCCAGTATCCAGCTCGCCCGGGCAATGCAAGCATTCCGGAGATGTTACCTTGCGCCACTTGAAAAGCATATCGCGGAAATAACCGTGACCAATTAGGAACTGTGTGAGGTAGAAGTCTACCTCCCCATGATCACGGTTCATCTAGCTTTCCAAATCGATGATAAGGCGGTGCGTCCAACGTCCCCTCGGGTTACCATTCCACCTATACTGCCAGCATTCCATTGTGTGGATTCCAATTCACGGTTATAGATCGCCTGCCTTTCCAAGGCAAGCAGATCGATGGGTATCACCCGAGCCACCACCTGGATCGCTAGCTCTGATACTGTCTTGTACGAGCAAGCGATTTGAAGCGCCCCCTGCCTTTGTACTGCCTTTAGTTTTTTGCAGTACTTTTTTATGCGGACATTGTCCGCCCACACCTCTGCACCGTAGAGCAAGAAGGAGTTGACTGTCGTCATCAACAGCCTCCTCTTCTCTGATCTAGGACCGCCGATGATCGTCATCAGCCACGAGAGGGCCTTTGTCACCCAGCCAGCCTTTTCACAGGCCTGCAGGAATTGTCTAATGTAGGTCAACTTGTTATCCAAGAAGACCCCCAAATATTTGACCGATGGTTTGGTCTGGATCATAAGGGGATTACCTCCGTCATCAAAGCTGACGCCGAATATGGTATCAACCCTTCTCCGGGTCAGAAGGACAATTTCCGTTTTCGGAACTGTCAGTCTTAGTCCGTGATCCGACATCCAGCTATTGATAAGGCGCATGGCCTCATCCAAGGTATTCTGCTGGTCCTCTGTCTCTCGAGCTGTTATGGTTAGAGCAACATCATCTGCGTATCCGATCATGGAGCATCCATCCGGAAGCTCAAGCTTTAGCTAGCCGTCGTAAGAGGCATTCCACAGATCAGGGCCCAGAACTGAACCCTGCGCTATGCCTGCACTTAATACTTTACCTCTTATGCCATCAAGCGTGTCCCAGCCCAGGTATCGGTCCCTGAGGTAATCTCTGACTATATTTCTCTGATAATCCGGAAATCTGAATACCTGCTCGAGGGTCGTGCAACATATCGTCCCACTAATTGCCTGCCGAAATCTTCCTCTGACCATGCTCTCCATCACCTTGCCAATGGTATTTAACATACACAATGGTCTGTAAGATGATGGAGATCCTGGTTCACCCTTTCCCTTGCTTATGAGAGCCAGACGGGCCACTTTCCAGTCCCTTGGAAAGGCGCCTGCCACGAGTCACAAGAGGTGGACGATACCGAGACTTTAGGCTTGTCTCGTCTCGGTATCGGAAATTTCGAAATTTTGCAGTCTCGTCTCGGTCTCGTCTCGGTCTCGTCTCGATCTCGTATCGTTTTCGAGAAAGTCTTGAAAAAATTAAAGTTTTTCTTTAGGAAAATTATAAAAATAAAATTGTCAACTATTTATATACAAACAATTACAAACTTATAAATTCCTGTGAGACTAAAGCGCCCTCTGAGCTGAGTTTCTTTTATGGTTAATAAAATAACCTGACAATTTTTATCAAGCAGTTATTCTTTTGTAAAATTATAAATAAAAAAATATTGTTATTGATTAAAATTGTATACATTTGAAAAAAAAATTTTTATCTGCAATAAATTACTGTAACGTATTTTTACGACTTAAAATAATAATGTTTCTAAATTATCTTTGACAGTTGATTATTATTGATATTATTTGATGGTTGATTAGTTGATCATAAAACTGAATCCTTTTACGGAATAACAGCCCATATTTTATTGATGAAAACTGGATTTTACGTTCAATAACTTTAGAATTTATACTATCAGCTAAGCATTCAGAGCCAAACATTCAGGAATAGTTTATTACGATCCATGGCCAGAAAAATAAAAAATGGCCCAAATCGCACGTAAATTACCTTCCGAGGCGAAGCCGAGGATGGTAAACTGCGATTTGGGGCATTCATTTTTTATGGCCCAGGGTCGTATACGATTTTTCTGCGTCAGTGGCGAGAAAACACGTCTTTGTTGGACGCGCAGCGTCCGGGAAATACATGCTTTCTGGCCGCTGACCAGAAAAAGATTTAGCCCATATACTTTTTAAAGCCTTAAAAGATAATGAGATCGAGGTGGAAATTTAAGGTAAATAATAATATACTGTTAATAATGTATCATCAAATAAAACTTAATGTTTAAGAAAATTTATGCAGTGATAAATCAAAGAAAACTATAATTATAACTATTTTTTAAGTACACAGTCTTAATAAGAATATTAATTTTAATGCCTTTTTACTTATTGTAAAAATTTAAATTAACTAAATGTATTAATAACTTCCCGAGAGTCTCGATGTGAATGTCTCGTCTCGTCCCGAATTTTCTACAAATGCTCTCGTCTCGGTCTCATCTCGAAATCGAGGTCACGTCTCGAAATCGAGACGAGACCGAGACGAGACCGATACTGGTCTCGCAGTCTCGTCCACCTCTACGAGTCACGCGTTAAACATGCCAAGCAGGAGATCAGGGATTACCTTTGCAGCCACCTTCAGGGCTTCCGCGGATATTCCGTCTGGTCCTGGCACTTTCCCGTTTTTCATTGACCTAATTGCCTGAAGCATCTCCGCCTCGATAAATAGCGAAACTTGCTCTCTCGGGACATCTAAAGCAGGGTGTTGTTGGTTTGGATGATCCGGGAAGAGAGCGTCCACTATTTTTTTGGTCGCTGCTTCATCCATCGTGTTGTCACATCCGGACTTAAAGTTGCCCATGACAACCTTATATCCCAGGCCCCACGGGTCGCTGTTGACATCATCTCTTAGGGACCGAAGACAGCGCGCCTTTCTGAGGCGGTTAGCTTTTGCCAGCCTATGCTTGGCTTCCTTGTACTCTTCAGAGCGCGTAGCCAGCTCTGGGCGGCCATGCGCTCTTTGCCGTCTTCTGCGAAGCACCGTGACATACCCGTCTAAGCTCCGCAAATGCTTCATTGTACCAGTACACGTTTCTATTACCCTTCCAGGGCCGTTTACGCGGCATAGAGGCATCACAAGCTCCCCTCAGAAGAGCAGTTACCCTCTTGACAAGAGTCTCTGCCTCTCGCGGGGTGGTCGGTCCTCTATACCAGGCTGGATTAGACGAGAACTCTTCGCGAAGATAATCCACAAATCTGTCCTCGTCCATCTTTGACACATTCCAGCTTAGTGGGCACTTTTTGTACGGGGGCCGATTAACGACCCTATCACGCACTTTGAAGGTGATGTTAATATGGCTGCCATTGGCTCCATCAATCACACTCCAACCACCCACTCTTCCTGACAACCTGGAAGTGATGTCAGGGATCGATTCAGCAAAGCCTGGCCTTACGTAGGTTGGATTGTTCCCAGAGTTCATGACCATCAGATCAGTTTTAGCGGCCATCTCTAGGATCAACGTTCCCCTACGGTTCGTTGTTGGCATTGCCCATTCCACGGCCCTGGCATTTAAGTCCCCAGCAAATATGATATTGCCAGAGACTTCCCTTATCGTTTCCTCCAATGAGGCTAGCTTTGCGGTGAACACCCCAATAGTGTAATTCGGTAACAAATAACAACTAATGAAAGTTGTATCACCGCACTTTGCCCAGACGTGGCAGTTGCCTTTTCCATGTCGGGACATAGACGTCTGAGCACGACCTCGTAGCCATATAACGCACCGGCCTGTGTCATCGGTTAACCAGAATTGCTGGTTCCTATTGCGAATCGGCTCGGATAGCAAGACGACGCTAGAGTCTGTCTCGCCCGCGAGCTGATTGAGCAAAAGGTCAGCAAGAATGGTTTTGTTCATATTCCCTTGCAGGACTCCGAACATTAGCGATGACACTTTATCTTCCTTGCCGTAAGTGCCTCCCGATAACACTTACATGCTCTGCATCCTGGAAAAAGGTGGTCGGTCTTGGCCTTGTCAGCTCTTTCCCTGCAGAGGAAGCATTCTGCTTTTTCCACAGGATATTTTTCTAACTTGTGGCCTTGAACGCCACATTTAAAACACGCAAATTTTTGGTCCAAACCCTTACATGACCACTGGTTGTGGCCGAAACCAAGACACTTAAAGCACCGTGTAACCTCGGCTCTTAAGCGCACTTGCCAATTAGACCAGCCATTATTTAGCCGGCCTTTTTTGGTCAATTTTAGTGCGGCGGCTTCTGGTAGGTCTACGACTGCCATATCCGCCTTAGTGCCCTTAGCCTTGAAGATGGCGACTTTTATGTCGTCATCGTTCTGCAGCTTGGTTGCCTCCTTTATCACCTGCCTCACTTCGTCGCTACCATTAGTACCATCTAGGCTTCTGATCTCCACGGTTAGGTGGGGAATCAGTTCCTTGACTGTACTTTCTGGGCCTGCGACCGTCTTGACAGCGTCTAATAGTTTTTGCTGGTCTTTCGACGAGCTCAGCTCTATTAGGACGCTGCCATCCAGGGTTTTCTGGATTCGGTGAACCTCAGTCTCCGAATCCTTTAGTTGGACACCTCTTTTGATCTCCAGCAGGGCTGTTGCATAAGACTTCCCTTCAGGGGGCTTTATTATTAGAGCCTCCTTACGCTTAGAGATCCTTATGCGCCGGTTCTGACGCTTCTTTCTCCTGCCTTTGTCTGTCGCCTCGGAAGGAGGAGATTCGCCATCTCCTTCCTTCTTCTGCGGCTTTTTCTTTTTTCTTCTTTTATTCTCTGCCCCCTGCCGCAGGTTTGCTTCTGCTGCAGTTATTTTTGGCTACTGCTTCTCCTGCTGCTTCTTCTGTTCCTGCTCTTGGTTTTTACGAGCCTCTGCCTCCTTTCTTTCAAAACTCTTTTTTCTTTTTCTTCTTTTCCTTTTTTCTTTGACCTTTGCTTTTAACAGCGACAAAATCATCCTCATCTGAAGGGAGGGTGTCTGTAGCTGCATCCTTTGGCTGCGTTTGCGGGCCAGAAGCTACCTTAGCCCTCTCCTAATCCTTATCTTTCGGAGGAGACGTCACCGCGTTAGCGAAGGTCTTTTTTAGAGGGAATTTCGGAGACGTTTTCTGCGCCGGTCTCTTTTTTGTATTCTCCTTTCCATTTAAGCTTTGGGACGCAGTCCAAGCCCTCTTCTTTCCTTTTCCAGTCATAGCCCCTGATGCTTCCTCTATAGGAATATCGGGTTTTTGTTTTCCAATTAAAAGCTCCTGCTGCAGTTCAAAAATTGTCTTAGGCCTGGCTAAATATTTTTCAAACTCAGCTATGCCTTTTTTGACAGTCATATTACAGTTCTTCTGTACTTTGACTGAGTCTCTGATCTGAGTAATATCTCTCTCCATGTTTGCGTGGATTTCAATTCACGCCTTGTTATAGTACTTTGATTCTCGGAGATATCTTTCTATATTTTCTTCTTTCTTGCCTTTGTCATCAAGCCCAACTTCGCTAACATTAGGCAACGAATATGACCTCTGGTCCTTCAGAATAGAAGGCCGTATCAAGCTATTGCTTGAACCTTTTTGGGCGCCACATTTTGCGTATGTCACCTCCCATTGAGAATTCGCGGGAGGAATCCTCGACCTCTAGCCTAGAAAACATGTATTGTTATGAATTGTTTATATTAAAAAATCAAAAAAGAGAAAGAAAAGTTATAAAAATTAACAGGATGTATTTTTTTTTTTGTTATTAAAATTTGTATCAATATTATTATAAAAATTTATCTTTTTGAATTTTGGTTTACAAAATTCTATTATTTTTATTAAATTAGCATTTTGAATAATGTATTTATTTTAAATTTCATTCAAATAAAAAAATATATGCCTTGCGGGGCGGGGCACTAGTTGCTACCTGTTTTTGTAATCGTGAATGATAGATTTTTGTCTATTCTCTTTCCCACGTATTCGTTTCTCAATAGTTCTATAAGCAGTTAGTGCATTGGAGTGCTCATATATAAATTTTATGCCTTACGTTACAGAAAAAGCATATATTTTCTTATTGTAAATCCTTAAAAATAAATTTCATGATAAACATAAATATTAAAAAATTAAATTAGAATAATTTTGTTCGCTTATTTTCCTAAAAATTAATTCAGATTATGGTGTGCCAATAAATAAATAAATGCCATAAACAGTTATAATTTATAAGGCATCTGTACGAAATTACCCGTATGTACGGCAAAATTTCATAAGGCATCCGTATGAAATTATCCGTATGTACGGCGAAATCTCATAAGGCATCCGTATGAAATTATTTGTATGTACGGCAAAATCTCATAAGACATATGTATGAAATTATCCGTATGTACAGTAAAATCTCACAAGGCATCCGTATGGAAATGTCATTATGTACGGCAAAAATTCATACGGATCCTTATAAAATTTTGCCTTATATAAGGACATTTTCATACGCATGCCGTATGCATTTTACCGTATGTACGGGTAATTTCATACAAATGCCTTATGAGTTTTGCCGTACATACGGGTAAATTCATACGGATACCGTGCGAGATTTCGCTGTATAAGAAATCCTACGGCTAAGGAGGCATACGGACCATTAACCGTATGAAAATCTATACGGCAAAATATCATAAGGTATCCGTATGAAATTACCCGTATGTATGGCAAAACTCATAAGGCATCCATATGAAATTGCCCGAATTTACGGTAAAATTCATACGGAACACAGTGTGGCAAAATGGACAAACATCGCTCTTGGAGTTTTTGAGCTATCGACTTGAAACCGTTTTGAACGGCTTTAAAATAAGCCTGCTTTCGTGTTTCACTGCGGATTTTTCATATTTTTTTATTTTTAATTAGCCTATTTACTAAAAATTCTAAAATATGCAAAAATTATGATTTAATATTTATTGGCTTAAAAATGTTTTTTAATTTTTATGTGTATAATGCAGGATTAACACAAAAAAAATGTAGGAAGTGAAAATTTCGATAAATGAATAGGTTAAGGTCAAAAATTTAACCTTATATAAGGATAAATATCATTGAACCGCATGTCGTATGTCGTATATAAAGATTTTAGCGTGCAGCCCTTGCCTAGCTCTGCGATATATATTTGAAAATTTATTTGTTTGTCTGTCTGCCTATACCCTTATTACTTAAGAATCGCCAAACCAAATGGTATGAAACCAGCGTCAAAATAAAGAAAAAAAGTTTGCAGGTGACATAGGCCATACTTTTTTTTCTCAGCTATCGTAATTTTTAAGATATTTAATTTTTAGTGTTTTTGAACTTGATATACGTTTTTTTAATTTTGTAAAAAAAATTGAAATATCTCGAGACTATTGAAAAATTTTATGGTAGCACATTGTAGTATTCGATTCAGAACCAATTTTTACATATTCTCTTAAATTTTTATTCAAAACAGAGGAATCTTTAAAATTTTATAAAAAATTTTTGAAGCTGGTAAAAAAAATTATTTTTATTTTTTTTATTTTTTATGGTATTTTTAATAATAATTTATTTGTGGGGCTATGTGTGTATGCGTTTCATCATCAGAGTCATATTACTGAACGAAATTACACAAAACAGGTGTTGTAAAAATTTTTTACTAGATTCAAAAATATTTTATAAAATTTTAAAGATACCTCTGTTTTGAATAAAATTTTAAGAGAATACGTAAAATTTGGTGCCGAATCGAATACTACAAAGTACTATTATAAAAATTTTCAATAGTCTCGAAATATTTCAATTTTTGTTAAAAAATTAAAAAAATTTTATCATGCTCAAAAACACTAAAAATTAAATATCTCTAAAACTACGATAGCTGAGCAGAAAATCTATAGCATATGTTACCCGCAGACATTTTTTCTTTATTTTGACACCGGTTTCGTGCCAATGGGTTTGGCGGTTCTTGAGTCATTAGGGTACAAACAAAAAATAAATTTTCAAATACATATAGTATTAAGATATATTTATGTACAATACGAAATATAAATGAATTTTTTTAAAACTCAGAATAAAAAAATGGTGTACGGTTTTTTCCGGCTTTTAATTTAAAATATAGTATTTATATTACCTTGCGTAATAGTTATTGCAAGTAATACATCAATGTTCATTTGTTCAGGCCGCTGGTATGTATACTTTAAGACATTTGAAACTGCTAGTAACTTTTTATCTGAAATTAAAAATTTTTATAACTAAAAACTATAATTCTATACTATTTTAAGTAAATAAAATTTTAGTTAATTAAAATTATACAATATAATACTAACAACAGAATCAAAAAACATTTAAAAAAATAAATTATATATAATAATCCTCTTCCCCCCAGTTACTTTAAAAAAGTATAATGTATGGAATAAGATAATTGCAGTAACTAATCCTCGTTATGAACATAGCTTTACAGAACAAAAATTTTAAGTACAGTATTCACGTGTTATTTAAGTGGGGGTCGCTCCAAGCTACACAACTCTGGTTATGAGGGATTCCTATAATTAGGGTAGGTTATTGAAAAAAGAAAATTATTGAGAGTCAATGATTCAATTTGGCTATAATTTACCCCAGGGATAAGGTTAAAATTATAATAGAAATTTTCAACTTTTTGAATATTTTTTTTTTTATATTGTGCTTTGATGCGGTTTAATGTATATATGTAAGAAATAATATAATCCTTCTTAAATTTAAATATTGCCGCGCTTTTATGATAAAACAGGGAGTAAACTGATCGATGTCAAAAAAGGTAGTTTTATAGAAAAAGCACATGTATAATATAATAAGATTTGTTAAAGTAGAAACTGATGTAATATAATATAATTTAGTTGTTAAAACTTTTATAAAACTGTGAAAGAAACCGGCATTAAAATAAGCTTAAATGTCGTTTCTTTGATTTTACAGGTATAATATTTTAAGTAAACTCTATAATGTAATTTATGTAAAATAGTAATAATTAATAATAAAACTTTGATTTTACAGAGAAACTCAGTTTTGTTTATTGAAGTGCCAAATATAAAAAAATATAAGAAAGATTTAAAATAAATAAATATAAGTATATTATATATATATATATGACTCATTGCTCGAGGTAAGAAATGCGGTTCATAGTTCCTGTATTGCTTTTTTGCTGACAACTGTTTTTTTTTTGTTTTTTATTTTTTGCTTACTTTTTTGAATGTAAAAGAATTTGTGATTTATATGTTTGTAATCTATTTTATAAAAAATCTAATAATAGAATTTTAATTATGACAATGAATCAGGAATTTATTGGTGATTGGTGCTAGGTTTCTGAAAGAAATAAGCTTAATTTTTAATTATTTTGGTTATTTATTGATACAAATAATATATTTTTAGATACATAGGTAAACATTTATATAACTTAAATTTATATAATTATTAAAATACTAGTAAGTATTATATTACAGTAAATAATTATATACAATTATAAAATGATACGTATCAATTGATTTAAACAGAAAAAAATTTCAAAATGCAATCAAGTAAGGTATTAAAAATCTAGCTTATTACATATGGTACTTATCAAAAAATCGAAATTTAATGCATAAAGTTCTTTTAAGCAGAGATGCGAATCGTTGAGACTTGCAGACTCCAATTCAGGCGATTCTCTTGTTTGAAATTTTCGATGACTTTTTCATCAAATTCGTTGCATATGAGTTTAATATCTTTGATGTTTTTTTTTTTTTTTTTTTTTTTTTTATTAAAAATTTTATTGTATAAATGTTATACAAAGTTTAGTAGTACAGTTGTTTTTACATATATGCGTATCACATGAAGTTATATAAATCTATAGAAAAAATAAAATTTAATTAAAAACATAATAATTGTAACTAAATAAATTCAAACAAAAAATAATTAATAATTCAACTTAAGCTAAATTAGGGAATAAGGAAAGGTGAAAAGAAAGGAAACAGTTTACGGAAAAATTTAAAGTTGAGTAGAAAGTTAAAGATGAGGGGTTAATAGGGAGATACCCGATTCTCGTGCATCAATTTCTAGTAGATATTTATGTAGATTAGCTTTAAAAGAGCTAATAGTATACGAGAATCGAATATTTTCAGGAATTGAATTCCAGAAGGAGATCATGTAGATCAAAGAGGAATTGCTATAAAGGGGATTTTTCGTGAGTTCAACTTTCAGGTGAGGTCTGTTTTTGGGACGCAACTCACGAGCTGGCTTGTAAATATTGACTTTAGATTTTAAATACTCCGGTTTGCCGTTCTGCAAGATATTGTAGATATGTGAGGCACAGAGATATTTAGCCCTTAGCTTAACATTGAGCCAACCTAACGTAATCCTGGCAGGAGAAGTACTTAAGGGATATTTTATGTCACAAACATAACGAACTGCTGCATTTTGCAGCTTTTGAAGCCTTGCGTATTGATATTCGGGAAGGTTTCCTACTGGGAACATAAAGTAATCCAGTAAGGGAAAGACAAGGGCAGAGGCTAACTGCTTACGAAGGTTTTTAGTGACTAGGTTTTTAAAGTACCTTAATCTATACAAGGAATAGTTTACCGTTTTTACTACATGATTAAGATGAGTATTCCATTTCATATCAGAGTCATAAAAAATACCAAGATTATTTACTGATTTAGAAAGTTTAATATTTACTCCACCAAAGTAAAATGAGTTGTTGGAATTATAAAAATCATTAACATTTTTACCGAACAGAATTATTTTTGTTTTATCTTTGTTTATGACAAAGTTATTTAAAGAAGACCATAGTTCAATTTCCTTAATATCATTTTGAAGCAAAGAAAAGCCAAGATCGAAATCTTTATATGGAATTTGAATATAAATTTGCAGGTCGTCAGCAAAAAGAAGCCTTTTTGAATAAACTATTCTGGTACCTATATCATTTAGATAAATTAGAAAAAGAAGGGGGCCCAGCACCGAGCCCTGGGGAACTCCACTTATTATACTTTTAATAGATGAAACCTTATCATCATAGATCACAGATTGAGTTCGGTCAGAGAGATACTCAGCAAACCAGCCTATAACGCTTTCAAAAAAACCAAATGTCCCAAGTTTTTTTAACAATAGCTCATGGGAGACCCTATCAAAAGCTTTTGACAATGTTTATTTGCGAAATGAAATTTTTCTTGGATGCGTTCAATTTTTCAGTAACATAATTAATTAATTTATCTTTTAATACAAACCAATAGGTTCTTTTTGCATTCAGTTGATCGAACTTTGTGTTAATTACGTGTGATAAATTTTTTAAAGTATCGAAACTAACTTTTTTTTAAACTAGACTTACTTTAAATTTTTATTTTCTGGTTTGTTTTCTTCGCTGGATATTTCTATAGCTTTATTATAGTAGGTGTGAGTTAGTTTTAAGGTGAAATCTTCGTTTTCAAAAGTTTGGTCACTGTTTTTCATATTTTTTCCTTGTATATACTCATCAATTTTTGGGAAATACATTTGCAGGCGTTTTCAGCCGTGGTGATTCAGAGCTAGATACCCAGAATTGAAATTATTGCCACATAGCCGGAAAACAAATTCAAACTCCGTTTCGATATCGTTTAAATCGAACCTAATAAAGATTTTTTTGGAATAGGATCTGTTGAAACCATAAAATGTTGAAAGCAATAAATTTTGAAGCATACCGGTGCTGTTATATGAGCTTGAGTTAACCATTTTAATTTTTTATTGTAAATTTTGTAAATTGCACGTTAATGTAAACTTTTTTTTTAATTTTAAAATGCTAAAGCTTTACAGTTGCAATATTGTACTCTGAAGCGAGCATGCGAGCCAATACCGAAGTTCGTTTGTAAATGATTAATGCTTGTCTCTTTTATGATTTTTTATACGCTTCAGTTTGTTGAAGTATGACGCAGCGATTTTGTCGTTGAGTTTTAAGTCGGAAGTAAAATTATTTAAGAAATCCTCCATTTGGTAATCACATGTCATGTTATTCAGAAAAATTATGCAAAATTGAACGCAGAAGTTAGATTATGCACTTTGAAGTTGTCTTGTATTCCAGGTGAATCGCTTGCAGTTTTTTTTAAACGTCTTACGTGATTTATGACGTATGGTGCTAATCCATAGCTGTCAAAAAATAAACCATGTCCTCTGCAATTAACGTAAACGGCTACCCAATGCTGACCAGGTAGTGAATTCCCTTGGGTGTTGAATACAAAAGCTACAGGCTTAGTCCAGAGTCGAGGTATCTTGTCGGCTGGAAATATCCGAACCGTGTAGGAGGGTACCTTAGATAGAAATCCCAAAATTTCTAAGCTGTTCATTTTTATGCGTCTACTGTGTCTTCCCCTTGAGTTAGATTTTTCAAATTTTGATTTAACCAAGCCTATAGTCGTTAAGCATTGTTAAGTGCGCAGCTGTATTTCACATGATTGAATTTTATTGCTTGCTGTATGCAATACAAATTTTTCTGAGGTAAATTTTGGAAAGATGGACAATCGATTTTAAACTCTAAATTTATAACTTCGTTTGCTATGATTTTGTTTAGAAATACTACCTTGTCACGACCATGTACGTAAACTTTTCCTGCTTTTTTTTATATTAATTGTAAATTTCTCGTCAAAATTTTACCGGTTATGTCTCCCTCATACCAATTTAATCCGTTATGGTTGTAGATTAACCAATTATTTTGTTTTGGGAGTCGTATGATATTTTTGTAGAGTTATAAGGAGGCTTTATTATCAAGTGTGACTCAGATTCGCTGTTTAGTGCTATTATTGCGACTTCTTTTGGTAAAGTCTTGCCTTCGATATTCTTGAAAAACTGTATATCCACAACGACATCCATACTCGGTATAAAAAATACAGCTAGCCAATCTGCCTGTTTGAAAAGTTGATTAACCACTAAAGTCCATGAAGCGTTGTCGAGCAGCATCTATTTCGCATATCGAATTATACTTGGAATAAATGACACAGTTGACGATTTCTTTCAGAGCTTCTGCGAAGCGAATTTCTATGCGAACGCTACCGTGCTTTACGTGATTCCAGTGACCTTCGTTGGCTGATAGGTCGGATGTCAAGTGAAATACGTAGAGGCAAAACCCATATAGATAGGAAAACCTAACGATTCTATTACTTTGATTATTGAGACCATTTAGACGTATTTATCACTTGCAGAAACTGAGTAATTAATTTTTTAAAATAAAAAATAATTTGCTCAATTTTTACGGTATTTTTGAGCCACCCAGACCCACCAAGGGGCGCTAAAAATAAACTAGGTGTGGTCAGCTTATTGTTTTGATGTGTATAATCAATTTTTCAAGAAAAGTCTAAAATTTAGGCCGGGGCTGATTTTACATACATATCCCGGAATGCTCTTTATTTGTATGTAACGAGCCTACCTGTAATAGCCTCTTTAATTATTATTGTGACCTTCAGTTTAAGATAGCTAAATAAAAGTAGACACGTATTGTAAAGATAAAGTAATGTAATGTAATGTATAGTTTTTTAGAGATAAGTCTTTAGTAGTAATTTCAACATGTAGAGAAACAGACCTAATTGTCGTTTCTCTCTTTAGGTAATGTACAATAATTATTCAATCTAAAATATTAAATTAATTAATTGTTAAATAATAAATCTCTCTTTAGAGCAACACAATGGTCGTTATTGTTAAAATACACTACTCAAAATATAGACACATTATAAAACGACAATTTTGTCAGCAAAAAAAAAAAAAGAAAGATGGAAGACCATACAAATGCTTATCAGAAAATAAAGAAGAAATTGAAACAATCATCAGTCCTTTTGCAGCTTCAGTGAAATTCAAAGATATTATGAAACTCCAATTTTTATTTGGTAAATACAGAATAGAAAAAAAAAATAATATATTAAAAAATTAAAAATAGAGTTAATAAAGTAAAATTTTGACAGAGCTAAAAATGCTTAAACAAATTCACAATAAAACTAAGATAAATTTGATTAACAAAAAAAAAAAATATATAAAAAATTGAAAATACAAATAAAAATATGATAGATTCAAAAGTACATATAAAAATGAATTAAAATAATAGAAATTTGATGAATTCCAAAATATTTGAAATTAGAAATAGAAATAATATAAACTACAAAAAAAAGAAAAAAAAACATGAAAGTTGAATTTAAATTTTTTAAAATAAGTTTTATGCTTAAATAATTTATAAAAAAATATACAGGAATAAAAAAAAAAGAAATAATAAAAATTTTTGCTTAATACAAAAAAAAAATTAGAGTCAATAAAATTTTTTAATAAATTCAAAAATTCAATAGTATAAAAAGAAATATATATTTATAAATATAAATATATAAATGAATAAAATAAAAAAATAAACAAATTATAATAATAATAAATCAGTATAAATCCACAAATTTTGTAGATTAAAATTAGAATTTATAAAAGTTTTATAAATTAGAAATAGAAAAATACATATATAAAATTAAAATGTAGTACAAATATAAATACTTCAAGGTTAATAACAAAAATTAAAAAAATAGAAAAAATGCAAATTTTGTATAGTATAGATGACGTTATAGTCTTTATTTGAGATAATACAGATAAGAATATCAGTCATTAATTTCAAAAATTGAAACATTAAAAATTTCATAAAATGAATATATACCATTTTTTATAAGACAGATAAGATATACAGTTATAAATTTCAAAAAAAAAAAAAAAAATTATTAAAAAACGAGAAAGAAAATTTTATAATAGAATTAATGGAACTTTGATAAATTTAAAAATGTTTAACAATAATCAGAATAGAATAAATAGAACTTAGTTAATTAAAAAGATAAAAAGAATGTAAATTTTGAGTGAAAAAAATTAAATCTAGAAACAATAAAAATTTGATAAATAAAAAATATTAGATGTTCAAAACAGAAATAATATACATATTTGGTAAAGAGAATGTTATCATTTTTAAGACAAGCTAGATAAAGATGTACATTAAATATAAACATTAAAAAAAAAAATAGAAACAATAAAAGTTTTATAGAATCAAAAACAATAAAAAAAAATTAAATAAATAAATAATAAATAGATTAAAAGAAATTTGAAACAATCAATATCTTGAAATAAGTTCAGAATAGATTAATATAGATTTACGTGATTGAAAAAACAAATAATCATAAGAATTGAAGATATAATTAATAAAAATTTTATAACAGATTAAATAAAATTTAAAAAATTAAAAATAGAATTAATAAAAATTTAATAGATTCAAATATTTAAAAAAAAAAAAAAACATAGTAAATGAATAAAAATTTAAGCCATTATAAAATATATAAAAACTGAAAATTTAAATAAAAATTTGATATAGTTTCAAAAACATTACAAAAAATTTTTTTTCAAATAGAATTAATAAAAAAATATGATGAATTCAAAAACATATATACAATATAGAAATAATGGTATAATAATAGAAATTTGATAAAAAAAGAAGAAAAAAGTAGAAACTAAAAAAATTGTATAAATTCAAAAATCTAAGAAAAATTAAATAATAAAAAAAAAGAAAAAAATAAATAATACAAATTTTGTGAAGAAAATGTTAAACGCTTTGATATAAATAAATAATTTGAAATAATTAAATAAATAGAAAAATATTACAAATCTAATAAAATTAAAAAGAAAAGAAAAAATTAAGATAATAATATTAACAGAAATTTCATCACAAAAAAAAAAAATTTCAAAATTTTAAATAATTTTGAATAATATTAATTAAATAAATATGGTTTTTTTAAGAAATTAGAAAATTTTTATGGCCTCTGAACTAATTTTAGTTAAGCCTCATTGAAAATTGACCTCTGAACTCAGAACGAGTTAAGTCAAATAATTTTTATGGCCTCTGAACTAACTTTAGTTAAGCCTCATTGACCTCTGAACTCAGAACGAGTTAAGTCAAATAATTTTTATGGCCTCTGAACTAACTTTAGTTAAGCCTCATTGACCTCTGAACTCAAAACGAGTTAAGTCAAATAATTTTTATGGCCTCTGAACTCATTGAGTTAAGCCTACTTTGGAAATAGACCGCTGAACTCAGAATGAGTTAAGTCAAATATTTACAAAATTGAAGAAGATACGAGCTACAAAAAAAAAAATATAAATAAATTAAGATTGTAGAAGATTTGCTACATGTAATACGATTTCTTAAGGAATCAGAAAAATCAAAATTGTAGAAGATAAGATTTAAAACATAGATGAAATTAGTTTACGGATTTCAATATAACATTTAAATAAACGTTAAATTTATTAAAATAAAGAAAATAAATAAAATTATAATAATAAAATCAAAGTAATTAAAATGAAGAAAGTTGTTAATATGTATAAATCAATTTTTGAAAATACAAATATGATATAAACACAGTAATAAAATATTATGAAAATGGGATTGAGTGTCGGTCTGTATAATATCATAGAAATTGTGACCAATTTCTTGACCGAGGAGGGGAGATGTAACGAGCCTACCTGTAATAGCCTCTTTAATTATTATTGTGACCTTCAGTTTAAGATAGCTAAATAAAAGTAGACACGTATTGTAAAGATAAAGTAATGTAATGTAATGTATAGTTTTTTAGAGATAAGTCTTTAGTAGTAATTTCAACATGTAGAGAAACAGACCTAATTGTCGTTTCTCTCTTTAGGTAATCTACAATAATTATTCAATGTAAAATATTAAATTAATTAATTGTTAAATAATAAATCTCTCTTTAGAGCAACACAATGGTCGTTATTGTTAAAATACACTACTCAAAATATAGACACATTATATGTATATTAAATTAATGAAGTTTTTTCAAAAATTGACAGGAGCTTAGTTTAAAACTTAATTTTTTAATATTATTACGACAAATATGCTTTCAGCCTAAAATATATTGCCTACACCTAGGACCCTGGAACCAAAAAAACATACTCATACTATATATCTTTTAACTGCTTGGTTTATGTGCAAAATATTTATAACATTGTTGAACACATTTATACTATAATCTCTATATATTATAAAGTTATAACCGCCGCCGCCGCTGTCGCATGAGCCCTTTGTGCCAATGGACCTTTTGTGCCAAAATGGACCTTTTGTGACAAAATGGACGTTTTGGGCCAAATTGGACCTTTTGTGCCAAAATGAACCTTTTGTGCCAAAATGAGCCATTTGTGCCCAAATGAGCCTTTTGTGCCAAAATGGACCTTTTGTGCCCAAATGAGCCTTTTGTGCCAAAATGGACCTTTTGTGCCAAAGTGAGCCTTTGGTGCCAAAATGGACCTTGTGTGCCAAAATGAGCCGTTTGTGCCAAAATGAGCTTAATGTGCTAAAATTAATATCTATTGGACTAATTGTCTTTTGTAATTTTTGGGCCATAGAGTTTTTGGGTTAAAATGGACCTTTTGGACCATTTTGTAGGACAAAATGTATATATATATATATATATATCTATATATTATAAAGTTATAACCGCTGCCGCCGCTGTCGAATGACAACTTTGGGCCAATGACACTTTTGGGCCACTCTGACACTTTTGGGCCATTCTGACACTTTTGGGCCAATCTGACACTTTTGGGCCAATCTGATACTTTTGTGCCAATATGGTACTATTGGGCGAAACCGGACCTTGTGGGTGTAAGTGAACCTTATGGGGTATAATAAAATTTTTCATTTTCTTAGTTATTGAAACTTTTGGGCTAATTTGATACTTTTGGGCCAATAAGATACTACTGGGCAAAACCGGCCCTTTTGGGTCTAAGTGATTTTATTTTTTTTTATTTTTAAGCCGATAAATCAATTATAAACCTATTAACGAATTTTAAAATAAAAGAAAAACAATATAATCAATATTTTTAATTGAAAGTAATTATTAAAATTGTATTTAAAATTTTACATTTGTTGTTCTCATGACTAACCCACTTTTTCAATCACTCTACGGGGGTTGGCGCGCGAAGCGCGCAGGGGGCGGAGCTAATATAGTATATATATTTTATATAGTATATATATTTTTTATAGTATATATATTTTATATATATACTATATATAAAATAGTAGTTAATAAATATAAGATATAAATTTACTTTAACTTTTTTTATAGATTATTCACTTTGTAGGTATTTTATAAATCTAATTGGTAACAAAATTTATTAATAAATTATTCAAATGTTTCTTTATTTATGACAAGTTAATTACTAAATAAATTTTAACTTTAAATATTATGCGTTTATAAAATTCGCGCACTATTTATGGTTTTGCTGATATATTTTGTAGGAAATGTGGAGAAATAATTGCACTAAGGACGTAACAGTAACAATATATTTATTCGTGTATAATAATAGGTGTGTGTCAAGCCGCATGTACAGTTGTACTGCTTGAGCTCGCGTGGTATATACGCGGGATGTAACACATACATACATGTATTACCAATACAATCATGTTGTATATAGGAGCTAGAGGCGCTGGTCGTCACAGTACTCCCCTTGTTATTTTTGAATTTTTAAGCTATAGTTTTTTATGTATACAAATGAAAAATTATTTAAAAATTATTTTTTTAGATATTTTAAAAATTTATAAAAATTATTTAATTAGAATGATTTTATGTTTAAATTTTACATTTTTTATAATTATTTTACAAAATTTAGTTAGGTAACATTTGATTAATTAAAATATTGCGTATTACAATCTTATTTTAATTACATTGTATTTTAATAAAAATATATGAATATCGTCTCTTAATATGAACTATTTATTTCACTAAGAGTCTTTTATATTGAAAACAGTCTTTAATTAACACTACACTTCACTTCACTTTACATTTGATATAATTTTTACCTGTGTTTTATCATTAATATTTACTCTTCGTTTAGCTGGGTACGTTCTTAGCTGTGGTCTAGATGCTGGAACTTCTGCTGGAGCTGAACTAGTTGCTGGAGCTGTACTCCCTTCTTGCGATTTTTTTAATATACCCTTTGGCTGAGTAGTTGTTGGCTGGTTTTTGTGAACTGTTGTAGGTTTTGAATTTTGTACTATTTTCGCATAGTATTATTAGTTATTCGCTATTTTCGCATTGTGGTCGCCGTGTAATTTATTACCATGTTCGCTAGTTTTTTGGTTATTATTATTATTTGTGGGATTTGGACTGGCAACTCTTTGATTGCTTGAGTTTGCTGATGCGTTTTGATTAGCAATTCCATTTTCTGGGATTCTTAACGTGAAGGCTGGTTTTAACCTTTCGGTGGTTACGTTTACTGCCTGTCCATTGCGTTCAATTTCGTAGACGACGTCTGACCTTCGTTGAATGACTTTATGAGGACCCTCATACGGTCTATCAAGCGATCCTGTGTCTTCCTTTCGAAGAAAAACGTGCGATGATTCTCCCAGTGCCTTAAAAACGAAAGGTTTTTCTTTATGATGATGTGCTGCTGGACTTTATAAAAAAAGGTGACACTTTTAATGCGTTTTTTTTATTATAAATATTAATTTTACGAAAAAAATCATAAAGACCTTTTTTTTGTAAAATTTCATCGCCATCAAAAATGCTCTCTTGTAAAATCTTCCTATGTTCAGCCGTTTACGAGAAATTTGAAAAAAACGAAATTTTTTAAGTTTTGGCCACAAATTTATGGCCAAGCGGAAAACGCAAAGTGAGGAAAATGCTCAAACATAATTATAAACCCATCCAGGAAACAAATGCAACAAAGAAATTTTTGATTTAGAATTTTACCAATTTGAATTCTTTCACGACTGTACTATATAGGTTGAACATTTATTTTTCGTTATAAAATCCAACCCGACTTACGCATAATTCAATCTTTCAGGCTAGCCGTAGGCTTTTTTTAATATAGAGCTTCAATCTTTTTTAAGACGAATTTGAATAAAATCTTAAATTGACGATAACTTGGCTAAATTGCATCGTTGAAAGAAAAGTTTTTTTTTCTTCTAGAGTGGTTTTTCACTGGCAATCAAATTTTTTTATCGTAAGGTTTCTAGCGTAACCTATCCCCAATAGCATTATGGCATAAATATGCTTACAATATTATATCAATTTATGTTGAGGCAAACAGCAAATTTACATCAAAGTGCGTCCTCATATGACGTAAATTTGACATCAAGTAGGTTAGATGTTTTCAAATTGAATACAATTTTATAACAACGTAAGATATCATAAGGAAATAAAATTCTTGATGGAATATTGTATTCATATTGTTGTCAAGTTTTTTTTTAAATGAAATTTTAATTTTAAGTAAATATGCCACAGTTTTTGTGTTTTGTAAATAATAATTTAAAAGAAGGACCTAAAAAATATATTAAATTTACAATAAAACTTTAAAGAAACAATAACTACATGCCTCCGCATTTTAAATTATGGTGTTGCCTAACCTGTAAATTACACGATACTATTATTTATATAGTCAATAGTAATATCGTTTAATATTTAATATATAATTTATATAATTAATAATATAATATATTGACAAGAAATTCAAAGCAAGTTGTATCCTCATGTGTTTCAAATTTTACGTAAATTAATGCTTACGTTCATGTCAACAATATAACAGCAATATAATGTCAACTATCATTTCATTATTATTGATGCAATATTTACGTAATTAGTTGCATGGAAGTTGCTGTAAAATTGAGTAAATTAAGTTTTGTTGCTGTTGGATTGCAGTTGTTGGATTGTTCTTAAAAATTTTGGAGCAATCGATGCACCCGTATTGAAAATCAAGGAATGCTATTGGGGTAAGACAGTAGACTATAATAAAATTTTTTATCGTAAGGTTTCTAGCGTAACCTAAGGCAGTAGACTATAATAAAAAACTTATAACCGGTTTGTGTAAACACAACCTAAATGCATGGAACATGTTTACTTCCAAATGAGGACTAGATATAATATAAATGTTACTCAACATTACAATACAATTTTCTATTGTTGTAATTTGTAATTATCACCTTACTAGTTGTTAAGATTCTAAACCCAAACTATTTTGATTCCCTAAACCTGAATTATTATAAGTCCCTGAACCTGAATTATTCCAAGTCCCTAAATCGATATTATTCTAAGTCCATAAACCTGTATTATCCTAAGTCCTTAAGCCCAGATTTTTCAAAGTCTTTTAATAATATTTTATTTATTTATATATACTTACCTAACTATTCGAAGTCTTATTTGACCCCCCCCCCCTTAAATAGGACAAATTTGACCCCCCCCCCTTAATTCTCAAGTTCTGAAGTACCCCCTCCCTATAAACATGTTCCATGTTAAAACGACACGTCAAGCCTTACACTAGCGTAACCTAACGAAGCAGACTATAATAAAAAATGATACGTCAAGCATGAAACTAACGTAACCTAAGGAAGAAGACTATAATAAAAAACGACACGTCAAGCCTTACACTAGCGTAGCCTAAGGAAGCAGACTATAATAAAAAATGATCCATCAAGCATTAAGCGACACGTCAAGCATTAAGATAACGTAACCTAAGGAATTTAGCTTAAGGAAGTCTATAATAAAAAAACGACACATTAAGCCTTAAACTAGCGTAACCTAAGGAAGTAGACTGCAATAAAAAACGACACGTCAAGCCTTACACTATTGTAACCTAACAAAGCAGACTATAATATAAAATAACACATTAAGTATTAAGCGACACGTCAAGCATTAAACCAACGTAACCTAAAGAAGTAGACTATAATGAAAAACGACACGTCAAGCCTTACACTAGTCTAACCTAAAGAATTAGGCTATAATAAAAAAAACGACACGTCAAGGCTTACCTTGAGACCTAAAGAAGCTAAAAAACCTAATTTTTTTTCAAAAATTTTTTCATCAATAAATCTCCAACTTCTTTTTTTTTTTTTAATTTGGATGTAATACCTACTTTATTTCCAGGAAAGTACTTAAATTTGAAAGTACGATTTTTACTCGATATCTCGAATCTGATAATCAATTTTTTTTTAATTTTTTGCCCAAAATTAAAAAAACTGCAATATTTTTTTTTTTTCTGGGTGTAATACTTCATTTAATTCCATGAAAGCACTTATATTTGAAAATATGTGAGTAAAAAAAATTAATAAAATTAACTTTTTAAAGTTAATAGAAATGTATGTATGATTGCATGCTTGTTATCTGTGATATATATCTGTGGCATATTGAAGTATTAAGCTCATTGTTTGAGGAATCTTAGTGCCAGCTAGTTGGCAGGGTATTTTTATATGTATTTTTATATACGTTATATTTTTGATCAAATTTCTTCTTTAAAATTTTTTTTATTCAACATATCGACATAAAACCTTTTTTATCATAATTTTGAATATTTTTTTGAAGACAAGAAGAAAAAAAAATTTTGATTTTTGAAAAGAATTGAAAGCGCAAGACCCCTTAAACAAAATTAAAAAATTGGACAAAATTGGATTTTTTGAACGTAGGATGTAGCAATCCCACCCAATTAGTTCCATTCTCTCTCTAATGACAAAAAGGCTATGCCCGAATCTATATAGTGAATCAGCCCACGATAGATGTTTAAAAACTAATTGTATTAGGTCAAAGTACACCTAAAAAAAAATAGGATCCTGAAGTTTTCAGACTCCCAGATGCATTCAGCTCTGATTGGCAGCCTATCCATGACAAAAAAAAATAAATTTTGAACGACTTTTTAGTCGTTTTTCTACTATTCCCGTGATAAAACGATTCTGTCAAAATGATCTTGCGACCTCTCATTCAAAAGGTTAGACGATATACTTTCAGATAAAATTACTTTTGAAAGTGATTTTAGTGCATCCTTTTGATTGGTAGACCATAAACCGTCCAAAATAAATTTTTTTTTTCTTAAACTTAAACTTTGGCAGCGATTTAAAAAAAATTGAGAGATATGTCCATTCTATTTTTTTTTAACTAATGAAAAATAAAACAAATTTTCATTTGCGACCATCCGCGCTCAAAAATATTTGGGGCAACATGGTCAAATACTTAAAAAACTGAAATAACTTTTGTTTTTAATTTTGCGATTTTTCGAAAAAGGACCCCGCACAAATGACTAGGAAATGGCCTATCGATCAAATTTAGGTAAATATTTTGTATGTTTTAGATTTTATTATTCTGAAAAAATGTCTCCATGGACACAAAGTTCCAAAGTCTCAACTTTGGCCGCTACGGAGCTTAAAAGCTCCATAGCTCTATTACACAGGCACACAAAAAAAAAGGTACTAGAGGGTAGACTCCTTGGCATGGGGGTTTTTGGTTGTGCTAAAACCGAATATGGCTAAAGAAATGTAATAAAATTATCCAATTTGCCCCCAGCACCCCAAGTTTTAGAATGGACCGGATAATTGTTATAAACAATTAACTTGTTAATTAACAAATAGCATTTTGGGGTCTAGTCGTTAAATTTTTGAAAAATTCTTTTTTTAATTAATTGATGTACCAATAAATTAAAAAAAAAATTTTTTTTTAATATAACGGCGGTGACTTAAATTTCAATTTGTTAATTAAGACTTTATTTGTTTATAACAATTAGTCGGTCCATTCTAGAACTTTTTGCATGACGCCAAAAAGTTTATATTTAGTGTACTAATAAATTAAAAAAAGAATTTTTCAAAAATTTAACGGCAGTTGCCCGATTTTTAATTTGTTTATGAAGAATTTATTTGTTTATAACAATTAGCCGGTCCATCCCTACCAAAAATTGTTATATAACATAATGCATAATTTATCATATTATTAATCATATAATTAATCATATAAATAATCATATAATTAATCATATTTATATTTGATCCCGATTAGGATATAATTAATTATATGATTATTTATATGATAAATTATATGATTAATTATATGATTTTTAAAAACCTTAATTTTTTTTTTAAAAAGCAAATAAAAACTTAATTTCTCTAATATAATATTATCTTGAATTTTTAAGCAAATTTATGGAATTATTACTAATAAAATTATTGGTTTTAGCTGAAAACAAAGGAGAATAGGTTTTATTTTGAAGTTCCTACTTCTAGTAAAAAATAGAATTGTTTATAAAATCAAAATAAGTAAAATACATATTAGAAAAATATAATTAATTTATTAAATATTAATTTATTTTATTTTTTATAATTTTTAAATTAGATTAAAATTCTAAATAAGTATATTGTAAATATTTCAGATAGTTTAACACATATATTTATTTTGGACTTTTTAATTTTTTAAAATAAAATAATTTACGTATAACGTACGCTAACTATTATATATAACATAATATACAATCACATGCACAATAAACAATAGTAATTAATTTTTTTTTTAATACGGTATAGTGTTCTGCTGAATTTAGATAGATAAAATGTGCTTGTTTTTAGGATAGAAAAATCCACTAGAGCAAGTAAAATAAAAAATTTTTAAATTATTGTGTCTTGCTTGCTCCTGTGCATTTTCTTAAAAACAAGTACGTTTCATACTAAATTTACCCTTGCTTTCGTTTGATATTAAACACTGCTGCACATTGAAAATTTTCTAAAATTATAAAATTTAATTTTTATTTTCTTATGTATAATTATTGAATTATGGTAATAGTTTTAGATGCTATACATACCATTTTATTGTTTAAGGAACTTAAAATATGCACATACACTCTGCAGACTAAACTATTTTTAATAAGTGATAATGTTGAAAAAAATAAGAAAATCATTAAATTTCCCATACTACTGATTTTTCTTCTATAGAATTTCAATAACTAAAAAATAGTTCATTCGTCTCATCTAGATTGTTTGATATTATCTGAAAAAATATAAGCATAAATTTTTAAATACAATATAGTAATGAATTCTTGGAAAAAATTATTTTTTTTTTGTATATTTTACCGTAAAATTTAATTTTTTTGGCTAGAAAAATAGCATTTCCTTTTTTTGTTAATACTTGTGAAAGCCGAATAAGAATTAAGAGAAATAATATTGTTTGATTTTATGTTCCTTCATATAAATAAATGAAACTTATACTATGGGATGAGCTTTTTATTGTTGATAAAATAGTTTATAACGTATGAATAAAATAATTTAAATTTTAAGTCATAACTTTCAAAATATTATAGCATTATTTAATTAATAATGTAGCAAATTTGGGAGTGGACATAAATATGATGAATTGTTGACTTTAAGAAAAACACAAATGTTTTTAATGTTTTCTGTATATACACAAGATTCAGATGAATTAATTTCAATAACTTTTTTTATAAACTTTGCGTATTTATGTGTTTTAACCTCAATAAAATTACATATAGTCAAATCTTTACTTGCAGAATCCACTACAAAGCCTATAATTTGTATATATCTCTTATCTGAAAGCCGTGCGTAGGCATTACATGAACGCAAATTTCGCAGATTAATAGATGAATATAAACATTTGTCTTTGACCATTTTTAAATAAATTTTTCCATCATCAGATAAATTATACTTATGCATGATATTTTCAGATATCTCTTGATTATTTCCAAGGTATGTAGCAACCTCCGTTTTATCAAACATCTGAGCTTCTTCTTTTTCTAATGCATCACAGAATACTTTAGTTAGTAAATGAGCTTCAGAATAAACGTAATTTTCTACAATTTTTAAGGTATGCTGCATATTTATGAATCTTAACATTTGTAGAGTAACTCCATTTGCACTGTTAATAGAGTTTAACAAATTCCTATGAGCACCTTCAAAATAGAAGCAATTGTGGGCCCATACAGGACCCCAGTTGCGCACACTTTCACAAATATGATCTGCAGCTTGATGAACTTGAAATGTCATGCATCTTTCTCCATAAATTTCTTGAGCCTCTTTTGCAAATTCATCTAACATTTTTTCAGATTCTTCCAACTCCTCAGTTTTTATTTCACTTTTTAAAAGTATATACAAACTATTTACAAACTTACTCCAATGTTTCAATTTTTTTCTTTCTACAAATAGCTCCAAAAGCGGAATACTATAGTACAAGATCCAATTTTCATATTCCCGGGCATTCCACTTGCTTCTTTCAGAAAGAGGTCTTGCCAATCTTCCAATTTGATGACAAGCTGTAAACTTCTTAAAAATTAAATCCAGTATTTCGTATTGATTTCTCGATATACTGTTAAGTAGATAATTTGTAAATTGTCGACCGATTCCAAGTAAAAAGCAATGCATGTAATCTTGAACCATGCCATTAACAAAATCAAAATTTTCTAAGAACGATAAAGCTGATGCATATTTTATCCCGTCAATTGTATTTTCTGACATAGCAGCTTCCAAAATATTTTTTAAAAAACTTTCTTGATCTCTCAATGGATGTTTAGGTAAATCATAAGTATAACGCAAACAACCATCATGATAGTGACCAGGGTGCATACACCAGTCGCATCCTAGATTGCCATTTGATCTTGTAGTTCCATTCATATCATATCTTGCCTCTCCATCAACAGCTCCAACTAAACAGTACAAATAAATATTTTTTTTTTCATTTTTTATAGTGCACGATATTCCTTTTTCTAACAATTTATTCATAGTATTTACAAACGGTCTTAAAAAAGTATTCATATCAGGTTTATGTTTACCAAAGTAAAGTCCAGAAACTATAATACTTTTGAATCTGTACTCTAAGGGAATCTCATTCAACATCAGATAAATTGGCCAAATCGAGAATGTACTACTTTCATATACTGCTGCACCGTCAGAATTAAAACAGGCAGTGGCATACGAATACTTTTTTGATTCTGGCAACTTATCTACGAAATCTTTATAGCACTTCCCATCATAGATATCAGATAAGGTTTCTGGCTTAGAAACTCTTTCTCGCACAACAAAATCATAATAATCTCCATGCATGTTTAAGTAATTCGAAACTTCATAAGAGGGATCAATAACCATGAAATAGTTAGGACTAGATTTATTGGCTACTTGAACACGCTCTTGGCATACTAAATTTGGACAAACTATTTCCCTTTCTTCATTTATATCTTCATATAATCCTATATAACCTGAGCATTCGGGGCAAACTGCATGGAACTCAACATTTTCATTAGAATTGCAAAATTTATCAATCAAGTGACGGGATTATTTCATCACCAATTATTGTATTAATAAACTTCATTAAAAAATACATATCTGTAAAATTTAATTTTCTTGCAAGTGTATACTTTAATGCCATTAAAAACAATTCCGCAGGTGTTATTTTTCTTTTCAAGGTTATAGGATCATTAAAGCCTTCTGAAGTTAGCAATTCATGTAGCGAGTGGGGGTTTTTAAATTTTGATTCTTTGACATCGAAAATACTTATATCAATACAAGCAAATTCACAAAAGTCGGTCAAAATAGATTTATTGTGATCATTTAAAATTGATATATTGTTTTTAATCAAAATTGATTTATTAATTCCAGTATTAACCTGCAAATTTTTAGAAATTATATTTGATATTCACAGTAGTAATATAAAACAATAAAAATTAATAATTAATTTACATCATCTGATACTGAGAGAGTTAGTTCAGTTCCTACGTTTATACATTTTTCTTGCAAAGTTTTGTCTGTACTAAATGATTTTTCAGAAATGAAAGTGGAAGTCACATTCTGTAAAAAAAATTATGAATATAATATTTAATAAGTTTTGCAGATTGTAAATATCATGTATAATGGGAGATTTGGACTAAAGTATGTTTCCAGCACCTTATTATCTTAATAAGTTGCTAGTAACAAAAATAAAACTAGCAATTTCAATCTTGATAACTATCTATCTGCTAGAGAAATAACTATATTATTTTTAAATTCCCTTAGGTAAAAATATATGTATACAGGTCTCTGGCAAAAAAGCAAAAAAAAAATATGCCTACCTAGCTTAGACTATTTGTACTTAAATTTTTATGTCATTTACTCAGATTTATACTTTAACAATTATCGATGTAAAAAAAGCTATATATAGATCCATAAAAATATCCAATTTTCCATAATAAAATCACCCTTAAGATTCAAAATTGGTTCAAGTTGTACCGAATTGCCCATACGAGGTCAATATTTGACATAATGTTTAAGATAAACTCAGGAAATAATTATTTATCTCCCTTGACTGGTTTTCCATAATATGTTAAGGGCGTTTACGTTATTAAACCCATTTTACCCATTATACGAATCATCCATTAGGCGCTCTAAGTGCCAGCCTACAGGCCCCCACCAATTTCAAAAATCAATAAAAATTATTTCTATTTTTTGTTTTTTATAAAATATAAGTTAAAAGAATAAGTTTCTCCATTGATTTAGACGAAAACATCAAATTTTGAGCCCACAAAGCTCTCGAAAGTTTTTTTTGCCACCTTAAGGTGGCTCACAAATTTAGGTTTGTATATTTTAGGGTGACATCAGAGGGGGGGCTTAACTATAAAAAAATATTACTTTTCAACAAATTAACTTTTGCTGTTAATAAATAATTATTTTTTTTATTGATCAGTAGTTAAATACCACATAGTGGCCCGTCTGGCTAGTGGCCCGTCTGGCTCTGATAAGCAAGGGAAAGGGTGAACCAGGATCTCCATCATCTTACAGACCATTGTGTATGTTAAATACCATTGGCAAGGTGATGGAGAGCATGGTCAGAGGAAGATTGCGGCAAGCAATTAGGGAAGCGGGTGACCTTAGCGACGACCAACACGGCTTTCGTGAGGGGCGTTCCACGATCGGTGCCATCGAGCAGGTCGTGAAGGTGGTTATGAGGGCCAGACAAGTGCGGCCGGATATTAAACCGGACGTCCTGCTTGTCACGTTGGATGTGAAAAACGCATTCAACTCGGCTAAGTGGGACGATATGTTGCACTCCCTCGAGCAGGTATTCAGAGTTCCGGATTATCTGAGAAATATACTCAGAGATTACCTCCGGGACCGATACCTGCGCTGGGACACGCTCGATGGCACAAGAGGTAAAGTATTAAGCGCAGGCATAGCGCAGGGTTCGGTTCTGGGTCCTGATCTGTGGAATGCCTTTTACGACGGCTTGTTAAAGATTGAGCTCCCGGATGGATGCTCCATGATCGGATACGCGGATGACGTTGCTCTAACCATAAGAGCTCGAGAGCCAGAGGACCAGCAGAATACCTTGGATGAGGCCATGCGCCTTATCAATAGCTGGATGTCGGATCACGGACTAAGACTGGCAGTCCCGAAAACGGAGATTGTCCTTCTGACCCGGAGAAGGGTTGATACCATATTCGGCATCAGCTTTGATGACGGAGGTAATCCCCTTATGATCCAGACCAAACCATCGGTCAAATATTTGGGGGTCTTCTTGGATAACAAGTTGACCTACAATAGACAATTCCAGCAGGCCTGTGAAAAGGCTGGCCGGGTGACAAAGTCCCTCTCGTGGCTAATGACGAACATCGGCGGTCCCAGATCTGAGAAGAGGAGGCTGTTGATGACGACAGTTAACTCCATCTTGCTCTACGGTGCAGAGGTGTGGGCGGACAATGTCCGCATAAAAAAGTACTGCAAGAAACTAAAGGCAGTACAGAGGCAGGGGGCACTTCGAATCTCTTGCTCGTACAAGACAGTATCAGAGCCAGCGATCCAGGTGGTGGCTCGGGTGATTCCCATCGACCTGCTTGCCTTGGAAAGCCAGGCGATCTATAACCGTGGGGAAGAAGAGCGCGACGTAGCTTCCGTTTGCGCCCGCTCCCGCACAATGGAATGTTGGCAGTATAGGTGGAATGGTGACCCGAGGGGACGTTGGACGCACCGCCTTATCATCGATTTGGAAAGCTGGATGAACCATGATCATGGAGAGGTAGACTTCTACCTCACACAGTTCCTAACTGGTCACGGTTATTTCCGCGATATGCTTTTCAAGTGGAGCAAGGTGACATCTCCGGAATGCTTACATTGCCCGGGCGAGCTGGATACCGCTGAGCACACCTTTTTTGGGTGTCCTCGCTTCGCTGAAGGGCGACCGCCCTTCGATGAATGGAGGCCGGAAGTAGTCGTCCCGGAAATGCTGCGCAGTGCCGCTAACTGGTACAGTGTGGCAGAGTACGTACGGGCGACACTGATTGGAAAAAAGGAGGAAGGTTTCCTCTCGTAGGAAAATCTCCTCCTTTATTGACAGGGTATGGCGAAGAAATGCCATACCACAAAAATATTAAGGTTTTTTAACACCTCAATAACCTAAAATAACACTTATTTTTGAGTTTTTTAGAATTATCTGCCAAAAAATTGCGGAAAAAATAGATGGTACTTGAACATTATTGTATTCTTTACTTAAATTATAGTATATTTATTCAATTTCAGCAAAAAATTTTTTTCAATCAATATTTAAAAAGCGATCTCCATAAGAACCCATGATAAGAACGTCGATTGTTTTCCACCTGAATCCACGTATGTGTTAGTAAACAGCTGATAGGTTAAATACTCTATATTGTTTTATATAAAATAAAAATAAAATTAAACGAAAATTTAAAAAATTAAGTTTTTTTCATTTTCTTTCGCCTTAACTAGGCCCCCACCATATTTAAGCCTATAGGCCCCGAAAGTCTTTATTCGGCCCTGGCTGTTTAAAAAAATAGGTTCTTTCACTTGTAAAATTTTAGCTTTGTTTCTATAACTACAAATACCCTAGGTTTTATGTTTTTATTATAAATTACTTAAAAAAAAAGATTTTGAAGTTTCCATGCTTGTCTTTATCGATACAAATTCGGATTCAGCAATACACGAGACCTTTTCTATTTCTAGTTGTCGAATTCGGACACCCTCACAGTGCATTGACTTGAGTATAATCAAGAGTATAATATTAATGTAGTAATCAAGAGGATTAAAGGGTATTGAGTTGGGGGATTTTTTTTTTTTTGATAAAATTTGGAAAGAACACGTTTACAAAGATTTAGCAAAAAAAATTTTTGTTAAACGAACAACCCAATAACGATGTTGCAAAAATGGGTGGATTTTTGATGTTTTTTTTTATCAACCTTTATGTTCTTACTATTTTTAACATATTTCTATACGTCTTATTTACACTTTGATATTCAAGTCAATCCAATCATAACTTTAAAAATCACAAATTGAAAAATTACTGAAACTTTTTTCTAACATGATCAGCTTTGATCTACCAATCTGACGGTATCTAGTACTAGGATTATCGTTTTTATTCGATACCTGCAATCAGTTACTTAATTTTTTTTAAAGAAAAAATCAAAATGGGCGATAACTTCAATAATAAATATTAAATTATTATTTCTATTAATCGCCCATATTTTTACTGCAGGTACCTTCTGTACCTACATTAACAACCGCGTATTTTTGAAAGATAATTTTTAAATGAATTTAAAAATTATATAATATTGCCGCTTGATATGTCTTAATAAAAAAAGGGATGTTATTTGAAAACATACACATATCAAGATAGGACAATTTAATTTAATTCATTTAACAATTATGCCCAGTACAGGTCAATGAAATCAATTTCAATAATAAAGTTGAAAATTTTTAACAATAAACAATTAAAACCATTGTGATAAATGGATAACCTTGGTTTTAGGCACAAAATTTTTTAAACACAACGAAATTGAGCACCAAAATTATTATTTATTGAACACAAAAAATTAAGCACAAAAAAAATTGTACACAGTATTTTCAACACATAAAATTAACCACATAAATTCAGACAAAAAAATTTTAACAATAAATTTTGTGCCTGATAATCATTTTGCTGAATTAATGTGTTAAATTTCATATGTTGAAAATACTGTATAAAATTTTTTTTGTGCTAATTTCGGTGTTGAACTTCGTTCTATTAAAAAAAAATTGTGCTTAAAAGTGAGGTTATCGATAGGGCGAAATTTTGATTTTTTTTTGGCATATCAGCACGTTTTGAGACCTCAGGAAGCTGAAAAACTGGGTTTTAAAAAAAGTCTGTGTGTGTGTGTGTATGTATGTTCCGGAGCTATTTCACGACCATTATGGAATTATAAAAGTAAAAATAATATTATATTGATCAGAATTGGAGCTAATAGTATATTTACGGCTCGTGTCCAGAAAAGTAAAGAATGGCCCAAATCGCACGTAAATTACCTTCCGAGGCGAAGCCGAGGATGGTAAACTGCGATTTGGGGCATCCTTTATTTATGGACAAGGGTCGTATAAAATTTTTCTGTGACAGTAGCGAGAAAATTCGTACTTTCGTACTTTCGTACTTTCGTGGCTACTGTACAGAAAAATTAATTTTTTATTGTTTCAAATTATTTAAAATAAATAAAACAATACAAATTATTTTGATGTTTTTTTTTTCAAAATTTTTTTCTCCAAATAATCTTGAGGTATTTTTTTTTTAATTTGGATGCAATACCTCATTTATTTCCACGAAAGTACTTATATTAGAAAATATGTTTTTTACTCGATATCTCGAATCTGACAATTAATTTTTTGAAAATTTTTTTCCCAAAATTTTTGTAACAAAAAAATACAAAAAATACCAAATTTTGTTTCTCTTTGGAGGTAGTACCTAATTTATTTCTATGGAAGTACTAGTTTTAGAAACCTCGTTTATAGTAATTTTTTGGATCTGATAATTAATTTTTCAAAAATTTTCTCAAAATTAAAAAAATAAAAAAAACTGCAATATTTTTTTTTTTTTGGGTCTGATACCCCATTTAATTCTATGCAAGTACTAATATTTGAAAATATGGTTTTTACTCGATAACTTGAATCTGATAGTTAAGTTTTTGAAAATTTTTTATCACAAAAAAATACTTAAAACACCAAATTTTGTTTCTCTTTGGAGGTAGTACCTAATTTATTTCTATAAAAGTACTTATATCTAGAATTATCGTTTTTACTTGATATCTCAAATTGATACTTAATTTATTGAAAATTTTTTGCATAAAAAAATGATTGGCTTCGCCTCAGATAGTAATTAAGGTACAATCTAAGCCATTCTTTTTTTGCTCCCTTAATTAAAAATGTACTACTTATTTAATTATTTAAATTACAAATTTTTTTTTAAATATGTACTGCCGGTGTATGGGTTATTTGACCCCGGACATCAAAGGGTATCGCGAATAATTTTTTCTGAATTTTCGGTCAAGATAAATGTCGAATTCAATGGGAAACCCTTTCCTGCCAATATATCGTCATAGTTGTTTGAAAATCTTAAAGAGATACAATTTTTCTATGACAATCAGAACCAAAGCTTAAGATTATGGGTAGTTTATATGTTGCATATTGGTCTCAAGTTATCTTTTTTAAAAAAAAGATCTACTCTAACCAAAAGGGTTCCTTATTTCCTTATTTCAAAGATTAAATTAGTTCCACAATGCCTTAAAAAAAAAAAATAATATAATTCTACTTATTGTGGTTCCTTATAAGAAAGATCAGGTTTTGGTTTCAGAAAATATCTTTTTTAAATATAATCTTACCATATTTAAATATAATTTTGCTCCGCTCCCTTAAAGTTAAAGTGTTTTTTTTTATAATTTAAATGAGATAAGGCCCAATATCCAAAAAGTTGAAAATCTCTAGTATAATTATAACCTGATCCTTGGGGTAATTATAGCCAAATTGATTTATGATCTCTCGATTTTTTCAATAACCTACTCCCAATTATAGAAATGCCTCATAACCAGAGCTGGGTACCTCGGACCGGTCCCCATCCTTATAACACGTAAATACTGTACTTAAAATATTTGAAGTGCAGTATTTATATATTATAAGGGGGGAGGGGGGGGGCGGTCTGTGATGCACAGCTCTGCTCATAACGAGGATTAGTTACTAGTTCTAGAAAATATCTTTATCTTTTTCTGGAACGTAAAATATTATTATAATACTATTATAAAATACTAAAATACCTTACGCAAATAAGTAAACTGAAAAAATAACTTATAAAATTTAAATTGGAAAAAAAAGAATTACGTTTCTACGATAAGCAGAAACGATTTTAGCTTAAATTGTTATAAACAATTTATTTGTTAAATTTTTTTGAAAATTCTAACACTCCCCTGAATTTATAGGGTTACAGAACTTGCAGTAAAAATTTGGTTAATTTAAAATAATTTTTAATGCTCTAATTAAACGTTTAAAAACGAACTAAAAAAAAAATTTTTTTCTGGACTTGTTTGATGCATTTATTGCTGTCACTCTCCTTCCAATAAAGTTATAATCATAAAATTTTTTACAGAGATCGAAGGATAATTTTTTAACAGATTCTTTTTTACCCGAACATTCTGGGACCATTTTTCTGGAAAATATTTCAAAAATTCGAGAGGTCCACATCATTTTTTGATCGATAGTAGATACCGTCAAAGATGGGTAGAACGAAGCTGATCATGTTTAAAAAAAAAGCAAGAAAAGAGTATCAGTAATTTTTTAATTTTGGGATTTTAAAAGTTTTGATTGGATTCAATAATAATGTTTAAATAAGACGTAAAAAAATGTTAAGCATAGTTAGAATTTTTAAGTATTGGCCAAAAAGGACACCAAAAATCTGCCCCTTATTTTTTAACCTTTTAATTTGTTTGCTGAAAAGATTTCAAGCAAACTTTTGTTTGCGGAACTTTGTTATTACGTGCTTTTTCCATAATTCATAAAAAAAAAAATTTCTTTGAACTCAAATACCACTCAATTCACTTAATTACCAAATTAATATTATAAGTCAGAATGCGGTGTAAGGGTTTCCGAATTCGACAACCAGAATTAGAAAAAGTCTTCTGTAGTTTTTGTATGATGCTGAATCCAAATTTGGGGTCCTACTGGGTTAGAAAATAGGAAAATACAGCAGAAACTTTCCAACTTATGGGTTTTTTCAAATTATTTTGGAACTAATGATCAAATTAAGTGCCACGTTTTAAGAGTAATTAACTAAATATTGAATTGATTATTTTATTCTGTATCTATAAAGGAATATTAGAGCTAACTATTGGTGTTGAAAACTATTTCCAGGGTAAGATAAAATCGGAAAAATACAATGTAAGTTTTTTTCTGTATTTTTCTTTTAATCTTCACTGTAAAAAGTAACTTTCTTATATTAACAAAAAAATTAGAACATTTTCGAAAAATTAGTAAATTTTCGAAAAAATTTGTAAATATTCGAAAAGAATCGTAAATTTACTAAATTTAGTATATTAACCCTCCGTGGGTCCTCTATTTTTTTACCTACGCGTTGGGTCCTCTATACCAATATCGTCAGGGCATATGTCTAGCCCATAAAAAATAATTTTTGGCCAAAATTTTTTTTTAAGGTTTTAGGTAAACATCTCAACTAAAGATTAAAAAAGGTTTTAGGCTAAAATGTCCGCTCAGTTTTGCGGAAAAAATTCCGGAGCAGCGGAAAACGAGTATTTTTTCGATTTTTGGTCAAAAATTCATAACTCCGGCCCTAATGGGTATTAAGGAAAAATATTCTAGGGTTTTAAGCTTTAGATATATACCTTCAAAAAAAACCTACCCAGATTTGGCTCCGCTGAAAAAACCATAATTATTTCGAAACCTGAAAATGGGCCTTTTTTCGAGTAAAAAAATTTTTTAAAATTGAAGGTTTTTTGGAATAAAAACCCACTTAGGGGCATTAAATGTTCAAAAAAGTAATTTAAAAATATACTCCACCCTTTGTATAAGTAAAGAAAAAAAAATTTTCAAAAAAAATTAAGTTTTTTGGTCGAAATACAATTAAATTTTGGAAAAGTAAAAAAATGGATTTTTTTAGTAAAAACGGGTCAAAAACACGTATTTTTTTATGTTACATTCATTTATATATGAAAAAAGTATAATATATGAAGAAATTACTTCATTTTGAGCAAAAATAACAAAAATTTTTACTTCCAAGAAATAGCAAAAAAGTCACGTCCTGGGTCCTCTATGACGATTTCGTTCTCGGTCCAACTTTGCACCCAGGGTACGGACAAATGGCTTAACCAAAACTAACGCGGCTTGGCAGATGTTCATAAAAAGGTTACAAGTTTTTTTAAGAGGGGTCACCAACCATCGCCCATTGTGCATGTCTGAGATACACGAACGTCGAAAAAAGCGGATGACGATATCGTCACAGAGGACCCACGGAGGCTTAACCAAAAATTCGAGTATTCTAGATTTTTTTTTGTGAATTCGCAAGAAAAATTGATAATTTACCATTTTTTTTTCGAAAATTTTCAAAAAATAGTTGTAAATTTCCAAAAAATAGTTGTGAATTTACAACTTTTTTCGGAAAATTACAAAAAAAAATCGAGAATTCTCGAATTTTTCGATAATATACTAAATTTAGTAAATTTACGATTTTTATCTGAATAGACTAGATTTTTAGATTAGGCCAAAACATACTTAATTTATATTTTAAATTTTTTGGTATTTTGGCTCTGGAAGGGCATATCGGGCTATTGAAGACCCGACGTTTACTCACGCTCGTAGTTTGTAGAATACATGATTTTGAGCTCGGATAAATGTCTCCAATGGCCCGTCATGCCTCTCAAAAATTAAAATACCGAAAAATGTTAAATATAAACCTTATAAACTTATTATGTTTTGGCCTTAGTTCAAAACCTATGCTATTCCGGGATTTCATACTATTATTTTTTTTTCAAAAATTGGCCAATTTCGTGGACCCATAACTTTTACCAGAACACGTGGCCAAAAAAATTAGGATATGAAAGTGTATGTACTTAGGTCTTGAATATCTCTGTGCCAAAATTCAGTTGTCATACTCACACGCACTTATTACTGTACCATTATTCAGAAGAATTAAAAACTTATTAGTTATTAATTTCTAATCAATTTTTCAAACTGATAAATGCATAAAAATAAAAAAATTCAACGATAATGGAAGTATACATAGAATGCATATGGATGGAGTTACATGTTCTTTGAACTAAGTTTAGTCCAAAAAAATATATCTAATATTAATATTTAAAATTTTACGTGTTGATTTCTTTTTGAATACTCAATTAATTTTAAAATCTATATTTATGTAAAATTCCAAAAAATAATCCTAAAAACAAATAATCTAATGCAACTTGTTTTTAGTAATTTTTTTTGTAATTCTCCATCCACCATTTTGAAATTAATAAAAAATCATGCAAAAAAATATGTCCTAAAACAAAAAATGAAAATTTTATTATTCTTCATTAAAAATACCTTTTTTTTGTACTATTTACAATACTGGCAACGCTTCGATTTTTTTTAGTATCCAACTTTTATAAAATTTAGGGTATACCCTAAATAATGAGTTTCCGGTTAATTTTATAGTAAGTTTAATATTAAATTCTGATAACAGAGACTTTTTAAAATAGGAATACATTTTCAGAAAAATAAAACTTGATTTTAAAACTAATTTAGTGCACTTAGAAAGGCTCTTGGGCCTTTATTTCAATAAAATTGGGATTAATTAATAAATAATAAAAATATATCTTGTGTTATTTTACATTTCAATGATATTTCATCAATGCAAAGTTTATACAAAAGCTATGAAATTTATTGCGCAGCTGACATTTACAAGGTTTTTCACCTCTTTAAAACGAAAATAAAAGAATAAACATGCTTTTAAAAATACCGGATTCGGTGCAAAAGATTCCATCAACTCGATAAAAGAAACCTAGTTTTAAAAAATGCAAGTAATCCAATGGATCGTTGTTGAGATGATCGTGCCCACAAGGTGTCGATTATTTGTGCATCCATTAAGGTAGAGCTTGCCTCTATAATTATGAATGATGTAAAATAGACTGAATATTCAACGCGTTTTGCTAAAATAGCTATAATTTCGGCTCTACGAGATATTTTGTGACAAAAAAAAATAATAATGAACATCCTGATAAAATGTCGAATACAACTGTATAATATTTATATACATTTTACAGTCAGTTTTGCACAAACAAACTAAGGTCATTTTAATATGGCTTATACTCGATATCTCGAATCGGATACTTAATTTTTGAAAATTTTTTTCTTAAAAATTTTTGCATAAAAAAAAAAACAGGAATATTTTTTTTTTGAACTTATTGTTAGTACCTAATTGTTTCCTGTGAAAGTATTTATATCTAGAATTATCATTTTATTCGATATCTCCAATTGATACTTAATTTTTTGAAAATTTTTTTCTCAAAATTTTTACATAAAAAATTTAAAAAAATTAGCAATATTTTTTTTTTATGGACGTAATACCTCATTTTTTTCCACGAGAGTCTTAAAATCATATAATTCCTTATAAATAGATTTTAAGGATTAAAAATACATAATTTTATGAAAATTTCTCTCTAAAAATTTTGTGTATCAAAAAATAAAAAAAAAATAAGATTTGTTTTCATTTTGAAAGCAATATCTAATTTATTTCCACGAGAAAAAGCTATAAGATATAATAGCTTTCAGAAACTATTAGTTCATAACATCTTTTATTTTTTGTATTTGAATTTTTTCCTTGAAAAATAAAAAAACTCCATTCTTTTTTTTTTGCCTAATTTTAATAATGTAGTGCCTAATTTTTTACACTGGAGTTATAGCAAGAGTTATAGTTTTCTTACATTTTATGTCACTTTATTTCTCATATATGACACATAAAATGGTAAAAATGTTTAATTCATATAAAAACTTGTCATTGTTTGATGAACCATAGTATCAATAACTTAGCAGCGTTTTTTTCTATGTGAGTTTAATGACAATATTGGGAAAGATTATAATTTTTAGTTTTTTATATTATTTTTTATTAAATAAAAAAACCATTAAGAATATTTTGTTATTGTTTGAGGAACCGTATAGCCAATTATTTGGCAGCGTCTTTTTTTTGGTTTGTGCTAATATTGACCATAGGGGGTTAATATTTGTCCTGAGGCAACCCTTAAGAATCTAAATTTTTATGGATTTTGATTTTTTTAATTAAATAATTTTTAAAAATTGTATGTTTAAATAATAATAATAAGTACCTTTTGCTCATCAGCAATACATCGTCTAAATCTATAGTTTGAACTTTTGCTTATGTAACGGAGTCCTTTCCGCATTCACTTATTGTACTCTTTAGGCATAATCTATAAAATCGTAAATTATTTTATAATTCCTTTTTTTTCACTAAAAATTTGCATTTGATTAAACACTATATTTAATTACCTTCTTGAATGTCTGCAATCTTTAATTTAAAATAATTTATTTAATTTTCAAAAATAATAGGTAGTATATTTTATTTTAATTTAACTTTTTTAGCTTTTTTTATCTACTTTAAGTTCAAATTAACCTAAATTAAAAAAAAGTAAATATTACGAGCTAAATTATTCAAATTTCAATGTCAGTAGCATTACCATGGTAACAAAAAAAAATATTTATTTCTCTAATTCACAAATTTTTTAATTCTGCATTTTTAAGTTTTAAAGAAGTGAAATAATTTTTAAAAATAAAATAAATGTTATAATAGTTTTTTCTTTTATAATGTCTATTATATTAGCGAGTGTAATATTCCAAAAAATTAAAGATAAAAGATTTACTGTAAATGTAAAAAATATACGTGATACAAATAGGAAAGATGACCTTGTGCCTGTGATATTTGAAAATAAAAACAGTTTCAAGAAAAACTATTGCTACTGGTCAAAATGTGCAGTTAATTGTAATGTAAAACACAATCATCAGAATTATAGAAAATGTGTGATTGAATGCTTAGGAAGTAAGTCTTAAGAAAAATTTTATTACATAATTATTTTTTGTGTTTTTAAATCATTGTGAAAAAATTTTGCATTTATCATTTTCAATTTAACCTTAAAATTAAAATGAAATAGACTTTACCCTAAGAACTGTTTATTATATTTTATAACTTTCTAGATTACCGGGGGTATCAAGGTTAAGAAAGACTTTTTTAATAAAAATTTTAATTTCATCACACTAATACATTTTCCGATTTATTAGATAGTGGACCAAAAAAATAAAAAAGGAACTTTCTATATTACCTCAGGGTTCTTGAGGCTGAGAAAAACATTTTTAATGATGAAAATTTCATTTTTTCACTCTAAAAAATTTTCTGATTTTCCAAAATGGCGGACCAATACTATGAAAAAAGGAACTTTCTACATTATCTGGAGGCTCTTGAGCTTAAGAAAGTCTTTTTTAATGATGAAAATTTTAATTTCATCACTAACACATTTTCAGATTTTCTAAGATTTTGGATTAAAAAACATAAAAAAGGAACTTTCTACATTACCTTACAGGGTTTTTGAGGTTGAGAAAAACATTTTTAATGATGAAAATTTTCATTTTTTCACTCTAACAAATTTTCCAATTTTCCAAAATGGCGGATCAAATAATATGAAATAAGAAACTTTCTACATTTCCTGGGGTTCCCAGGAGAAAATTTTATGTGGTTAATTACGTGGTTAATTACGTGGTTAATTATGTGGTTAATTATGTGGTTAATTATGTGGTTAATTATGTGGTTATTTGATCAAACGTTATTTTTTTAAAAAATAGGTTAATTATTTGGTATACATAGATTTTTTTGGTCGCTAAGTTCAAATCTGAAGTTAGATTTTCGATATTGACAGTTGGCAGCTGTCAATTACCTGTCAAATCAGTTTCATTTTTTAGAAATCTTAAATTTATTCTTATTTAATATATTTTTTGGATCTCTGACTTCAAATCTGAAGTCAGATTTACGATATTGATGGCTGTTGACAGTTGACAGCTGTCAATTAGCTGTCAAATCGCTTTAATTTGTTAAAAACCTTGAATTCATCCTCATTCTTTATGTTTTTTGGGTCACATGATTCAAATTTGAATTCAGATTGACGATATCAGTTGACAGCTGTCAATTAGCTGTCAAATAACTTTCATTTGTTAGAAACCATTAGTTTATTCTCATTAATTCTGTTTTCAGAGTCGCTAATTTCAAATTTGCAGTCAGATTTACGATATTGACAATTTACAGATGACAATTAGCTGTCAAATCTTTTTTATTGGTTAAAAACTATAAATTTATTTAATTTAAAACTATAAATTTATTTAACCTAACCTAAACTTTTATAGTATTCAAATTACGTTCGCTTACAGGAATCTAAAATTTATTCTCTATCTTTATGTTATTTGAGTCGCTAATTTCAAATTTCGAGTCGGATTTATGATAATGACAGCTGTCAATTAGCTGTCAAAATACTACAAGCTGTTGGAATCCTCAAACTAATCAATTATGAAAATCCTCGACCCCCTTTAATCGGAAAAATTTCCCCCATCCGCTCTTCAATGTCGCGATTCACCATGCATGCCTCCTTTCAAAAATCCATTATGTTAAGAAGATTAATTTCTACAAACCTGAACTTTTTAGATTTTTTTTTCCATATTCAGACCTCCTATAGTTAACGTTTTTGAAGAAGTTTTGAATCCAAATTTATTTTGAAATCTGAAAAGCAATTAAGGCCCAAAGAATCATTTTGTCTTTGATTAAAGGTATACGATTTAAAAAATAAAATTTGAAAACTTGATACTTATCTAATACAAAAATTGCAGCTAATTTTCTTTGTAGAAAGATTATAGAAAACATTTTTCAAAAGCAGAAAATTAAAAGAATAATGGATAATATTTTATCATTATTTTATAGTAAAATGCATTGCCAAAACATATTTTTTAGCTCTTTTTCTACTTCCTCTGAAAATGTAAAAAAATTTTAATTCATATAAGTAATGTTATAATTATCACGTTACTGCTTTAATCCAAAAAATTAAATTTCACTTACTTATTCTATTTTTATTAATTTCAGTAGTTTATTCGCTTATTTTCACCTTCTAGGGGTGTGTAGGTAAACAAGTATTTTAAATATCAAATGTCCTAAAATATGATAAAATTGGAAAATATGCTCAGTGAAAATATGAAAATTTTCATCAATAAAAACACTTTTTCCAACCTCGAAAAACCCCGGGCAATGTAAAAATCTTATTCTTACATTGGTCCGCCATGTTTGAAAATTGGAAAATATGCTGGGACCAAAAAACGAACAATTTTATTCATATAAACGTTTTTTTCGACCTTGAAAACCCCAAGGCATTGTAAAAAACTTATTTTGACATGTTTTTCTGATCCGCCATCTTGGAGAATCGGAAAATTTGCTTGGGTGAATATTTTCATAAATTGATAACGTTTTTCTCAACTTCGGAAACCCCCAGGCAATACAGATGGTTCCCCTTTTTTCAGGTTTTTTGTTCCGTCATCTTGGAAAAAGGAAAATATGCTAGGGTAAAAAAATAAAAAATTTTTAACGTTTTTCTCAACCTTGAAACCATCCAGGCAATATAAAAAGCTTATTCTGACATATTTTGTTGTCAGCCATCTTGGAAAATCGGAAAAGATTTTGGGGAAATAAAATAAAAATTTTCATTATTTAAAATGTGTTTCTCAACCTCAAGAACCCGCTGGTAATATAGATACTTTTATTTTTCATGTTTTTGTTCCGCCATCTTGGAAAATTGAAAAATATGCCAGGGTAAAAATATGAAAATTTTTATAAATGAAAACGTTTTTCTCAACCTCGAAAACCCCCAACCCAGTTGGCCCAAATAATTCACTCGTCTATTTTTATCATTTGCTGCGAGATATAAAAATTTAAAGCCAGAATCCAGATTTTAGACTTTAAATAAACGCAAATTTTTTAATCTAAATAAGCAAAAACTACGAATTTTTTATCGGTCAAAAAGTTTGAAAAATTCCCCGACAAAATAAAATAGATAATTTTTACTCATTTGAGGAAAGCATTACATTTTTATATAAAAGTCCCCAAAATTCTTGATCAGTGCAGCAACATTTAGAATATATAGCCTAAGAAACTTATCTTATAGCATAGAACCCTTTTAGAGGGTCTAATTTCTAGGCCCACGAGGCACATCCAGGTAAACTGAGGGTATGGGAGATGTTTTTTTAACTACCACAACCTGTCCTGAAAGTAAGAAGCAAATCCTCTACCCAAAAAGTTGAAACTCCCCTTGTTATTTTTTTTTAATTAATTTTTTTTACAATTTATCCTGTTTATTATTATACCTTTTACTTATAAAATTAATAAAAGCAGCTGTAAATTTGATTTCCAAAAAATTTTTTTGCATCATAATCTTTCAATTCTTTTTGAATATTTTACAGAGGTCAAATTTAAGTATTATAATTTTAAAAAATATTATTTACATACATTATTGTAAATCTATATTATTTCACATACCAAAAAAAAAAAAAAAAAATTAATGCAAATTGAAAAAATTAAGTTTTTGTCGTTCTCACTTTAATTATGCCCCCATTATATTTCTGCCTGCAGGCCCCCTAAGTGTTTAGGCCCTGCTAAGGGTATATAAATAATATTAAGCTAATAAGATTAAATTATTAAAATAATTTTTTCAATATTTGTATTCATTTTGAGCTCATTCTGAACTTTTTTGAATTTATTTTGAACTCGCTTTGAACTCATTTATACTCTCATTTTCGAAATTCATATTGAATCGAATTGAATTCAAAATAAAAATTGTGCCAACTGGGCAAGCAATTTTAAAAGCTTTAAATGCTAAATTTTCTAAATAATTAAATAATCAGTTCCTGAATAAGACTTAAAAAAAGTTTAACTTTTTTTTTTTCAAAATCTTGTATTTTAAAGGGTTAGTTTTCACTCCCTGTAGTAAGTCTATGCACCCTAATTTTGGCCCATAATCATAAGTACTGCTTATTTGATTAATTCCTCTCTTTTTTTCTAGATCGAGTTCTAGAAATTTAGCTTAACAATTAATTATGAGTTATGCTATTTATTACACGTAACCTCTTATTACAATTAAATTTTTTGTTTGAGTCATTAATATTTAAAGGAACAAAGAATTTTGTTAAAGCAGCTAATTTTAGGCTAAAGTTTTTTTTTTATACTTTTACAAGCAAAAGCGATAACAAAATAAAATACACCTTTCTGTAAAAAACATTGTTTATTCACAATTTTTTCTTTATTTATATTTTCACTTAAAAAAAGTAGGCTGTCTGAAATCTTTAAACTTCTTCATGCTGATGCACTTTATCAGTTGAAATGATTGTTAGTTATAACGACTTACTTTATTAAATTATTTATCCACCTAGTTCCAGCTAAAATATGCTTATAACGTTTCCAAATTTGAGTGTCTGGTGATAAAAAGAATTGCAGCACTTTTCAATTAAAATTATATTTTCTGTAAATAAATATCTTAATTAATGTAAAATAATAAACTAAAAACTTTAAGCAATACTTAGTCCCTTTATTTGTTTTTGAGAAATTAAATACAAATTTGTATCGATATGAAGCCTGACATCTACTGAAAAAGTTTTGTCAACAGAAAATTAATTCCTAGATGATTCATGCGGTCCATATACAATTATACATAAATCCAGCAGATGTAACAATCTCTATCTTTAAAAAACAATTCACTTTTAATTTTGGAATGTTGAAAAGTAACAAATGGGTTATGTACAAATACTTAGATACAAAATTTCATATTCTATAAGGCTATCTTGCACTATTTTAGAACTTCTAAGTTTCACTGACAATAAAGAAATTAATTAGTAACAATCTTAAATAAATTTCAATCTTTGATTGTAATTAATTAATATTCTATTGATTGAAATCATTATTTTTTTGCAAAAAGACTGCACATCTGACAACAACAAATCTACCACGCCGGCTACTATCGCCGTGTGACAAGGTTACACAAATAATTATCCTCCAGACTGGATGTTAAGTTTAATTATTTCAGACTGCAAAATTAAAAAGTTTTAAAAAGTGAACTAATAAATAACTTTAAAAAAGTGATATTTGTAGTTTTTTTGCAGAATTGTGACAAAACCTTGTCACACGGCGATAGTAGCCGGCGTGGTAGATTTGTTGTTGTCAGATGTGCAGTCTTTTTGCAAAAAAATAATGATTTCAATCAATAGAATATTAATTAATTACAATCAAAGATTGAAATTTATTTAAGATTGTTACTAATTAATTTCTTTATTGTCAGTGAAACTTAGAAGTTCTAAAATAGTGCAAGATAGCCTTATAGAATATGAAATTTTGTATCTAAGTATTTGTACATAACCCATTTGTTACTTTTCAACATTCCAAAATTAAAAGTGAATTGTTTTTTAAAGATAGAGATTGTTACATCTGCTGGATTTATGTATAATTGTATATGGACCGCATGAATCATCTAGGAATTAATTTTCTGTTGACAAAACTTTTTCAGTAGATGTCAGGCTTCATATCGATACAAATTTGTATTTAATTTCTCAAAAACAAATAAAGGGACTAAGTATTGCTTAAAGTTTTTAGTTTATTATTTTACATTAATTAAGATATTTATTTACAGAAAATATAATTTTAATTGAAAAGTGCTGCAATTCTTTTTATCACCAGACACTCAAATTTGGAAACGTTATAAGCATATTTTAGCTGGAACTAGGTGGATAAATAATTTAATAAAGTAAGTCGTTATAACTAACAATCATTTCAACTGATAAAGTGCATCAGCATGAAGAAGTTTGAAGATTTCAGACAGCCTACTTTTTTTAAGTGAAAATATAAATAAAGAAAAAATTGTGAATAAATAATGTTTTTTACAGAAAGGTATATTTTATTTTGTTATCGCTTTTGCTTGTAAAAGTATAAAAAAAAAACTTTAGCCTAAAATTAGCTGCTTTAACAAAATTCTTTGTTCCTTTAAATATTAATGACTCAAACAAAAAATTTAATTGTAATAAGAGGTTACGTGTAATAAATAGCATAACTCATAATTAATTGTTAAGCTAAATTTCTAGAACTCGATCTAGAAAAAAAGAGAGGAATTAATCAAATAAGCAGTACTTATGATTATGGGCCAAAATTAGGGTGCATAGACTTACTACAGGGAGTGAAAACTAACCCTTTAAAATACAAGATTTTGAAAAAAAAAAAGTTAAACTTTTTTTAAGTCTTATTCAGGAACTGATTATTTAATTATTTAGAAAATTTAGCATTTAAAGCTTTTAAAATTGCTTGCCCAGTTGGCACAATTTTTATTTTGAATTCAATTCGATTCAATATGAATTTCGAAAATGAGAGTATAAATGAGTTCAAAGCGAGTTCAAAATAAATTCAAAAAAGTTCAGAATGAGCTCAAAATGAATACAAATATTGAAAAAATTATTTTAATAATTTAATCTTATTAGCTTAATATTATTTATATACCCTTAGCAGGGCCTAAACACTTAGGGGGCCTGCAGGCAGAAATATAATGGGGGCATAATTAAAGTGAGAACGACAAAAGCTTAATTTTTTCAATTTGCATTAATTTTTTTTTTTGGTATGTGAAATAATATAGATTTACAATAATGTATGTAAATAATATTTTTTAAAATTATAATACTTAAATTTGACCTCTGTAAAATATTCAAAAAGAATTGAAAGATTATGATGCAAAAAAATTTTTTGGAAATCAAATTTACAGCTGCTTTTATTAATTTTATAAGTAAAAGGTATAATAATAAACAGGATAAATTGTAAAAAAAATTAATTAAAAAAAAAATAACAAGGGGAGTTTCAACTTTTTGGATAGAGGATTTGCTTCTTACTTTCAGGACAGGTTGTGGTAGTTAAAAAAACATCTCCCATACCCTCAGTTTACCTGGATGTGCCTCCTGGGCCTAGAAATTAGACCCTCTAAAAGGGTTCTATGCTATAAGATAAGTTTCTTAGGCTATATATTCTAAATGTTGCTGCACTGATCAAGAATTTTGGGGACTTTTATATAAAAATGTAATGCTTTCCTCAAATGAGTAAAAATTATCTATTTTATTTTGTCGGGGAATTTTTCAAACTTTTTGACCGATAAAAAATTCGTAGTTTTTGCTTATTTAGATTAAAAAATTTGCGTTTATTTAAAGTCTAAAATCTGGATTCTGGCTTTAAATTTTTATATCTCGCAGCAAATGATAAAAATAGACGAGTGAATTATTTGGGCCAACTGGGTTGGGGGTTTTCGAGGTTGAGAAAAACGTTTTCGTTTATAAAAATTTTCATATTTTTACCCTGGCATATTTTTCAATTTTCCAAGATGGCGGAACAAAAACATGAAAAATAAAAGTATCTATATTACCAGCGGGTTCTTGAGGTTGAGAAACACATTTTAAATAATGAAAATTTTTATTTTATTTCCCCAAAATCTTTTCCGATTTTCCAAGATGGCTGACAACAAAATATGTCAGAATAAGCTTTTTATATTGCCTGGATGGTTTCAAGGTTGAGAAAAACGTTAAAAATTTTTTATTTTTTTACCCTAGCATATTTTTCTTTTTCCAAGATGACGGAACAAAAAACCTGAAAAAAGGGGAACCATCTGTATTGCCTGGGGGTTTCCGAAGTTGAGAAAAACGTTATCAATTTATGAAAATATTCACCCAAGCAAATTTTCCGATTCTCCAAGATGGCGGATCAGAAAAACATGTCAAAATAAGTTTTTTACAATGCCTTGGGGTTTTCAAGGTCGAAAAAAACGTTTATATGAATAAAATTGTTCGTTTTTTGGTCCCAGCATATTTTCCAATTTTCAAACATGGCGGACCAATGTAAGAATAAGATTTTTACATTGCCCGGGGTTTTTCGAGGTTGGAAAAAGTGTTTTTATTGATGAAAATTTTCATATTTTCACTGAGCATATTTTCCAATTTTATCATATTTTAGGACATTTGATATTTAAAATACTTGTTTACCTACACACCCCTAGAAGGTGAAAATAAGCGAATAAACTACTGAAATTAATAAAAATAGAATAAGTAAGTGAAATTTAATTTTTTGGATTAAAGCAGTAACGTGATAATTATAACATTACTTATATGAATTAAAATTTTTTTACATTTTCAGAGGAAGTAGAAAAAGAGCTAAAAAATATGTTTTGGCAATGCATTTTACTATAAAATAATGATAAAATATTATCCATTATTCTTTTAATTTTCTGCTTTTGAAAAATGTTTTCTATAATCTTTCTACAAAGAAAATTAGCTGCAATTTTTGTATTAGATAAGTATCAAGTTTTCAAATTTTATTTTTTAAATCGTATACCTTTAATCAAAGACAAAATGATTCTTTGGGCCTTAATTGCTTTTCAGATTTCAAAATAAATTTGGATTCAAAACTTCTTCAAAAACGTTAACTATAGGAGGTCTGAATATGGAAAAAAAAATCTAAAAAGTTCAGGTTTGTAGAAATTAATCTTCTTAACATAATGGATTTTTGAAAGGAGGCATGCATGGTGAATCGCGACATTGAAGAGCGGATGGGGGAAATTTTTCCGATTAAAGGGGGTCGAGGATTTTCATAATTGATTAGTTTGAGGATTCCAACAGCTTGTAGTATTTTGACAGCTAATTGACAGCTGTCATTATCATAAATCCGACTCGAAATTTGAAATTAGCGACTGAAATAACATAAAGATAGAGAATAAATTTGAGATTCCTGTAAGCGAACGTAATTTGAATACTATAAAAGTTTAGGTTAGGTTAAATAAATTTATAGTTTTAAATTAAATAAATTTATAGTTTTAAATTAAATAAATTTATAGTTTTTAACAAATAAAAAAGATTTGACAGCTAATTGTCATCTGTAAATTGTCAATATCGTAAATCTGACTGCAAATTTGAAATCAGCGACTCTAAAAACAGAATTAATGAAAATAAACTAATGGTTTCTAACAAATGAAAGTTATTTGACAGCTAATTGACAGCTGTCAACTGATATCGTCAATCTGAATTCATATTTGAATCAAGTGACCCAAAAAACATAAAGAATGAAGATGAATTCAAGGTTTTTAACAAATTAAAGCGATTTGACAGCTAATTGACAGCTGTCAACTGTCAACAGCCATCAATATCGTAAATCTGACTTCAGATTTGAAGTCAGAGATCCAAAAAATATATTAAATAAGAATAAATTTAAGATTTCTAAAAAATGAAACTGATTTGACAGGTAATTGACAGCTGCCAACTGTCAATATCGAAAATCTAACTTCAGATTTGAACTTAGCGACCAAAAAAATCTATGTATACCAAATAATTAACCTATTTTTTAAAAAAATAACGTTTGATCAAATAACCACATAATTAACCACGTAATTAACCACATAATTAACCACGTAATTAACCACGTAGTTAACCACGTAATTAACCACATAAAATTTTCTCCTGGGTTCTTGAGGTTAAGAAATACATTAAAAACATTTTTAATGATCAAAATTTTCATTTTTTCACTTAAACAGATTTTCTGATTTTCCAAGATGGCGGACTAATGATATGCAAATAGGAACTTTCCACATTACCTGGAGATTCTTGAGAGAAGGTTAAGAAAAACTTTTTTCATTATGAAAATTTTCCTTTTTTCTCTATAACACATTTTCAGATTTTCCAACATGGCGGACCCAATAACATGAAATAAGGAACTTTCTGCATTACCTGGAAGTTCTTGTAGTTCAGAAAAACATTTTTAATTAACAAAATTTTAATTTATTCACTCAAACAGATTTTCTGATTTTCCAATATGGCGGACCAATGACATGCAAAAAGGAACTTTCCACATTACCTGGAAATTCTTGAGAAAAGGTCAAGAAAAACTTTTTTAATGATGAAAATTTTCCTTTATTTCTTTAAAAAATTTTCCGATTTTCCAACATGGCTGACCACATAACATGAAAAAGGAACTTTCTACATTGTCTGGGAGTTCTTAGAGTTCAGAAAAACATTTTTAATGATCAAAATTTTCATTTTTCCACCCAAGCATATTTTCCGATTTCCCAAGATGGTGGAGGAAAACTATATTAGAAAACAAAATTTTCATTACAGTCTTTTTTTTGGAGAATCAGATAAACCTTTTTTTGAATACCTGCTCCTTAAAGTTTATTTAATTTGCGCTTTTATTTAACTAGATTAATTATATTTAAAGTTATTTGAAATTTTAAAAAAGTTTTGATGTAAATAAATACAAAATTTTTTCTAATTTTATTTTTATACAGTATGTGTTTTGGTTTAATAAATTAAAATACATTAAATAATTAATTTTTATTTACGAAATATTAATTTTATTGTTATAATTTTATTTTTAGCAAGTGAAGAGGATATTGATGAGCAAACAACCAATTTGCGTTTAAGATGTGGGTCAAAAAAGGTGATGGGTGACTCCGCAAGTGATTCATTAGAAGATACACTCAACTCAAAAATAGTAAGTTGATATTCTTTTCATAATTATGTAAAAAAATTTATAAATTTTTTAAATCTACAATGATTTAAGTAAAAATATTTTTTTTTTCTATTTATATGTTACAAAAAAAACAAAAATTGACGCAGCAAAGCAGATAGCATCAAAAAAAAATGTCGAAGAGCTACAGAAACGTTTACAAGAACGAGCCGCCAAAAGTAAGGAAGACACCTTTCTGAAAATAAAGGTTTATTATAAATTTTAACTTTTTATTTTCACAGATAAAGATATAATTTCTCTATCGAATAGTCGTAATAAAGAAAATGAGCAGATACAGAACAGGAGATTAAGGGAAACTTCTCCAGCAATTCAAGATCCTGAAGAATTCTTACCGGTACATCAGGTAAATAACAACTTACAGAGAAGAGTATCAGACGAGCAGAGAGTTGGCATGAGAAATCGGGATGGAGATGACAGGAATGAACCAGAAGAAGAAGAAGAACCACTAGGAGTTGAAGATGATAATCGGGATGGAGATGACAGGAATGAACCAGAAGAAGAAGAAGAACCACTAGGAGTTGAAGATGATAATACTTCAGACGAAGATTCAAGCGAAGATGACATAGAAGGACAACAAATTAGTGCGTATCAACAATTTTTTTACTGATAGCTTTTATTTTATTTTTTTTGTTTAACATTAATTAACCAAATTCTCTACATTTTTTTACTTTAAATATTTTATTGAATTATTGATTTGATTTAATTTTATTTTAGTAAGAAAAAAAAACAATAGACTAAAGGTAATAAGAAATGCTGAAAATTATACAAGAGATGAAGTGGAGCCTTTTCAAAGATATCAACAAATTTCAAAAAATTCAAATAAGGTTTGAAACTTTAAAATAAAATATATTATTATCCAGTAAGATAACATGTGCATGCTTTTTTTTAGATATATTTAGGATGTGGAAAGAATGTTTCAAGTCAGTTATGGGAAATCATTAAGTTGAAAAAACCTTCGTTAATTTTGCAGTTTCTCATTAAAACAATTTGGAAGAAGCGAGAAATAAGAAGTATGGCATTAGATGAATCAAAAACGCAAAGGAGAATAAACGGTCAAAAACCGGTAAAAGTTGACCCTAAAAAATTAAAACTCCTTATTAGTATGTTTAAAAAATAAAATTTTAATGAAAATAGACTAAGGTTAATTGCATCACAAAATTTGTCTTGAAGTAATTATTTTAAAAAAGTTATAGTTCGTATTTTTAATGAAGATGCGATTGGCCCGTTATCTATTATATTTTTTTGGATATTGATCTAATAAAGCTGCTCATCTTTTAGGTATTTATAATGACGTTTTGCTGGATAAACCAAATATTGATCCAAAACGTCGCAGCATTTTTTTGATGGATGCTTTCGACATTTTAACAAGAAAAATTGACAATGAGTACCAGAAGTACAAAAAAAAAGAATCTCAAAAGAATAGAAATTAGTATTTTTATTTATTTACTATAAATATTAATTTAAATTATTGTTTGTTATTAATATATGCTTACATATATAATATTTTATTACTTTTAAATTAATTAAAAATATTTTAACATGTTATTTATGTTAATTTGATTTTCAAATAAGACAGTAATGTTAATAGTATTTATTTATTCAAATATTTTTTTATTTAATAAATTAATAGGTTTATGGATAATTTTGTTAAACGAATTTTAGAAGAATAAGTAATTTTATTTAAATATATTTAAACAAACTTGATTTTTCAAAAAAGGTCCTGTCAAGTTTCTTATATTGATAATGAAGTATATAAAATAGGCAAAATCAAATAATTCTTTTGAATTTTTTACTTACCATTTGTCGTTTAAATCTAATGTAATTTCAAGTCTGTATTATTTTTAAGTTATTGTTTAAGTAATTAATTTAATACTTTTTGTGAGCTATGAAAACAGTATTTTTTTGTCATTAATAAATTTAAAATTTTTGTTAAATTCTCTTTTTAATATTTTTTTTTGCTTTTATTCTAATAAAAATTTTGTTTTCTAATTGTTCAATTATATAAAGTTTTAACTAAAATTTTACGAACTTAAAAACTGATGAAATTATAAATATTTAAAATATTAGAAAATAAATATTGTTTACAATTGTATAGACCTAAAAAAAAATAAATTGAAAATTATAAATAAAACCTATAATTATTTTAAATGTTTATTTGGTTTATTATTGCTGGTATAACATTTTTTCCTAACAACTAAAGGATTTTGTTTGAAAATTGAAGAAACTATTTAAGTATAGGAATTAAGTTTCTGTTTGCTTTTTTAAAAAAAATTAAGATTTTTGAAAATCATATAATTAATCATATAAATAATCATATAATTAATTATTTCCTAATCGGGATCAAATATAAATATGATTAATTATATGATTATTTATATGATTAATTATATGATTAATAATATGATAAATTATGCATTATGTTATATAACAGTTTTTGATAGGGATTCTATAACTTTTTGCATGACGCCAAAAAGTTAATATTTATTGTATCAACAAATTAAAAAAATTTTTTTTTTCTAATTTAATGGTTCTGACCTGCATTTCAATTTGTTAATTATTAAGTTAATTGTTTATAACAATTAGCCGGTCCATTCTAGAACATTTAGAATGGTGCCCAAATGTACATATTTCTAAATTGCACCAACAAATTAAAAAAAGAATTAAAAAAAGAAAGAAAAAAGCAATAGATTCAGATGCTGGTTTAATCACAGAGGTTATTAATTAATAGTAATTATTGGTATTAATTACTTGCTATTATTTAATAGACAATAATAAACTATAATATAAGCCCTGCATATAAACATATATTTTACCTCGACCTTTATATTTTTGCCTGCTTTAAATGCTCGAATGTCGATAAGGTTACAAGCTTTTTTTAAACGTAAGTATCAACCGCTTCTCATGATATTACAGCACGCCCATTTTGCTCTTGCAACATTCGCTTTCTGCGGATCTTACAACCGCATGAGTTGCGCTCGTTGCATTGTGCCTACTCGAGTATCTTTCATCTGGCAAGGTTTCTCCGTGTATATAATTGGTTGTTCTATTTATGGGTCCTAGTTTAATCCTTATTTATGACCTGTCTAAATATTTAAAAATAGACTAAGTCTTGTTTATGACCTGTCTAAATATTTAAAAATAGATTAAGTCTTTTTCGTGGATAATTAAAAATAGACTAAGTCTTGTTTATGACCTGTCAAAATATTTAAAAATAGACTAAGTCTTATTTATAAGTTTGAATTTCAGAAAAAGATAGGTCAAGGACTAACTTAATATTACGCGTAGAAACCCAAAAATAGATATTCAGAAATAGCATAAAGAAAAAATGTATATGCAATTAAGACGTAACAGTTTTTTAAAAATTCCGTTTATTAAATTATTTATATGTCATATTGATAAATATCTCGAAGTGCATGGCTGATTTTGCAAAATAAAATGGATTTGATCATATTTCTGGGTACCAAATAAGCAAGCTTTCCTGAAAATTTCAGTCCGATACGAGCGTGGTCAATTTTGGCTTATTTTTACCTCCCCCGAGAGACAAGTTTTATCAAATAACTCGAAAAAAGCTAGATGAAAGACATAAATCCAAAAAATTACCATCTTCTTATAGGCTGAACATTCATTTTTGTCTATAAAATCCAAAGTGCCCGACTTTTGCATATTCCGATCTTTCAGGCTAGCCGAGAGCCTGTTTCTGAACTTTAAACATGCATTACTCGCTTGATTTTCATCGTAAAATAATAATTTTTTTTTTAATCGTTTAATTTTTGCCAGAGTATTCTTCAAAAAATAAATCATTTTTATTTACAAAATTTTAATTTTTATGTCAGAAACCTTTGAAAACTGTAAGAAGCAAAATTTATTTAACACAGATTTTCATTGGTTTTTGACCTAAAAGTTGAAATGCAGTAAAAAAAATGATTTTTTTCTTGAAGAAATAAATACTCAGGGAACAGGTAAGCGATTTAAAAAAAAAATAATTGTATTTAACCGTAATAATCAAGCAAATAATGCATATTTTAAGTTTAGAAACAGACTTTTTTTAATAGCTTTTTTAAGACGAATTTGAGTAAAATCTTAAATTGACGATAACTTGGCTAAATTTCATCGTAAAAGGAAAAATTTTTCTCTTCTGGAGTAGTTTTTTCCTGCCAATCCGATTTTTATATCTATATTTTTGTAATTTTATTTACCTAAAAAGTTATGTTCAAAATTTAGGGTAGCTCAGATACGAAAAACACGGGTTTTCACATAAAAGAGGCAAAATCTTTTTGACATCAATGGCCGATTTCGTGTTCACATTTTTTTTTTGCATTCTATAGGGTCCAAGCTACCCAAAAATCAAGATGGTAGTCGCAGCCTCGTCAATTTTTTTTTTTAATTTTTGGTGCTCATAAAATTTGTCCGTTTTAATGGGGGGGGGGGGGTCAAATCTGTCCTATTTTAGGGGGGTGGGTCAAATTACGAGACTTAGAATAATTAAGAGACTTTGAAGAATCTGGGCTTGAGGACTTGGGATAATACAGATTTATGGACTTAGAATAATATCGATTTAGGGACTTGGAATAATTCAGGTTTAGGGAATCAAAATAGTTTGGGTTTAGAATCTTAATAGCTAGTAAGGTGATAATTACAAATTATAAAATTAAAAAATTTTATTGTAATGTTGAGTAACATTTGTATTATACCTAGTCCTCAGCTGGAAGTAAACATGTTCCATGCATTTAGATTGTGTTTACACAACCGGTTATAAGTTTTTTATTCTTTCTCGATCAGAAGAAAAAATGGTTAATTTGTTAAAAAAATAGATAAATTTTTGATGAAAGTAGTCGATTACAAAATATGGTTAATCACTGATTTTTATTGAAAAATTTCAAATTTTTTCATTTTTAATGAAAATTTAATCATTTTTCTGCAATGAACTATTTTTTTCCAAAAGTTTTTGTACAGATTAATTTTTCTTTTTATCTATAGAAGATTCATTCGTTAAAAAAAAGGATAAGAGAATGAAATAAAACGTTAATAACATTAAGGTTTAAAAATTTAAAGCTAAATTCTAGTTATTTTACCTTTGTCGCTGACTTTATTAATTTTTAATTAATAAAATAAAAGTGGTATTTTAACATTTCTTTTATAGAAAAATTATACTTATATTTTAATATTATTAAAATATTACTTATATTTTTAAAAAAGTAGGTTGCTGATGGCAGAGCGATAAAATTTAATTAATCTGATAAATAATTACTTAAATAATAATATTTATAATCGACCTTTTTACGAGTACACGATATTAAATATATTAGATATTATATATTAAATGAATTTACAAATTGTCGCCACTCTGTATGCCTCAATAAAAAAAGAGATGACGATAAGCATCCGCATATAAAAAGCCTGGGCGATGAATTTGTAAATTCATTTAATATCATGTACTCGTAAAAAGGTCGGATATAAATATTATTGTTTAAGAGTTACAAACGAGTAATAAAAATTATTAACTTTCATAATTACATAAATGTTCTGCTATATATCCATTCAATATTTCCTCCCGACTTACTTGTTTTTTAATACTGAATTCCTTGCAACAAACTTGCCGCAAACTTTCTATCCGTTAAATATTTCCTCCCGACTCACTGTTTTTTTAATACTAAATTCCTTGCAACAAACTTGCCGCAAACTTGCTACTAATATATTTATTCAATTACTTGCAGCAATATTTGAGAAATATTCGGTCGCATCTTTGAGCAAATTTTGTGTAAATAGTTTTATCAGCAAGCTGTGTTATCGGGGATACTTAACCTGACAAGCACGATATCATGTACGTATTTAATGTATATACATATTGGTGATAATTTTTGAAAATTCAAATTTTCCAGAACCAATTTTTGAAAATGATAACAAATTTCGTTTATGGTTAATAAATATAATTATAGTTTTTTCAAAAAAATATAATAAAATTTTATGTTATAAAAAAACACTATAATAAAAATTCTTGTTTTGCACTGGTGGAAAAATCTACGGTGGCCGTATCGTGCTAAAAAATGCTAAAGTGTAAAATAAAAGAGCAAAAATATGGTTACAGTGTACAGCAATGTGCAAAAAAGTACAAAAACGTGCATAAAAAATGTACAAAAATGTGACAATTTGCCGGCTCTATAAACAGTTTTGTACTTTTTTGCAAGTTTTTGAACATTACACGGTTGGCTAGAAACAATTTTAAATAAAATTTGAAGGTACCTCCGAGATTCCGATGAATTTTGATTGTAGGGTACGTACAGGTCCTAAAAAAACAAAAAAGAAAAAAATCCGCTCGGCGCATTTTTATTTTTGCCCAAAATAGGGCTATCTCGGTGAATATATTCAAAAAAACGTTTGAAAAAGAAATAATGAATTATAAATCTTACAATTTTAATTGTAATGTACTAGAATATGAAAGAAAAGTTAAATTTATACATTTTTATGTATTTTTAACTCACCTGCGCAGACCCAGATGTAATGGATGGTCATTGAGGCTGCAAAGCTGACCTAGCAGAAAAAACTACATAAAAAACTACATATCCAGGACAAGATGTGATTTTGTCGAGGAAAGTATACTTGACGATTTCAACTATCATTTTTCTAGACCTTATAGGGTCTCGTCACTGTTTTTGGACACTTTTACTTTAGTTGAAACTGTGATTTTTTCAATTTTTTCGAATTTGATGAAAAAACTAAGATTCAGATAAAATAAGTTATAAAAAATATTAGGGAGATAGTACCCCCGAATAAGGAGTTTTCATTGGGGGTATGAGCAAAAAAAAGTGGTTTGCTATTTTTCGGGGATGGCAACTTAAGGGATGCTAGTACTGTAATTGGGGCAAAACTTCGAATTTACGCACGCGTAACGTTGACCAAGCCAATTCACAGTAGGCTTGCATAATAATTTCACCAAGTCGAATTTATACTGTACGCGTGCGAAATAAATTGACGCAAGAAATCTTTATTTTTGATATTTTGGATATTTTATCCATCAAGTAAAAATCTCTTAAAATAGCAAACCCCCTATCTCCCAAATAAAGCTTATAACCAGGGGGGTATTATCCCCTTAAATGGGCTTACAACTATTAACATGGAACATGTCCATAGGGAGAGGTACTTGGAAAAAACTACCACTACAGTGAAGGCGGGGGTGGTGAAATACGGATGGGTTCGGGGGGGTATAATGTATTTAGAATAATTTCGTTTTAGGAACTTAGAATAATTTCGATTTAAGGACGTAGAATAATCCGGGTTTAGGGACTTGGAATAATATTGTTTGACTTTATTTAATCATTTAAAAATTTCTATTACACATAAATATGTTCTATGCTCATTAATTGTGTTTACACAAGCCCGTTACAAATTTTTTTATCTTATTCTAAGTTTTTTCATCAAATTCGAAAAAATTGAAAATATCACAGTTTTGACTTCAGTAAAAGTGTCCAAAAACAGATCTGAAACCCTACATGGTCTAGAAAAATGATAGACGCAACAGTCAAGTACACTTTTCCTAATAAAAAACACATCTTAACCCGGGTATGTAGTTTTTTATGTAGTTTTTTTAGCTAGGTCAGCTTTGCAGCCTCAATGACCATCTGGGTCTGCGCAGATGAGTAAAAAATACATAAAAATGTATAAATTTAACTTTTCTTTCATATTCTAGTATATTACAATTAAAATTGTAAGATTTATAATTCATTATTTCTTTTTCAAACGTTTTTTTGAATATATTCACCGAGATAGCCCTATTTTGGGCAAAAATAAAAAAGCGCCGAGCGGATTTTTTCCTTTTTTGTTTTTTTAGGACCTGTAGGTACCCTACAATCAAAATTCATCGGAATCTTGGAGGTACCTTCAAATTTTATTTAAAATTGTTTCTAGCCAATCGTGATTATATAACATTTGAGTATATTTTAGCATACTGTTGTACGTTTTTTCTAAACTTAAAGAATCCTTAAATTTTATGCTATATTTTATTAATAAGGATCAAAAAAAGAAATATTCACGAAAAATAAAGAAATAAGAAATGGAAAACGAAAATAAAAGTAGAAGTTATTATATTTTTTTAAGCTCTGCTCCGAATTTGGTTCTATTGATACAGCAGAATACCTAAACTCCTGAAAATAATGAAAAAGAAGCACATCCATATATTTTAATTTTTTTTTCTTTAGAGAAAAAACTTCACATTTTGTAAAATAAAAGAAAAACTTAGTTGATGGCATTAAGTCAAACTGATCTGTAGCTTTAGCTTCAAATTTTTACAATTTGTAAAATAATTCTTCTTGTTGTTATTTTCTTAAAATGCATCTATTTACCCAGAAATTCTGCAAAAATAACCTAAAAATCCAAAAATATTTGTTCAAAGATTTCACTGATAAAAACTTAATTTTTTTAAAAACTGTATTCAAATCTCGCAGTCTTTTAACAAAGCAAACCAAACAAAACCTCAAGTCGAGGGGTTAAAAATTTTTTTGTAAATGATGGTGTATTATACTTAAATAATTTCTGGATAAAAAGATTTTTAGTTATTATTTTTTATCTTGAAAATTATTGAAAAAACTTGAGAATTATTTTTAAAAAAAAATATGTTTATATTTCTTTCAAAAAATTCTTTTTAACGTAATTTGCTTTTACTATTTTTAAAAACTCATTATCAGTAAATCAATTGATAATTAAAAAAAAAAAATTATCAAAAACTTGGAGAAAAAAATTTTGAGCTAAAGCGACCGATCAGTTTGACTTAATACCATCAACTAACTTTTTTTTTGTTTGTTTATTAACAAATAACTAAGCAACGCATTAAAAAATTGTTTGTCGTTTTTTTTTTTCATTAATTAAAATTTTGTTGCGTTGCTTAGTGATTTGTTAACAAACAAATAAAAAAAAGTTAGTTGATTGTATTAAGTCAAACTGATCGGTCGCTTTAGCTCAAAATTTTTTTCTCCAAGTTTTTGATAATTTTTTTTTTAAATTATCAATTGATTTACTGATAATAAGTTTTTAAAAATAGTAAAAGTAAATTACGTTAAAAAGAATTTTGTGAAAGAAATAAACATATTTTTTTTTTTTTTAAATAATTCTCAAGTTTTTTTAATAATTTTCAAGATAAAAAATAATAACTCAAAATCTTTTTATCCAGAAATTATTTAAGTATAATACACCATCATTTACAAAAAAATGTTTAACCCCTCGACTTGAGGTTTTGTTTGGTTTGCTTTGTTAAAAGACTGCGAGATTTGAATACAGTTTTTAAAAAAATTAAGTTTTTATCAGTGAAATCTTTGAATAAATATTTTTGGATTTTTAGGTTATTTTAGGTTTATTATTTAAGAAAATAATCAACAAGAAGAATTATTTTACAAATTGTAAAAATTTGAAGCTAAAGCTACAGATCAGTTTGACTTAATGCCATCAACTAAGTTTTTCTTTTATTTTACAAAATGTGAAGTTTTTTCTCTAAAGAAAAAAAAATTAAAATATATGGATGTGCTTCTTTTTCATTATTTTCAGGAGTTTAGGTATTTTGTTGTATCAATAGAACCAAATTCGGAGCAGAGCTTAAAAAAATATAATAACTTCTACTTTTATTTTCGTTTTCCATTTCTTATTTCTTTATTTTTCGTGAATATTTCTTTTTTTGATCCTTATTAATAAAATATAGCATAAAATTTAGGATTCTTTTAGTTTAGAAAAAACGTACAACAGTATGCTAAAATATACTCAAATGTTATATAATGTTCAAAAACGTGCAAAAAAGTACAAAACTGTTTATAGAGCCGGCAAATTATCACATTTTTGTCCATTTTTTATGCACGCTTTTGTACTTTTTTGCACATTGCTGTACACTGTAACCATAATTTGCTCTTTTATTTTACACTTTAGCATTTTTTAGCACGATACGGCCACAGTAGATTTTACCACCAGTGTGTCCACATAACATAGGAAACAGTTTAGCATGGTCTAATTATAAGTATTTACTTTTTGATAAATAAAGAATTTTTTATAATTTACATGTAAATATCTTTCAAATTTTATGAAAATTTCGATAGTAAATTATAACTCTTAAACCTTAGCTTGTCTTACTACGAGATTTTCGGGACACATAAACCCAAAATTGAGTATTAAGTATTACGAAATTAGATTCACGACTAAATATTAATATTTTTTTTGAAGATTTTTTTAGAACATACTATAAAACGCTTACTAGATGGGACGATGACAACAATGACAGTCAAATCTTTTTTTCATCATGTGTTCCACTAAAATTAAGTGATTTAGATACTAAAGAAGTCTTATGAGACCCCTGAAGCTTCAATAGATGAAGAAAAATGGATGAAGGATCAGATTAATACGTTAAAAGCATTTGACACTCCATACTATTCAGTCCAATTTAACCTTAGCCTTACAATGATCGACGGCAAGGTACGATTTTTTAAAATCATATTTTAGAAAATATATCAATTTTATTATTTTCTTTAGGTTAGAAATGCACTAAATGATTGCTCCAGCCAAAAATGCTACGTTTGTAAGGCAAATATTTCTGAATTAAATAACATTGAAGAAATACTTTTAAGAAAACTTGATAAGGATACATACAAGTACGGACTTCCAATTTCGCATTCCCAAATACGATTTTTGGAATGTGTTTTACTTATTTCATATAGGTTAACGGAACAAAAATGGAGGGTAAATAAAAATTTTGGCTAATATAATAGCCTAATATCAATTGGCTGAAAATAAATTTATTTCTTTCAGCTTTCAAAGGATAAAATTAAGAAAGAAAAAGAAAGAATACAATTATATGCAAAATTAAACATATCTGTAGATGTACCGAAATAAGGATTTGGATCTTCAAATAATGGAAATACAGCTAAAACTTTTTTTGATAATGTAGATATAGTATCAAATATTACGGGTAAGAAATTAAAATATTTTTTAGTTATTACAAGAATAAATATAATTAACAATAACATTATCACACCTTTTACTAATCTTTTAGAAAGTATTTTGCATAATTATTTAAAATATTGAAAAAAGATAAAAGATTTAAAGATTCTTTACTATTCTGTTTTCTTCAAAACATACTAAAATCTATGTCATATTGTTAATAAATGAAAAAATTAATTGATAGGTTTTGATAAAGAATTATTGGACAGCTTCAGTGTAATTTTAGCTGCCATTTCAAATGTTACCTATAAAATAAATATTTATTCATTTCAAAAATACTGTCTCGAAACAGCAAAAAGATATCCCTGAGGAAACAAAACTACAGAATACGACAGTATCCGCAAACGACAAAATACTACAAACGACAGAATACAACAAAAATATATATATAAAATAAAAATATGTGTGTATTTTTTGCGTAAATATATCTTCACTATATATTTATATTATACATATTTTGCTTGTAAAGAAATTAGAATCGGCAGGTGACGCATATATTATATTCTTTTATTTATCTTTTTCATTGTTCAAAATTTCGGAGAACCGCAATAAAATGATTTTGCTAAGTATACAAATATAGGAGGTTTAAATTTATTTATTGATTATGAATTAAAAATTTTTTATTCTTAAATCTTTTTTTCGTCACTTTTTATCACTTTTAGTTAAAGTTTATAATTCATAATAGTTACTGGGTACTTTACAAGAGCGAAATAATTTATAAAATATTAAATAATAAATTTTTAGGGTTGGGGAAAAGAGTTCTTTTAATTTTTGAGCAAAAAGTTTGAGACAAAATTTTTTACATATTTATGTATCTGTCACATGCAAAAAAGATGGATAAAAAAAATTCCTAATACCTGAACCTCTATGTAAAACTGTTAAGTATATTACGTCCAAAATTAGAAAAAAAAACATTTTCAGACAAAAGTGTTTACAAATTCAGGTATCAGATCCAAAAAATTAATTAATAACGAATTCCCTGAAACTAGTTTTCCCATGGAATAATTTTAGGTTTTACGTCAGAAAAGAAAGAAAGTAATTCTTTTTTTTATTTCTTGAAGCAAAAAATTTTGCTACAAAAGTCTCATCAAACTCAGATATCAGATCTAAAAACGAGAACAATCGTAATTTCTTTAACTATAGTTTAAGAAATAACGTTTTTTCTCGTTTTTAGTTATTAATTCCTTATAAAAAAATAGGTACACTTAAAAATAACTCGTGTGATTATACGATAAAATTAGTAAATTTACGAAATATTAGTAAATTTTCAAAAAAATTCGCGATTTTGTGACAAAAATCGTAAATTTACTAAGTTTGGTATATTTGCGACAAATTTAGTAAATTAACGATTTATTTTTTTGTAAATTTCAATTCAATTAATATTCGAAATTTTTCGACTAAAATTGTAAAATTATGACTTATAGTTGTAAATTTACGATTTTATCGAAAATTTACGAAAAAATAAATCGTTAATTTACTGGATTTGTCGCAAATTTACCAAAATTAGTAAAAATCGCGAATTTTTTCGAATATTTACTAATTTTTCGTAAATTTACTAATTTTATCGTATAATCACAGGAGTTATTTTTAACAGTGTATTATTTGTCCAAAAAGAAAAAAAAATATAGTGGTATTTTTTAATTTTTGAAAAAATAATCATGATACGAGAATTTTCAGAAATTTAGATATCTTTCGATTGACACCAACCGGCTATAAGTTTTTTTTTCTCAATATTTTGCAATAATGATATTTCAGCAATCAATTCATTTTCAATAATATCTTCAATAATAAAGTGGGTTTGAACGCTTGATAACCTGAAAGTTTTGGCACTTCAGGTTTCTTTCTTGAAAAAATTGTACAGCATTTTATAAACTTTTTTTAGGAGAGCTTTAAAAAGTCCCAATAATTATGACCATTTTTTAAATACACAGTAAAAAGTAACTTCCTTAGATTAACAAAAATACGCTGCCAACTAGCTAGCGCTAAGTTTCCTCAAACAATGAGCTTAATACTTCAATAAGCCACGATATCACAGATTACAAATAAATGATGTATTATATATCCAAATTAAAAAAAAAAAGTATTTTGAGATTTTTTAATGAAAAAGTTTTTGAAAAAAAAATTAGGTCTTTCATAGAATGAAAAGTATTACACTAGAAGTATTACACTAAAAAAAAAAAATAATGCAGTTTTTTTAATTTTGTGAATAAAATTTTGAAAAAAGTCGGTATCAGATCCAAAAAATTACTATAAACGAATTTTCTAAAACTAGTACTCTCATAGAAATAAATTAGGTAGTAGGTCCAAAAAGAAAAAAAAAATTGGTGTTTTTTGTATTTTTTTGTGGTGAAAATTTTGGGAAAAAAATTAAAAAAAAAATAATTATCAGATTCGATATATTGAGTAAAAATCATACTTTCAAACATAAGTAATTTCATGGAAATAAATCTGTGGTGAATAAGAAGAACGGCATAATTATGTTCTATGTATAAGCATAGGACTTATTCCGTTCTTCATTTTCGCCACAGAAATTACATCCAAAATAAAAAAAAAAAAATGGTTTGGGATTTTTTGATGAAAACATTATTTGAAAAAAAATTAGTTCTTAATTCCATAATGGTAGTGAAATATCACTGGTTATACACACACACACACACACACAGGCTTTTTCTTGAAACCGATTTTTTGGCTTCCTGAGGTCTCAAAACGTGCTTATATGCCAAAACATCAATAACCAAAATTACAACATTTTCAAAAAATTAGTAAACATTGGAGAAAAATCGTATATTTTCTAAAGGGTATGTCGGGTTAAGATAAGTGAAATGCCCCTGTTCTTGGATTTTCAAACTAACTGTTTTAAAAGTTTTTGGTAGTAAAAAAAATGTGGTAACCGTTGCCCGTTTGTCCATTTACCCCTCCCCGCCACCAAAACGGCCAAAAACTGTCCAAAAACCTGTTCTTTTGGTTATAATTTTTTTTCTCTGGAACGACATTGCCAAAAATCTTGAAAATTGGCCACAGTGGTCCCATTGCATATATTTTTCACCAAAAAAATTTTGGGACCCCTACGACCACTTTAGACCACCAAAAATTAAATTCAAAAATTTCAAAAATCAATTATTTTACAGAATTAAATATTGGGAAGGGGGCTGCACAAAATTTTATTTCAAATTATTTTTTCTAACATAAAAACACAATTTTCCCAAAAGATTTTAGACCTCTAGACCCGGTGCGACCCAGTGAAAATTCCAAAAAACTTGTTTTTTTATCGTTTTTTTACCGTTTTCTCGACGATATCGCATGGAAAATCCAATGTATTCATATTAAATTAGAAAAATTATTTGTATTTTGAACGGAACTTAATAGTAAGACAGATTAAAGACCTTTATACCCCTTTAGACCACATATTTTGCACTTCAAATTTCAAATTTTCCATATTTTTTCTCAATTATTTTGTTTTTTTTATAATTTTTTGACGGAATATCCCATATATAAATTTTTTTAATTAAATATATTATACTTTTGATCATATAACTTATTTTTTTTTTTTCGACCCTTTAGACCCCATGTTTTGAACGATAAAGTTCAAATTTTTGAATTTTTTTCGACTTTTCTTACTATATTGCATGGAACTTCCCATATATATAATTTTTTTAGTTAAATATTTTATATTTAAAAAAAAAAAACGATCTTCTTTTATTTTTTAGACCCTTAACCTCTAATTGTTTCTCTCAATATTACAAGTATTGTATTTCTTTTCTTAATAATTTTAGTTTTTTCATTATATTGTGTGGAATTATGCATATATAAACTTTTTTTAGATCAATATTTTATTAAAATTTATGCAATATTTTTTGACCAAATAATAAATTTTTATATTTTTTTAGACCCTCAGAACCTTTGTTTAAACTTCATAGCTTAATTTATCATATACTGTTCGTCTCGAATTTTTTTAATTAAATTGCATGGAAATGTCCATATATAATATTTTATAAATTTAATTTATTATATTATTGAATACAACAATTTTTTTTCTATTTTTGGACCCTTAGACCTTAAGTTTCGTTTTTGAAAGCTGAAATATAAATATAAATAAGATATTTTCCTGTTTCTTTAAAAATTTATTTGTTTGTGCAAGAAAAATATATTTGTTTTCTTATATATGTGTTAATAAAATAAAAAAAAACAAATTTTCACAATTTTTTATTTAGTGTAAAATAAAATATTTACATATGTAATTTTTTTATTAATTGATAAATTATATTTTTAATTTATGTTCAATTATTTGACAGATTTATTTATTATCATAAATTTTTTTACTATAAGTTAGGAGAATACAGTAATTTTCGTCTATTTTTATTGATATTATATTTATTTTTTATTATATTTTTTATATTTACGAATATTTTTATAAATTAAATCCTATTAAATGTTACAGAAAAATTTTGATGATGTAATTATTTTAAAACTTTATGTAAGCATATGTTTTCTTAATCTTCATCGCTGTTTTCGTCTATAACGGGGCATATGTTATCCAAATCGAATAAATTAGTCAATACTTCAGCAGTTCTTATGCTTTTGGAAAGATAACGTCCATGTGATAAAAAATATATAAGAGCAGCTGTATGTGAGCAACATCCTACGGTCCGCCAACCGTTGGGACAATTGCAACAATAATCTTTTATTGCATCATATCCTGTCCTATCAGGATCACACTCCACATAACATTTATATGTTTGTGCTGCTATATGTCTAGATCTTACTTCAAACTTGAGTACATATGGTTCTTGTTTTAAAAACCCTATATTAAGTACTCCATCTTCAAGCATTTCTCCTAAATATGAAATGGCTTGAGATAATTGATAGCTTCCAGTAAATAAGAGCTCCAAGTCTTCAATCGTAAGTTCCGGAAAATCTAATAGATCGTTTGAAGTGATCTTTTGAAATGGTAACGTTTTTTGATTCCAGTTGTTTGCCTCCACTCTTTCAGCCAAAGTATTTTTTTTATTGCTTCTTAATTTCATTATTTCAACAATTTTTTTTCCAGCGTCGGAGTACAATTGTTTACCTGTGTCGTTTAATAACAAACATGCAGTTTTACATATTACTTCGGCATTAGGTAAGTTTTGGTTTCGGAATTGGTGATGAAGAATCTTATATTTTTGACCAAGAATACCGTGTACGCTTTCTACTACCCATCGAATTTTAGTCACAAATCGAGATGCATTTGATTCTTTCAATATTGCATAAATTTTAATAAAATATTGATCTAAAAAAAGTTTATATATGCATAATTCCACACAATATAATGAAAAAACCAAAATTATTAAGAAAAGAAATACAATACTTGTAATATTGAGAGAAACAAGTAGAGGTTAAGGGTCTAAAAAATAAAAGAAGATCGTTTTTTTTTTTTTAAATATAAATTATTGAACTAAAAAAATTATATATATGGGATGTTCCATGCAATATAGTAAGAAAAGTCGAAAAAAATTCAAAAATTTGAACTTTATCGTTCAAAACATGGGGTCTAAAGGGTCTAAAAAAAAAAATAAGTTATATGATCAAAAGTATAATATATTTAATTAAAAAAAATTTATATATAGGATATTCCGTCAAAAAATTATAAAAAAAACAAAATAATTGAGAAAAAATATGGAAAATTTGAAATTTGAAGTGCAAAATATGTGGTCTAAAGGGGAATAAAGGTCTTTAATCTGTCTTACTATTAAGTTCCGTTCAAAATACAAATAATTTTTCTAATTTAATATGAATACATTGGATTTTCCATGCGATAGCGTCGAGAAAACGGTAAAAAAACGATAAAAAAACAAGTTTTTTGGAATTTTCACTGGGTCGCACCGGGTGTAGAGGTCTAAAATCTTTTGGAAAAATTGTGTTTTTATTTTAGAAAAAATAATTTGAAATAAAATTTTGTGCAGCCCCCTTCCCAATATTTAATTCTGTAAAATAATTGATTTTTGAAATTTTTGAATTTAATTTTTGGTGGTCTAAAGTGGTCGTAGGGGTCCCAAAATTTTTTTGGTGAAAAATATATGCAATGGGACCACTGTGGCCAATTTTCAAGATTTTTGGCAATGTCGTTCCAGAGAAAAAAAATTATAACCAAAAGAACAGGTTTTTGGACAGTTTTTGGCCGTTTTGGTGGCGGGGAGGGGTAAATGGACAAACGGGCAACGGTTACCACATTTTTTTACCACCAAAAACTTTTAAAACAGTTAGTTTGAAAATCCAAGAACAGGGGCATTTCACTTATCTTAACCCGACATACCCTTTAGTATATTAACAAAAAATTCGAATATTCTCGATTTTTTTGTGAATTCGCAAGAAAAATTGATAATTTATAATTTTTTTTCAAAAATTTACGAAAAATAATTGTGAATTTACAAACTTTTTCCGTAAAATCACAAAAAAAAGTGACCCGCTTGCCAGCGTAGCTGGCGTTAATACTGGCGTTAACTCGAGGTTTAACAACGTCTTTGAAAACGTTGTTAAAAACATTGGATTATGATGAGTGTTGACAACGTTGTAGACGCTAGATTAAACGCCGGTAAAATAAATTCGTTATTTATTTTTTTTTTTATATTATATAAAAAACATAATTTTAATTTATATTTTTGGGAATATAGGATTAAATAAGGAAAAAAAATCTTTTTATTTATTTGAAAATATATATAAACTGTTTATTGAATAATATTACATTTTTTAAAACTATTTTTATGAATTTTAAAGCACATGCATTTTCAAAATACTTAAATAATTATATTACAGATAATTAATACAACACCAGCTTAAAATTAAAATCAAATCATTTAATAAAAAAATTATTGTCTTTAAAAAATTATTCTTTTATTAGAAAAATAAATAAAAGGCATACATAATAAATAAATAAATTAACTAACACACATTTTCACTTGCACCACGCTTTATTACTTCTGCTTACAAACTAAAATTCAATATGGTTGATGCGCGTTTGTAGATTCGTTTATAGTTCCAAAATTCTACAAAATTTTAAGTGCGCATAATTATGGTCTTCCCAACTTCCTTTCACTCTGATATTCCCTACAGATTCTCCACATTGGGTTTTTAGTTTGTAAGAAGAAGTGATAAGCGTGATACATCAGTGAAAAAATGTGTTAGTTAAAATTTATTTCTATTATAATAGAATAATTTTTAAAGACATTAATTTTTTTATTAAATAAATTCATTATAATTTTAAGTTAGTGCTGTAATTATCTGTAATAAATAAGTGTTTTATATAAGTAAAATAAAAAAAATTATATAATCTGGTGTAGAAAGGGCCTTCGAAAATGCATGTGCTTTTTAAAGTTCATAAAAATTGTAAAAAAAAATGTAATATTATTCAATAAACCGTTTATATATATTTTCACATAAATAAAAAGATTTTTTTTCCTTATTTAATCCTATTTTCCCAAAAATATGAATTAAAATTATGCTCTTTATAATATAAAAAAAAAAAAATAACGAATGCATTTTATCGGCATTAAATCTAGCGTAAACAACGTTGTTAACACTCATCATAATCCGAAGTTTTTAACAACGTTGTCAAAGACGTTGTTGAATCTCGAGTTAACGCCAGTATTAACGCCAGCTACGCTGGCAAGCGGGGAGAATATTCGAATTTTTTTTGTTAATATACTAAATTTAGTAAATTTACGATTTTTATCGAATATTTACAATTTTTTTTGAAAATTTACTAATTTTTCAAAAACATTTTATTTTTTTTGTTAATCTAAGCAAGTTACTTTTTACAGTGTATGTTTAAATTGCTACCAAAAGTCTAATTTTTCATGAAAATGGGTCTTATAGGCCTTAAAATTTTTTCTATAAGCTTCAAGTTTCCAAAAATTTTTTATTTGTCTCATTATAAGTGTTTGTCTAACAGATATGATCAATTAAAGTTAAGTTAGAGTCCTAATATTAGGGTTTTTAAAAAAGTCAATTTTAATCAATATTTTTGAAAAGCTATATCTCATGCAGAAACTATTCAATAAAAATATACGAATAATAAGTTTTTGGAAACATGAAGATCGTATATAATTTTTGAGGCCCATAAAATCCATTTTCATGAAAAATTAGAATTTTTGAAGCCATTTAAACATATTTAAAAAATGGTTACTTAGGGACTTTTTTAAGCTCTTCTAAAAAAAGTTTATAGAATGCTGTACGATTTTCAAGAATGAAACTTATGTTTAGTTTTAGCTTACGATATAAGTCTTAAAACCCATTTTAGTAATTTATGTATTACCTGAAATCACGGTTCAAAATAATTTATAATTTTTTAAAATATAAAATTTATTTATCCATTATTTATCTCTAGAAGGTGACTAAACAATGGTGATTTTGTATTTTTTTATGGAAAAAACACCATTTTATTTTAATTTTGTAGTTAGTACCAAGTTTTTTGAAAATTTTGTCCTAAAATTTTTGGCATTAACAAATAAAAATACACAATTTTTTTTATTTTTGGATGTAATATTCATTTTTTTTTATAGAAGTACTATCATAAAATCTCATTTTTAGTCAATTTCTAAAATAGAATACCTCATTTTCCGGCAATTTTCGTCTTAAATTTTTTTGTATTGAAAAATAAAAAAAAACACAATTTTTTTTCTTTTTGGATGTTGCCTCTAATTTTTTTTATAAGCGGCTACTAGTTTTAAAAACATCGTTTTTACTCGATTTCTTGGATCTGATACTTAAATTTTTGAAAATTTTCAGCTCAAAATTTTTTGGATTAGAAAATAAAAATACCTACTGGATGACAATTTTAGCCCAAAATATTCATTTTTTCTTTTATGCTACAAATCCACCCCTTACCCCATTCAAGGGGTTGAAGATAAAAAATGGGTATGCATTCATTTTTTTTATGTTCCTGATAATCCCATATTAAGTTTTTAATGCCATGAAATATTTTTTGTACCCATTATATTAATTTAAATGACGTCTAAAAATTATAAAAAAATTACACCATTTTTAAGGGATGATTTTACATTTTCTAGGGGTTGCACGTTAAAACGAACTTCGGAAATGAAAAGAGCAGCCCCGATTACCTACTAGGTAACATTTTTGGCTCAAAATATCGATTTTTTCATTTAAAAAAATTCAAATGGCTTGTATGTGTGGATTGGGCGTTAATGAGTTAATTTAGTATATTAACTACAAAATTAAAATAAATAATGAAATTTTTCGTATTTTTTGACGGAAAAAGTTTTGAAATAAAAATTTTCACAAATTCAAGTATCAGATTCGAAAAATCGAGCAAAAGCGTCCAATTGAATTGTTATTTAGACATATAATACCTAATTTTTGCTTCCTTATGGTAGCGCTAGTATTAGGTAAATCTTCTGACCCAAAAGATATTTGGAAAAAAAAGCTATAAACCGAAAGATATCTAAATTTCTGAAATATCATACTTGAGTAATTCTTAGTGAAACTTTACTAATGGAAAGTTAAAAGTCAGGGATTTGAAAAAAACTAATTGGGTTGGGTTTGGTATACGTTCATAAGATACTATACCAAATTTTAAGGTTTTAGGTTCAAAGGGTACAAAATGGCGGCTATTTTTCGGTCTTATATGGTTTTAAAAAAAAATCATTTTTAAAAATGACAATTTTCGATTTCATTTTTTCTACCCTCTGAATAAAGTTGAAAAATGGTTTTCTTGACTATGTCTTATGTAAAATTTTCCGCTGAATCCGAATCTGCCACCAGTTTTTCAAAAAAACGCCACGGAAAACCGGAAAATCGGAAAAACTAAGAAAACTCATTTTTTTTCAAACGCAGATTTTTCATACAGTCGTAACTTTTTTTTTTCCTAACCGGTCTTAAAATTTTTGTTTTTGTATGTACTTTTTAATAAAAAAAAAATTTTAGCGAGTATTTGCCTTTTAAGTACTTAAAAATCCATTTCAATATTTCCCATTTTCAGGAAATTTTCCATTTTAAATTTTCCGGATTTCCTTGTCACCTAATGAAAATTTTGACCAAATTTTCGGATTCCTCGAGAAATTTTACTAAAGACCCCCTTTTTTGAAAAGTTTTGGATGTTTCCATAACGCTATAGAAATAAAAGAAATAGCAAAATACTGAATAACTACAAAATACAACAATGTTATAAAATTAGGTTTTTTCGTAATCTTTAATTCAAAGCTAAAACCTCGACAGTCAACCAAAATACTTCAAATTGGTCTCATTTTTTTCGTATAAGTGTCACCTTTCAATTCTCGTACACCTCAATTTTTTTTAATTAGTTCTCTCACGGCGATAGTCAATAAACTAAACGCCTATTCTTACCCCAAAATGACCAATTTTTAAATTGCTGCCAAAATTCTAATTTTTGATAGAAATGGGTTCTGTAGGCCTTGAAAATTTTCTACAAGCACTAAGTTTCCAAAAAATTTTTACTCATTTTTTATAGTTATTTGTTTCGCAGATATGATAATTTAAAGTCAGAGTCCCATTTTTAGGGTTTTTGAAAAAAAGTCAATTTTAATCTTTATCTTTAAAAAGGGGATATCTTAGAAAATATTTAAAAACTGGTGGCAGATTCGGATTCAGCGGGAAATTTTACATAAGACATAGTCAAGAAAACCATTTTTCAGCTTTATTCAGAGGGTAGAAAAAATGAAATCAAAAATTGTCAATTTTAAAAATGATTTTTTTTTTAAACCATATAAGACCGAAAAATAGCCGCCATTTTGTACCCTTTGAACCAAAAACCTTAAAATTTGGCATGGTATCATATGAACGTATATCAAACCCAACCCAATTAGTTTTTTTCAAATCCCCGACTTTTACCTTTCCATTAGTAAAGTTTCACTAAGAATTACTCACTTATATTTTTAAAAATTAATATTGGTTCTTCAAAGAGGAACCATTGTGTTAGGTCAAAATTTAATTTTCTATTTTTTGGCATATAAGCACGTTTTGGGACCCCAGGAAGCTAAAAAACCTGTTTTTAAAAAAAGTCTGTATGTGTGTGTGTGTGTGTGTGTGTGTGTGTGTGTGTGTGTACGTACGTATGTATGTAATCGGTGATATTTCACAAATATTATGGAATGAATACCTAATTTTTTTTTCAAAAATTTTTTCACCAAAAAAGCTCTAGGTACTTTTTTTTTTTTTGATTTGGATGTAATACCTCATTTATTTCCATGAAAGTACTTATATTTGAAAGTATGGTTTTTACACTATATCTCGAATCTGATACTTAATTTTCTGAAATTTTTTTTTCTAAAATTTTTTTCACAAAAAAATACAAAAAATACCAATTTTTTTTTTCTTTTTGGACTTAGTACCTAATTTATTTTCATGGAAGTACTACTTTTAAGAACCTTGTTTATTGTAATTTTTTGGATCTGATACTTAATTTTTTCAAAATTTTTTTTGTCAAAATTAAAAAAAAATAAAAATAAAAAAAACTGCAATATTTTTTTTTTTTTTTGGTGTAATACCTCATTTAATTTTATGAAAGTACTAATATCTGAAAATATTGTAACTAGTGATATTTCAAAACCATTATCGAATTAAGACCTAATTTTTTTTCCAAACATTTTTTTATCAAAAAATCTCAAACTCCCCCTTTTTTTTTTATTTTAGATGTAATACCTCATTTATTTCCATGAAAGTACTTATACTTGAAAGTATGCTTTTTACTTGATATCTCCAATCTGATACTTGATTTTCTGAAAATTTTTTGTCTAAAATTTTTTTTTACAAAAAAATACAAAAAATACGAAACTTTTTTTTCTTTTTGTACGTAGTACCTAATTTATTTCCATGGAAGTACTAGTTTTAGGAACCTCGTTTACAGTAATTTTTTGGAATTGATACTTAATTTTTTCAAAATTTTTATTCGCAAAATTAAAAAAAAGAAAAATAAAAAAAATTGCAATATTTATTTTTTTTTTTGGTGTAATACCTCATTTAATTCTATGAAAGTACTAATATTTTAAAATATTGTAACCAGTGATATTCCAAAACAATTATCGAATGAATATCTAACTTTTTTTCCAAAAATTTGTTTATTAAAAAAATCTCAAAATATTTTTTTTTTTTAATTTGGATGTGATACCTCATTCATTTAGATGAAATTACTTATATTTGAAGTTATGATTTTTACTCGATATCTTGAATCTGATAATTAATTTTTTGAAAATTTTTTGCTCTAAAATCTTCGTCACAAAAAAATACATAAAGCACCAAATTTATTTTTCGTTTTGGACATTTCTAATTTATTTTAATGAGAGTACAAGTTTTAGAAATTTAGTTTATAGTAATTTTTTGTATCCGATCACAATATTTTTTTTTTTTTTGATATAAATTATAACACACAAGAAAGAGTGATGGAAATCTTGCCTCTTTTTGACTTCCTTGGATTATTTTGCTCGTTGTTATGTTTATTTATGTATGCAGCTTAATGAAATTATAAACAATAATAAACAGCCTAAAAATATAAAATGGTTATGTTTGCATTTTAAAATTAAGATTTAAAAGTTATATTGGCATTTTTTAAAGAATCAAACAATTTATAGAATTAAATAATTTATTATTTTGTGATTAATAGAAATAATATAAATAATGTTAAAATCTTGAAATGCAAGAAGTACACTGAGAAAATAAATTATAAGAAATTGAATAAATGAGAAATCGACTTTTCCAGAGCAAAGATGTTTATTATAAATATTTTTCCCAACGTTTCGAGTCTTTATAAGACTCCTTTTCAAGGGATTCTGTACACATATTATAATTAAATTAATATTACATTATTTAAATATTTTTGAAATTATTAATACATATTTTTTAAATGAATAAAAAGTAGAAAAAGTTTACCTATTAAGTAATTTTTTAAGAAAATTACTGAGTTATATTTGGTGACTGTTTAACAAAAAATTTTTTAATTTTTGTTAACAGTATATAATTTTGATGTTCTACTTCAAACACCATGAATACAACTGAATTAATTTTGACATTTGGTATATTACTAACGAATTTTAAGTCTATAAAAAGTCTATATTTATAAAATATATACGATTTAAACACAAAAAAAAAAAAAATTTTTTTCCCTTATATATGCTTTATATTACAAGTTAAGAGTTAATAAATATATAAAGTCAAGTGCTAAGAAATTCTATAATATAAACAAAATAGAAATTTTTTCCGTTACAGTAGTAGTAGGTATAATTTTTATATTAGTTTTTATTTTATTTTATTACACTTTTGGTATTACTCATATTGATTTATTTTTTTATTTTTTTATTTTTTTAATTTAAAAATATTTTTTTAAAAACATTGTGTATTACAAGAAAGAAGAAATGAAATTTTTGAAAAACTGTATAACATTGTGCATTACCACACAAGGAAATTTACTTTTAAATCCCTGTAAAAACAGATGTTAAATTTATTTACTAAATTGATTTAAGAATCACGTTGTAACCTTTAGGTAGCTTGTTACAGTCGCTATTGCTATTTATAGCATTAGGACCCTGTTTTCTAATGTATACTCTTTCAGCAAAGGCTCGCTTATAAAAGTTTGATTCAGTATGTAATATTTCTACGTTTTCCCAATCAAAGTCATGCGTTCTGTTATTTTCAAGGATGTGTTTAGTTATTACTTCATGTTTATCAGGTTTCAATTTAATATTGTCGCGATGTTCTCTCGTTCTAGTTATCAAAAGTCGTTTAGTTTGGCCGACGTAGTTCTTAAATTCTATAAACTGTGATACTTCAAGTAATGATAGTACAAACCAAAACGATTACAGAAATACTATAGTTTTACCTTTATTACCCAGAATTTCTGAAAAAATCAAAAATGTTCTCAAGCGCAAATGCAATTTAAATACTGTATTTAGATGCCCCTTCAAAATGAATAAAATGTTAAAATCGGGTAAAGATAAACTAAAGAGGGACAACAACAAAGAAGTAATTTATAGAATAAATTGTAATAATTGTCCCAAGAACTACGTCGGCCAAACTAAACGACTTTTGATAACTAGAACGAGAGAACATCGCGACAATATTAAATTGAAACCTGATAAACATGAAGTAATAACTAAACACATCCTTGAAAATAACAGAACGCATGACTTTGATTGGGAAAACGTAGAAATATTACATACTGAATCAAACTTTTATAAGCGAGCCTTTGCTGAAAGAGTATACATTAGAAAACAGGGTCCTAATGCTATAAATAGCAATAGCGACTGTAACAAGCTACCTAAAGGTTACAACGTGATTCTTAAATCAATTTAGTAAATAAATTTAACATCTGTTTTTACAGGGATTTAAAAGTAAATTTCCTTGTGTGGTAATGCACAATGTTATACAGTTTTTCAAAAATTTCATTTCTTCTTTCTTGTAATACACAATGTTTTTAAAAAAATATTTTTAAATTAAAAAAATAAAAAAATAAAAAAATAAATCAATATGAGTAATACCAAAAGTGTAATAAAATAAAATAAAAACTAATATAAAAATTATACCTACTACTACTGTAACGGAAAAAATTTCTATTTTGTTTATATTATAGAATTTCTTAGCACTTGACTTTATATATTTATTAACTCTTAACTTGTAATATAAAGCATATATAAGGGAAAAAAATTTTTTTTTTTTGTGTTTAAATCGTATATATTTTATAAATATAGACTTTTTATAGACTTAAAATTCGTTAGTAATATACCAAATGTCAAAATTAATTCAGTTGTATTCATGGTGTTTGAAGTAGAACATCAAAATTATATACTGTTAACAAAAATTAAAAAATTTTTTGTTAAACAGTCACCAAATATAACTCAGTAATTTTCTTAAAAAATTACTTAATAGGTAAACTTTTTCTACTTTTTATTCATTTAAAAAATATGTATTAATAATTTCAAAAATATTTAAATAATGTAATATTAATTTAATTATAATATGTGTACAGAATCCCTTGAAAAGGAGTCTTATAAAGACTCGAAACGTTGGGAAAAATATTTATAATAAACATCTTTGCTCTGGAAAAGTCGATTTCTCATTTATTCAACTATTAAATCCATACCAGACGTAAAAGAATCAACAATTTATAAGAAATTATTATAAATTCTGGTAAAAACTCCTATCTTTTTATAATAATTGAGCGAATATTTGTAATTTTTGCATCGTTACCAACCATTTCTTAGACAAAACAAAAAAATCATGTTACCCAATATTTTAATTATTAAGGGATAATTATATATTCTAATAAAATAAAATTTTATAAAAAAAAATAAAATTAGCTTTTTTTATATTTGTCTCTTTTTAATTATGCAAAAATGATTTAAAATCCATTAACGCCGGCGCGACCAATCCATGGACGCTAGAATTTTCACTTTAATAACAAAATGATCTTAATAATCTACTTTACCAGCTACTAAAAACGAAAAAAGTATGTATAATTTCATGGTTGTAATCAATAATATTTGTTGTAAATTAAGATTACAGCCCATTGTTTGAGGAACCTAGTGCCAGCTAGTTGGCAGGGTATTTTTTTTTCTTTTTGGAAGAATAATATCTATTTTTTTATAAGGAATTAATAACTAAAAACGAGAAAAAACGTTATTTCTTAAACTATAGTTAAAGAAATTACGTTTGCTCTCGTTTTTAGATCTGATATCTGAGTTTGATGAGACTTTTGTAGCAAAATTTTTTGCTTCAAGAAATAAAAAAAAGAATTACTTTCTTTCTTTTCCGACGTAAACCCTAAAATTATTCCATGGGAAAACTAGTTTTAGGGAATTCGTTATTAATTTATTTCTTGGATCTGATACCTGAATTTGTAAACACTTTTGTCTGAAAATGTTTTTTTTTTCTAATTTTGGACGTAATATACTTAACATTTTTACATAGAGGTTCAGGTATTAGGAATTTTTTTTATCCATCTTTTTTGCATGTGACAGATACATAAATATGTAAAAAATTTTGTCTCAAACTTTTTGCTCAAAAATTAAAAGAACTCTTTTCACCAACACTAAAAATTTATTATTTAATATTTTATAAATTATTTCGCTCTTATAAAGTACCCAGTAACTATTAGATAAAAAGTGACGAAAAAAAGATTTAAGAATAAAAAAATTTTAATTCAAAATCAATAAATAAATTTAAATCCTATAATTGTATACTTAGCAAAATCATTTTATTGCGGTTCTCCGAAATTTTGAACAATGAAAAAGATAAATAAAAGAATATAATATATGCGTCACCTGCCGATTCGAATTTCTTTACAAGCAAAATATGTATAATATAAGTATATAGTGAAGATATATTTACGCAAAAAATACACACATATTTTTATTTTATATATATTTTTGTTGTATTCTGTCGTTTGTAGTATTTTGTCGTTTGCGGATACTGTCGTATTCTGTAGTTTTGTTTCCTCGGGGATGTTTCTTTATACAAATGGTACCATATGCCTCCAACTTTGCATATAATTCTGATTCATGGGTATCAAATACTTGAAAATTTTGATATGCCTTGTGGCTCACTATCAGAAGAGGCACAAGAATCTAGAAACAAAAATATTAAGCGATTCAGAGAAGATCTATCAAGAAAAATGACAAGGTAAAAAATGGTTTCATAAAAATATGTTAGGCTTTTTAATACATATTTAACTAAATAATTGTTTATTTATTACATAAAATTTCCAATACTATTTATTTACTATATACTATTTATAACTACATTAAAGTCTTGATTATCAAACGTTACTCTTAAAAAAGTCTCTTATTTATATAATATTTTTTACTGTAACCATAATAATGTGAGAAACATTACTGTTTCAACTATTTCACTCACGCAAAAGTAATATTGATAATACAATATTTAAATCAGAAATTGATAAATAAAAGTTTTTATTTTTATTCCAGGACACAAACAAATGAGGACACTTTTAAGAGATTATTACGAAGCTCAGATCCATATATATCCTTGAACAGAAAACTTGCAAAAAAAAAGCACAAGGCATTAACAGAAACAATGAAAAATTTATTAATACTCTAAAACGAACTATAATGGAAGTTAAAATAATTTTATATTTTATATTCATAAAATATTTTATATATTATCTTGTAGTACAAATTTGTTCAACAATGTTAATTAGTGCTTCACGCGAGACCGAGAATTTTTTGGTCTCGTCTCGGTCTCGTCTCGGTCTCGTCTCGAAAACCGAGACGAGATCGAGACGAGATCTGCCAATAAAAATTGCGAGACGAGACCGAGACTTAAAAAAGTCTCGGCGAAAAGTCTCGAAGTCTCGAAAATTTCTTACAGAGTAAATAATTTATATAAAAACTTTTTTTCCCAAATAGAAACTTTTTTTAAAATGAAAATTTTTTGAGTATCTAATTTAAGTTATTGATAAGGATAAATTCAAAACTTTACTGTCCTACAGATCAAAAACCTCAATCATGCATCTTTCTGATATAATTTTTATTTTGCATTTCTTTATTTAATCACTGCGGGGTCCGATAATATAATACTTATCTACAAAATGCATATTTTAACGTTTTTAATCTGTATTGCAGTGTACTTAAAAGTTTGATGATTAAAATTTCTTGCAGAAACTTATTATTTATATACATTTTTTAAAATGATATATGCATATCATATTTTTTTTTTTTGTGTTATATTGTATTAAATTTATTAATTCCAAATTGTATATATTATTATATTGTATATTTATGTAAATATTGTATATTATGTATTAAAATTTTTTTAATTTTGCTTTGGTAAATAAACGACGATAATAATAATAATAATAATATCATTCAGACATTTTTTTTTAAACTTAACATAAAAATAATTTAAACTATAACTTTGAGCTAAAGATTAATTTTTTTATTTTACTTTTGATCCATGAATGAATGGATATTAGCGCCCTAATAGAATCATCACGAAGAGATGTTCTGTGATCCACAATCAATGCTGTTGTAGAAAATATTCGTTTGATTGGCACAGACGTAGCACAAATACATAGTATGTCTTTGGCCATTTTAGCTAGTCGCGGAAATGAATTTTGATGCAATTTCCACCACATTAATATATCTGTATCATAATTTTCCCTTTTTTGATTTAAATATTCCTCAAGCTCTTCAGCCTAACCATTGTTTTTTTTACTACTTTTCACATATATAGACTGAAAGTCTATTGTATATGCATCATCTTCGTTTGATTTCTTGTTATTTTCAAAATTTTCTTCGGTCAATTCACAATAGTTTTTTTCAAAATATTAATTAAGGACCTAATATACCCCTTATTTTTTGCCAAATGCATATTACAATATCTTCACAAACTTTACCTTTGATGATAACTATGTCTGGACTCATATTTTTATTAACCCACTCGTTTATTGCTATTACAATGTCTAGACACATAAATAATGATTTTTCCTCAACCTTATTATAAAAGATATTATCACGTAATACATAAAAAGTCTAGACACATAAATAATGATTTTTCCTCAACCTTATAGTAAAAGATATTATCACGTAAAATATAAAAAGTCTAGACACATAAATAATGATTTTTATTATCACGTTACATATAGAAAGTCTAGACACATTATAAAAGACATTATCACGTAACACATAAAAAGTCTAGACACATAAATAAATATATTAACCAGTCTATATTACCTAGCAATAACACGAGTTTCCTATTAAAGAAGGTCTAGACACATAAACAATGATATTATCACGTTTTCCCTATTACACACCCTACGCATAATAATCAGATTTCCATAACATAAATTCCCATAGTCAACTCCTCACTGGAATCATACGCCCCTTAGCAACACCAATAAGAATTTCTCATTTTCTCCGCCATAATGGAAACACCCTTAGCAACGCACCATAACATCCCTAACAACACCAATCAAAAACAGTGCATTGAACTATCCTGGTTGGAACCCTCCCACGAGAAAGACTATATAAATCGCTGCCTGAGCGCAGATGAGTTAGTTAGAGTCAGTAGAGATCGGGGTATCATACCTACAGACACACGGGCGTGCGGGCAAGTCTGTTCATTCTGGTCAATCATAAAAATCCATCGAATTAGTGTGTAGAAAAGTCGACTCTTGAACTTTGATTAAATAAAAGTATATAATTAAAGTCAGTGGCTATTCAATTGAACTATTTCCTTAAAACCTTTCCGCAAAACATCCCACGGGATCCAGGAGTATCCTGAATCGCCATTTACATCAAGATTACGGGTGAAAGCACACAACATCAATATTCAGCATTTAACCTACATAACAAAAAATTTCTTTGAACTTTTCATATGAGGTTTTCTCTAAATCTTTACCCCAAGTAGTTAATTTAAAAGTTTCAAGCTTATGACGTGGATCTAAAATTAGCGCAGCACAATATACCCAATTCATTTTCCGATAATGTTTTAGTAATTTCTCTTTCCCAGCTTGGAATGCTAAAAGGAGAGTTTCATCACTCGAAGTCCTATTTTGTAATTCGTCCAAATCCTTTGTAATTTTTTCAATCTTATCTAATAGTAAATTTATTGACACAATAACTGAAGGCAAAGTAGATTTTTTCTCATACGATAAAAACTTTGTCATTTCTTTAAAATTTTGCAAAAATTTTAGTATCCTTTTTAAACTAAGCCAATTCTCTTCATTTAATTGAAAAGGATTTAACTCGGGGTTATTTGTCATCAAATTTATTGCTGATTTTATTTTAAATGCAACATCGAGCATATAATATGTACTATTCCACCGTGTTTTAACATCGATGCACGGAGCCCTGTATTTTTCTTCAGTTATTTTACAACAGTTTTTTAATTTTATTATTAAATCTTCGGACCTTTTCATTTTTTTCATTATATTTCTTATATTTGAAACGATTGTTGCCCATTTTTCTTCACCGGAAGCATCATTAAATAAATTATCATTCTAGTGATTATCATCATCTGAATATTCTGAATCATCACTATTATCGATAATATTTTCTAAATTTTCGTTATTTTCCGCATTTTCAATTAGACTTGCATGACCATCATTTTCTTCAATATAAATGTCATCGTTATTATTTATTTTTATTTTTAATAACTTTAACGTATCTTGAACAGCCAAATTTAGAATACCCACATAGCACCAAACGTTTTAGAAACGTTTTCAATAAAGTTTTAAAAAGTTTTGGAACGTTTTAGAAACGATATAAAACCTTTTAGAAACGTTTTGGAACCTTTTTAAAACGTTTATAAAACATTTTAAATGTCCGCAGAAAAACGTTTCATAAATATTTTAGAAACGTTTCAAAACATTTATAAAACGTTTCCAAACGTTTTGAAAAAGTGTCAAGACGTTTCATCGGTTTCGACTTTTTTTTCTCAAAAAAATTGCTTTTTGACGTATTTGGAGTTATTTGTCGTATAAAAGAAGAAAAGAAATTTAGTATTTTTTTCATATTATTTATTTTTTATCATATCATTAAAGAATAAATATACAAAATAGTTATAAAACGTTTTCAAACAAGCAAGTAAATTGACAATTGATTAAAAAATCACAAATTTTATTGCACCATGAATCTGATATACTGGCCCTTGGGATCATCATTAAGAATTTCTGTAACAAAAAAAATATAAATTATTATTGAGCTTAAGTTATTATTTTCTATTCAGTTAATATCTGAAAAAATGATTATTGTATAACCATTTGTTTAATAAATTATTTAGAGAGACCGTTTTTATTTTTGGGAGATAGTCTATAGACGGTCTCCCAGGTATACCTCAAAAGTCAACCATTATTATCTGTAGATGTAAAATTTTCTATTCAAGAACTTGCAATTTAATTCTTAAAAGTAAAGTATGGCACTAGTTTCTATCAGGGATCCATTTTTAACCTAAATAAGAACTTTACTTTTGGAAAAAAAAAGTTTAGTATCAGATCTCCAATCAGACTCTCAAGAACATTTAATTTCAAACCCTGAGGATCAGCTTAAATAAATCTATTTTTACATTAAAAAATATTTTTCACACTGTCAGATTGCTGCGCTTGAAATTGGCTTAAAAAAGCAAAACTTAAAAATGGTAATTAATAATATTTTGCTTGAAAATCCAAGTAGTTTGCTTAAATATTATAGTCATTTTTTCACAAAATTTTGCTGGAAATGGTTGAGAGTTCAAGTAAATAAGTTGATTATTTTATTAGCAAGTAATTGAATATTCAAGCTTTTTAAACAAAATTCAACCGCAGTAGCCTGAGAGTGAACTTTATGATTATAATATTAGAAAAGAAAATTTTCTACCCTCAAATATCAGCGTTTGCCACTCACTTTATTAAACAGCTAGATTTTTCTTGAATACTACACAGAAAAACTTTAGCAGTGTAAAGATGGTCAAACAAACTGTTGCAACCAGCACAAATTCTGCAAATATAACACTTGCATAAATTATAAATTATAGGTCATTTATACAGCCAATATAAGGGGTAATACCTTCATGACCGCCTTGTTATTTGCAACTTTACAATTGCCGTGGATGTAAAATCTGCAGAATGAGAGAGTTGCAACCGCATGACGCTAATAATGTTGCACCACAGCTATTTTGCTTATTACTGCAGTCAAAATACGGGGGGGGGTTGTATTTTTACTGGCGAACATGAGATTTGCTTTGCTATATGTTTTTTGGGTCGCTGAACACGAAAATCAGGGTCATTTTGTAAAGGAATGGGGGCTTCACCCCTAAATTTGCAAAAAACTACCCCAAAATGGGCTCCAGGATATGCCCATATACCTTTTTTGGGTCGCTATTCAAGAACTTCGACTATTTTGTTGTGGTGAAATATTGAATACTTATGTAAAATAAGTCGATATTCTTGATTAGCGACCTGAAAAACCTATATGGACATATCCTGGTTGCTCAAAGTGCCTAAATAGTAAAAACACCCCTTTTAGGGGTAGTTTTAGCTAATTTAAGGGTAAAATATGGAATATTTATGAAAAATAAGTCGAAATTATTAATTAGCGACCCAAAAAACCTATATGGACATATCCTGGTTGCTCAAAGTGCGAAAATAGCAAAAACACCCCCTTTTCGGGGGTAATTTTAGCCGATTTAGGGGTGAAATTTTAATTATCTAAGAAAAATAAGTCGAAATTCATGATCAGCGACCCAAAAAACCCGTATAATGCGAATCTGAGCGCTCAAAGTGCAAATATGTAAAAAATGCCCCATTTTAGAGTAATTTTTTGCAAATTTAGGGGTGAAGCCCCCATTTCTTTACGAAATGACCCCAATTTTTGTGTTTAGCGACTCAAAAAATATATAGTAAAGCAAATCTCATATTCACCAGTAAAATACAACCAAACCAGTATATTGACTGGAGTATATTACAAATAAGGATCTATATTAAGCAGGCGTTTTTCCGTGTACATCTATCAAAAGTGATAATTGCAAATTATAAAAATAGCAATTTGTATTGTAACTTTTATGCATTGTACCTATCCCTCAGCTGTAAGTAAAGAGTGACGTACCACGTATTTAGTTTGTGTTTACAGAAACTGGTTATAAGTTTTTTATTCCAGGAATTAATTTTAGCCTGTAAAAGATGTAACAAATCAAATAATTTTACTTTAAATTTTAAATTTTTTAAATAGATTTTTTACCAAAAGGTTCAATTTTACTTGTGAGCGAGTTTAACCTTGAAGACTGATTTCACATTTAAAAATCTTATTTTTTTAATAAATCCATTTTTACAGCTGCAAATAAATAAAACTGAAAATTAAAGCTTTAAAAAATCTCTTATGGTCTGTATTACTTATATTGATTTCAATTTAAATTCCGGATAATCATCCTTCTTAAGTCATGTTTTACAAAATAGCCAAGGTTTTTCTCGTTTAGAAAACCAATATCGTTGACATACCTAGATTTAAACAAATTTTAAAACTAATTAAAAGATAGCTAAAAAGTTATTTATTTAATCTTACGTTACAGAAATACAGATTGATTAGATCCGCGAGTAAAATAAGATTTGCCAATTAAAAAAAGCAGTCTTTCAGCATAACTGAGCAACCCATCCTTCGCTTTATTCATAAATAATCGAAAATTCACCAATAATAAATTTAGTCTTATACCACCAGAAAAGCTTCTTTGATTTTAAGTGGCTTTGATTTAATAAATGAAAAATTTCACTGCAAAAAAATAAATATTTTTCAACGAGCTCTTATTAATTTTCAACTAAAAATAATTTTTTGTTTAGATATTTTTTTCGCACATTAAAAAACTTTTTTTTTGGTTAAGATTGTTTATGTGACTTTATTCATGAAAATAAACTTGAACTTTAGCATAAACAAAATTAACCAAAAAAAAGTTTTTTTAGTTGAAAAAGTTTTTTTAGTTGAAAATTAATAATAGCTCGTTGAAAAATATTTATTTTCTTGCTGTGAAATTTTTCAGTTATTAAATCAAAGCCACTTAAAATCAAAGAAGCTTTTCTGGTGGTATAAGAGAAAATTTATTATTGGTGAATTGTCGATTATTTATGAATAAAGCAAGGATGCGTTGTTCAGTTATGATGAAAGACTGCTTTTTTTAATTTGTAAATCTTATTTTACTCGTGGATCTAATCAATCTGTATTTCTGTAACGTAAGATTAAATAAATAACTTTTTAGCTATCTTTTAATCAGTTTTAAAATTTGTTTAAATCTAGATATGTCAAACGATATTGGTTTTCTAAACGAGAAAAACCTTGGCTATTTAGTAAAACATGACTTAAGAAGGATGATTATCCGAAATTTAAATTGAAATCAATATAAATAATACAGACCATAAAAGATTTTTTAAAGCTTTAATTTTCAGTTTTATTTATTTGCAGCTGTAAAAATGGATTTATTAAAAAAATAAGATTTTTAAATGTGAAATCAGTTTTCAAGGTTAAACTCGCTCACAAGTAAAATTGAACCTTTTGGTAAAAAATCTATTTAAAAAATTTAAAATTTAAAGTAAAATTATTTGATTTGTTACATCTTTTACAGGCTAAAATTAATTCCTGGAATAAAAAACTTATAACCAGTTTCTGTAAACACAACCTAAATACGTGGTACGTCACTCTTTACTTACAGCTGAGGGATAGGTACAATGCATAAAAATTACAATACAAATTGCTATTTTTATAATTTGCAATTATCACTTTTGATAGATGTACACGGAAAAACAACTGCTTACTTTAGATCCTTATTTGTAATATACTCCAGTCAATATACGGGTTTGGTTGTATTTTAATGGCGAATATGAGATTTGCTTTACTATATGTTTTTTGAGTCGCTAAACACGAAAATAGGGGTCATTTCGTAAACACCCCTAAATTTGCAAAAAATTACCCTAAAATGGGGCGCTCTTACATAGTTGCACTTTGAGCGCTCAGATTCGCACTATATGGGTTTTTTGGGTCGCTGATCATGAATTTCGACTTATTTTTCTTAAATTATTAAAATTTCACCCCTAAATTGGCTAAAATTACCCCCGAAAAGGGGGTGTTTTTGCTATTTTCGCACTTTGAGCAACCAGGATATGTCCATATAGGTTTTTTGGGTCGATAATTAATAATTTCGACTTATTTTTCATAAATATTCCATATTTTACCCTTAAATTAGCTAAAACTACCCCTAAAAGGGGTGTTTTTACTATTTAGGCACTTTGAGCAACCAGGATATGTCCATATAGGTTTTTCAGGTCGCTAATCAAGAATATCGACTTATTTTACATAAGTATTCAATATTTCACCACAACAAAATAGTCGAAGTTCTTGGATAGCGACCCAAAAAAGGTATATGGGCATATCCTGGAGCCCATTTTGGGGTAGTTTTTTGCAAATTTAGGGGTGAAGCCCCCATTCCTTTACAAAATGACCCTGATTTTCGTGTTCAGCGACCCAAAAAACATATAGCAAAGCAAATCTCATGTTCGCCAGTAAAAATACAACCCCCCACCGTATTTTGACTGGAGTAATAAGCAAATTAGCTGTGGTGCAACATGAGTAGCGTCATGCGGTTGCAACTCTCTCATTCTGCAGATTTTACATCCACGGCAATTGTAAAGTTGCAAATAACAAGGCGGTCATGAAGGTAATACCCCTTATATTGGCTGTATAAATGACCTATAATTTATAATTTATGCAAGTGTTATATTTGCAGAATTTGTGCTCGTTGCAACAGTTTGTTTGAGCATCTTTACACTGCTAAAGTTTTTCTGTGTAGTATTCAAGAATAATCTAGCTGTTTAATAAAGTGAGTGGCAAACGCTGATATTTGAGGGTAGAAACTTTTCTTTTCTAATATTATAATCATAAAGTTCACTCTCAGGCTAGTGCACAGGTGTAAATTTTTACTCAGTTTCCTACGTAGTAAACTATATAGAAAACTACGTAGAAATCTATATGGTAAACTATGTAGAAATCTACGTAGTAAATTCAGCATGTCTTATTTTTTCGGGACTTTGGTAATTGTTTTTCTTTTTTATTATTTTTTTTTTTTTTTTTTTTTAAGTTGTAAAATTTTTTTTAAAATTTTTGTATACTTTAAAATTTTGTTTATAATTTTAAAGGTTTTTAAAAATATTGTACAATAATTATTTTTATGATTATAAAAGATATTGGGTATCAAGGAATCGGGTCAAATAAGGTGTACACTTAAATTAATTAAAAACAATCATTTTTTATTAAAAAAAAAAAATTTAATACAATTTTATGTCTTGATGTGATTCCAAATAGCTTTTATTAATTTTTGCTGAATTAAGGAATATACAGTTATACTAATAAATCGAGTGGCCTTTAAGAAAGCACATTCAGGTGACACTTCAGCTTTGATCATATATGGTGATAGGTTGAGATTTGTCCAAATTCCTTCAAACCTATATATAACAGAAAATATTTATTCAAGGTTCTACACTGAAAAAATTCAAACGATTGCAAGTGTCTTTTTGTAAAATTAATAAAAACAATTTTTCCTATTCATTTTAAAAAAAATTTCTCATCTCTCATTATACCGATACACACATATCCCAAAAAAGTTGAAAACATTTTTTTTTTAATTTTCTTTGCGTTTAAAGTAATTAGCAATCGTTTTACGAGATAAAAAAATCCGCTAGCTACAAGCGGAATTTCGCTTGCGGCAAGCGGAAATCCGCTAGTGGATTTTTTTTTTCGAAAATGGACCAGTTGCGCACAATAGGAATTTCGAGGTTATTTTTAGCGGTTTTTTAAACTTTTTTATCTGTTACTTTTGTTTTTTGGGCTTCTGAACCATATTATGGTGTCTTTAAATTAAAAATTCTCTGCTTGTACAAAAAAAAGGACTAAGAAACCAAAATAAATAACCTGCAGTTTTTTTTTTGTGACTGAGTCGTTTTGGATGAAAATAGATACCGTATTCGAGTTCACAGACTTTTTGTTTAATAACTCCTTGAATTCTTTTTCACGTAATATTTTTAATTTTTCTTGACAATTTTTATTGTTGTTGTTCCCATCAGTATTCCGGCGTCACAGATCCCGCCATATGCACATGGCGATGGAATTCTCATGGCAACAGTTGGGCATCAACTGCAACAACGAAAATTGTCAAGAAAAATTAAAAATATTAAGTGAAAAAGAATTCAAGGAGTTATTAAACATCGTGTTAAAAATTAGATAAGTACTCAAATCAAAATTAAAAAAAAAATTTGTTTGTTACAAGAACTTGATTCTTTTTTAAATTGTTATTTTTTTTTACAGGTTATATGGTTATAGTGTAATAGCAATCTGCAATATACAGCAGCTCAGAATTTCCAAATTAAAGGAATAGAGTTATCTAATTTATATGAATAATTTAAAGCACTTTGTTTTGAAATGATTTCAATATTTTTTGTAGGTGCGTAAGCATCCCAGATGAGACCCATTCTTCCTCGACTCATTGGCATCCAGATTTCAAGGATGTTTCATGTTCATTTTTTCTTTCTGGAAAACAAATTTTATATTAGAAAGTGACAAAGGCAAGTATAAAAATGTTATTATTAAAAATCAAGTGTTATATTTTAGTAAGATAATTAATTGATATCGATAGCAAGAATATTTAGCTTGCCTTAGTAATAAAGTATTTTACTTGCTATAGTAAACATCATCATTTTGCAAATGAATGATGCAAATTTTTTCTATGTCATCATTGAATCTTGCTCACAATTGTAAATATAAGCTACTTGAAAATTTTAAAGCATTCTTATTATTTGTAAATTTTTTCACCGTCCAGAATTCAAGTTTTATTTTTATAAAAAAAATTGTTGCCTTAGCAATGAAGTATTTTACTCGCTACAATTAACATCATAATCTTGAAAATTTTCTGAAGCATTCTAATTATTATTTTAGGCCCAATATTAGCCTTTAGCTATTTTTATATGCAAAGGTCAGCATCCAACTGTGTTTCGGAAAGAAGTTTTATTGGGCATAAAAAAGTTAAAAACAATAAGAAGGTTTTAAAATGTTCAAGAAGCTTTTATTTACCATTGTGAGAAAGATGAATTACCATTTCTATGTCATTGGGGAGAGTTTTATTCGATCGCGCTGAAAAATAATTTTTGCCGTAGAGGTGGCCTTACCCTTCCTGAACCCATTATCATTTACAAATTCTAGCACAATTCTCAAAAATAATTTTTTTTAAAATCAGGTAGATTTGTACACTGAGAAAGGAAATTGCATTTTATGCATGGGAGCAAAAAAGAATGCCCACAATCGCAGTTTATATATGCAATCTGGGCCATTCTTTTTTTTTTCCCTCGTGGAAAAAAAAGAACATAATATCCCATAATATCCCATAATATCCCATAATATCTCCATTTTTTGGCACATAATATGAGATAATATGGGATATTATGGGATATTATGGGATAATATCTCATAAATGAGCAAAAAAAAAATGAAAAAAAAAGTAAAATTACCATTAGAACATTAATATTAGGATTGATAGGCAATATAGGTGGCAGTAATAAAAAGTTTATTAATATAATTATATTCTGAAGGCAAAATTATTTAATTTTTTTTATTCATTTTAATTTTATTCTTGTTAAGATACTTGATTAATTATAATTATAAATTTGTTAAAAAGTTTAAAATAATTTTGTATTTAGGACAAAGAAAATAAAATTTTCTTTTAGATGAACATTATAATTTGTACATCAAATCTACTTCGCGCGCTAGGTTTTTGAATGAAAACTTAAAATTTTTTTACAAGAAAACCGAAAGAGATAATAGGAAAATTTTTTTGTGGTGAATAAGTATACTAAAGTAGTATTAAAAAAATTTTGTTTTATTCATTTTTATGAATGTAAAGTTATCCGCCAGAGAAATATATTCTATCCGCCAGAAGCCTTTCTAGAAGGGGCTCTTAACTATATCTTTTAACTCGAAAATAAAAAATATGTAAATAATTGTTATTTTACAATTTAAGTTAAAACTGGGGGTTTTTTGGGGCGCTGAATCGATATTTTTGGTCAGGAATGTGAAAAAACGTTTGCGTTTGCGGGAAACTCGGAAAATAGGTGTTTTTTCATTCTGAAAAGTGAAAATCGTAAAACATTATTTTATTCAAATAAAAAACGGTATCTGGGGGTTTTTTGGGGCGCTGAATTGATATTTTTTGTTAGAAAATTGAAAAAATGCTTTCTTAATCGGAAAATCGCAAAACAGGCGTTTTTTTATCCTAAAAAATTAAAATCATAAAATTTTATTATATTTGGTTAAACAACGATTCATGGGCGTTCTTTGGGGCGCTGAATCGCTATTTTTGGCCAGGAATGTGAACTAACGTTTGCATTTGCGGGAAATTTGGAAAATAGGTGTTTTTTTATCTTGAAAAATGAAAATCGTAAAACTTTATTGTATTCAATTAAAAAAATTTATAACTGGTTTGTGTAACTACACAACCTACGAGCATAGATCATGTTTACTTATAACACTGATAATAATGTATCTATTGTGTTCATAATATCAATATTTATATCCAAATATTTATATTTAAATTTTTATTATAGAAATCATGCTGCTTAGACATCAAAGTGAACAAAATTAATTGCATTTTCAAATTATTATTGTTTTTTAAATAATATGAATTTATTTTTTATAATTTTTACTGTAAATTCTTTTAAAATTCTGCACCGAAGGTCCCTAGGAACTTTTGCACCAAAATTCTTTAGGTACTTCTGCACCATAGGTCCCTAGAGACTTCTGCACCAATGGTCGCTAGGTACTTATGCACCAATGCTCCTTAGGTACTCTGCACCCTAAAAGGTCCCTAAATCGAAAATATTTTAAATCTTTCACCCCCCCCCCCCTAAAAACGTCAATTTTTTACCCCCCCCTAAAAACGTCACTTTTTCACCCCCCCCCCCCTCCTGCTGAGCCTGAATTTTTCAAATACCCCATCCAATGAACATGTTACATGTTAAAACGGTCTCTAGGGATTTTTTGAGACGCTAAATCCATATTTTTAGTTAGGTAATTAAAAAATGCTTTCTTAATTTGAAAATTCGTTAAACAGGCGTTTTTTTTATCCTAAAAAATTAAAGTGATAAAACTTTATTATATTTATGGTTAAACGACGATTCCTGAGGGAGGTATGAAGATTTGAATAACAATCGTAAAAAACGCAATTTTTTTTCATGGTATTTTTTCAAAAAAGTATAGAAAGAATAAAAATGTGTTTAAAATTTGGAGAAAATCGGACAAAGGAATTTTGATTTAGAATGGTAGCCGTTTGCTTTTTGGCACGTCAAATTGAAATGATACATATATGCATTTAAATTTTTAATAATTAAATAAAAAATTTTTCCATTCCAAATTTTCGTCCAAAAATCTAACGCGTGAAGTAGTTACTAAGTATGTTCCATTAGGGTTATTCACAAAAAAAAAGTGCTCCAAAAATATTCTTTCTGAAGTATGTTGAAGTTAAGGTGGCAAAATGATCCCATACAAATTTTCAGCTCATTTGAGAACGATTTAGGGGTCGCACAAACCCAGAGTAGCTCTCAAACGGCTGTCTAACGCCGACAATTGGTGTGAACGACAAAATTTTTTTTCAAAATACGTTTTCTATACTACCTCATATGTTCTCGGTGTCGCTAAACTCGAAAATGAGCTCCTCAGACTCCGAAAATGCATTAAACACCCTTAAAACTCCGAAAACACCCCTTTTTTACCATAAATTTTTGGATTTTATAGCGAGAATCGTATTTATTCGGAACATCTGGATCGTATTAAATTACAATGGATGACTTAAATATGTTGGAAAAATACCGAAAACTACTTCCATTTATTCCAACGCGCCTTCTTGGCCGAGAAACGCAGGTCTCAATTCTATAACAATGTTATTGGGTTTTTAGGCAATTTTGCAAATAACGCTGTCATATTGCAATTCTACCAAAATACTACCGTTTGGTCTCATTTTTTTTTGTATAAATGCTACCTTTCATTTGTTGCTAATACAATTACCATACAATTGCTGCTAAAATTGTAATTTTTGATGAAAATAAGTCTTATTAGTCTCCAACATTTTGTACTAGTTTCAAGTTTCGAAAAATTTGTCACTTGATCATTTTGCTTTTGACCTTTCGGAGAGAATTGAGACTCTTTTTTTTAAATTATCGTATCTGGTAAACAAAAAATCGAAAAAGAATGAGTAAAAAATTTTTCAAAAATTAGAGCTTTTACAAAATTTTTGAGACCTTTACGACTCATTTTCATCAAAAATACAATTTTTACAGCAATTTTAAAATTGGTCAGTTTTGGCAAAAAATGGACATTTGGTATACTAACTATAGCGATGAGAGGATCGGTGATAAAAAATTGCGGTTCACATGGAATGAAAGTTTACACTTATACAAAAAAAATGAGACCAAACAGTAGTATTTTGGTAGAATTGCAATATGACAGCGTTATTTGCAAAATTGCCTAAAAACCCAATAACATTGTTATAGAATTGAGACCTGCGTTTCTCGGCCAAGAATGCGCGTTGGAATAAACGGAAGTAGTTTTCGGTATTTTTCCAACATATTTAAGTCATCTATTGTAATTTACGATCCAGATGTTCCGAATATTTACGATTCTCGCTATAAAATCCAAAAATTTTTGGTAAAAAAGGGGTGTTTTCGGTGTTTTAAGGATGTTTAAGGCATTTTCGGACTCTGAGGACCTCATTTTCGAGTTTAGCGACACCGAAAACATATAAAGTTTTACGATTTTCATTTTTCAAGATAAAAAAACACCTATTTTCCAAATTTCCCGCAAATGCAAACGTTAGTTCACATTCCTGGCCAAAAATAGCGATTCAGCGCCCCAAAGAACGCCCATGAATCGTTGTTTAACCAAATATAATAAAATTTTATGATTTTAATTTTTTAGGATAAAAAAACGCCTGTTTTGCGATTTTTCCGATTAAGAAAGCATTTTTTCAATTTTCTAACAAAAAATATCGATTCAGCGCCCCAAAAAACCCCCAGATACCGTTTTTTAGTTGAATAAAATAATGTTTTACGATTTTCACTTTTCAGAATGAAAAAACACCTATTTTCCTAGTTTCCCGCAAACGCAAACGTTTTTTCACATTCCTGACCAAAAATATCGATTCAGCGCCCCAAAAAACCCCCAGTTTTAACTTAAATTGTAAAATAACAATTATTTACATATTTTTTATTTTCGAGTTAAAAGATATAGTTAAGAGCCCCTTCTAGAAAGGCTTCTGGCGGATAGAATATATTTCTCTGGCGGATAAATTTACATTCATAAAAATGAATAAAACAAAATTTTTTTAATACTACTTTAGTGTACTTATTCACCACAAAAAATTTTCCTATTATCTCTTTCCGTTTTCTTGTAAAAAAATTTTAAGTTTTCATTCAAAAACCTAGCGCGCGAAGTAGATTTGATGTACAAATTATAATGTTCATCTAAAAGAAAATTTTATTTTCTTTGTCCTAAATACAAAATTATTTTAAACTTTTTAACAAATTTTTAATTATAATTAATCAAGTATCTTAACAAGAATAAAATTAAAATGAATAAAAAAAATTAAATAATTTTGCCTTCAGAATATAATTATATTAATAAACTTTTTATTACTGCCACCTATATTGCCTATCAATCCTAATATTAATGTTCTAATGATAATTTTACTTTTTTTTTCATTTTTTTTTTGCTCATTTATGAGATATTATCCCATAATATCCCATAATATCCCATATTATCTCATATTATGTGCCAAAAAATGGAGATATTATGGGATATTATGGGATATTATGGGATATTATGTTCTTTTTTTTCCACGAGGGTTGCTTCCTTGGTTAAAAATGTACAATATCTTTGTCAGCGGGGAGAAAACGCGTTTTTTTTCGATCGCGCTGCGGTATAAAAAATGTTTTTTCTACCCGCTATTGGAAGAAAATTATGTATTATCCATGGGTATAAAAAAAGGAATCCCCGTTTTTACCTAAAACGGTTTAAATGCCCGCAATAGGAATTTTTAGGTCATTCTTTGCGTGTGTTAAAATTTTTTTATCGATTACGTTCTTTATGTATTTTGAGTCTGTGAACTCGAATACGGTATCTATTTTCATCCAAAACGACTCAGTCACAAAAAAAAAACTGCAGGTTATTTATTTTGGTTTCTTAGTCCTTTTTTTTGTACAAGCAGAGAATTTTTAATTTAAAGACACCATAATATGGTTCAGAAGCCCAAAAAACAAAAGTAACAGATAAAAAAGTTTAAAAAACCGCTAAAAATAACCTCGAAATTCCTATTGTGGGCAACTGGTTTATTTTCGAAAAAAAAAATCCACTAGCGGATTTCCGCTTGCCGCAAGCGAAATTCCGCTTGTAGCTAGCGGATTTTTTTATCTCTTAAAACGATTGCTAATTACTTTAAACGTAAAGAAAAATAAAAAAAAAAATGTTTTTCAACTTTTTTGGGATATGTGTGTATCGGTATAATGAGAGATGAGAAATTTTTTTTTAAAAGAATAGGAAAAATTGTTTTTATTAATTTTACAAAAAGACATTTGCAATCGTTTGAATTTTTTCAGTGTAGAACCTTGAATAAATATTTTCTGTTATATATAGGTTTGAAGGAATTTGGACAAAACTCAACCTATCACCATATATGATCAAAGCTGAGGTGTCACCTGAATGTGCTTTCTTAAAGGCCACTCGATTTATTAGTGTAACGTCCTCGGCCGTTCGGAAATTTCTTCCGTGTAGGTTGAAATGACAGTCCCTGAATTTTTTCCGCGTATTTAAATTTAAATAAATTATTTTTTTTGAAATGGTCAAAAAATCTCAGGGACATTACGTGAAAATGATTTTCAGCTATCCAAGGTGAAAACTAAACTTTCAATTTCGAGGAAAACGATTTTAGATTTTAGTTTCACCGGATAATTGGAAAACCGTGTTAGTCAGAGCTAAGATTTTATTTTAGAGTTTCTCATTTCTAGATTCTAATCCGGAAGCTTAATTTTTATTTAAGGAAAAACGAAAGGGATAAAATATTAGCTCTGTCCGATGTAAAATAAATATAATTTAAAGTTAAATCTTTACCTATAGGTCAAGCTTGAACACTATTTTCAAGCATAAAAATGTTAAAAATATAGTTCATATTACCTAAAAAACATAAGGAAAATAGAACTAAGGCAAAAGAAAACTAAAATTTTATCTGGTGCAATAAATATTTTTCATAAAGGAATTTTCTTTTCATGAAAAATCTATGTTTTGCATAGTTAATTTTAAGTTTTCATTTCCGTAAATAAATAACTTTTAAGATAATCTCATAACTAGTTTAAATTAAAAGAAAAAGGGATTTCAAAGTAATTTATTCTTGGAAAATTAAGAAAATTAAGTTCAAATTAAAGTAAAAGCAATGGGTTTAATAACGAAGGTTACTCAGTGTAGAACTAATTATTCATGTAAAACCCATTGTTTTGAAAATACATAATAATCGGTTAATTAAAATATAGATGAGAAAAACAACACCTGATCGATGACGTGCTATGAGGTGACAAACTAGTCCCCTCTTAGACGCATCTCTAAGACTAGGCGGTAACTTTGATGGGGCCCTCAACCCACTCCTGGACTTGAATTTCAGAGTCTTATCAATACTCACCAATAACCAAACGGCAACTCGAGCTCTTGGTTTTGGAGAGGGCAAAGAGTGGGAAGACGGTCTTATCAATTTTTCGTTTGCTTAAATACTCATGTTTTTACCAGAGAAAGGGCTTCTTGAAGTAACATCAAAGACCGGTTGATAACGTTACGCGCGTTAATCATGAGGAGGAAAAGAAAAAAAAAAGAAAAATTTGAACTTAATTTTTCATAAAACTTGACAGTTAAACTTATTTAAAAAAAATATATTGTTATTAAAGTGTTCATAAAAAGTTAAGATTTTCCTCAACTTAACTTAAAAATTTATAATTTTTGAAATATAAAATAAATTAAAAGTTAAAACATAAATTCAGTGAATCAGATTATTTATTGTTAAATTAAAAATTAACAATCCTACATCACTTATTTTATTTGAACGAGAACAAGAAAATTACAAGGAAAAGTAAGTATAGTAATTGTTGTTCGATAAGTTAAATCAATTTTATTATATTGAGTAACTTTTCTGAATTATTAAGCTAATTAACAATCCCTGGAAGGCCTGGACAACCTTCCTAAAAACAACATTAATTTTGTAACGGCAATTTTGATTGTTACATTAGTATAACTGTATATTTTTTAATTCAGCAAAAATTAATAAAAGCTATTTGGAATCACATCAAGACATAAAATTGTATTAAATTTTTTTTTTTTAATAAAAAATGATTGTTTTTAATTAATTTAAGTGTACACCTTATTTGACCCGATTCCTTGATACCCAATATCTTTTATAATCATAAAAATAATTATTGTACAATATTTTTAAAAACCTTTAAAATTATAAACAAAATTTTAAAGTATACAAAAATTTAAAAAAAAATTTTATAACTTGAAAAAAAAAAAAAAAAATAAAAAAAAAGAAAAAAAATTACCGAAGTCCCGAAAAAATAAGATATGCTGAATTTACTACGTAGATTTCTACATAGTTTACCATATAGATTTCTACGTAGTTTTCTATATAGTTTACTACGTAGGAAACTGAGTAAAAATTTACACCTGTGTGCGGTTGAATTTTGCTTAAAAAGCTTGAATATTCAATTACTTGCTAATAAAATATTTTTAATTACCATTTTTAAGTTTTGCTTTTTTAAGCCAATTTCAAGCGCAGCAATCTGACAGTGTGAAAAATTTTTTTAAATGTAAAAATAGATTTATTTAAGCTGATCCTTAGGGTTTGAAATTAAATGTTCTTGAGAGTCTGATTGGAGATCTGATACTAAACTTTTTTTTTCCAAAAGTAAAGTTCTTATTTAGGTTAAAAATGGATCCCTGATAGAAACTAGGGCCATACTTTACTTTTAAGAATTGAATTGCAAGTTCTTGAATAGAAAATTTTACATCTACAGATAATAATGGTTGACTTTTGAGGTATACCTGGGAGACCGTCTATAGACTATCTCCCAAAAATAAAAACGGTCTCTCTAAATAATTTATTAAACAAATGGTTATACAATAATCATTTTTTCAGATTTTAACTGAATAGAAAATAATAACTTAAGCTCAATAATAATTTATATTTTTTTTGTTACAGAAATTCTTAATGATGATCCCTAGGGCCAGTATATCAGATTCATGGTGCAATAAAATTTGTGATTTTTTAATCAATTGTCAATTTACTTGCTTGTTTGAAAACGTTTTATAACTATTTTGTACATTTATTCTTTAATGATATGATAAAAAATAAATAATATGAAAAAAATACTAAATTTCTTTTATTCTTTTATACGCCAAATAACTCCAAATACGTCAAAAAGCAATTTTTTTGAGAAAAAAAAGTCGAAACCGATGAAACGTCTTGACACTTTTTCAAAACGTTTGGAAACGTTTTATAAATGTTTTAAAACGTTTCTAAAATATTTATGAAACGTTTTTCTGTGGACATTTAAAATGTTTTATAAACGTTTTAAAAAGGTTCCAAAACGTTTCTAAAAGGTTTTATATCGTTTCTAAAACGTTTCAAAACTTTTTTAAACTTTATTGAAAACGTTTCAGAAACGTTTCAAAAACGTTTGGTGCTATGTGGGTAGACACTAGAAACATATGTTTTTTAAATTTTTAAATATAATTGTAAACGTGTTTTGATATTAGTAGTTATATAACAGTAAAATTTTAATTTCAAGATTTTTTTTGTTCAAATAAATTGCCCAGAATATGTTCATTCTTACATTTATAGATCAGGAAGAACTGCAAGATTATAAATTGGAAGAGAATCTCTGTTATTTCTTTTACAAAGTGAAGAAAAATTTGTTGAAAAGTTTAAAGCACGTAAAATTCCTGTAAATTAAATGAAGTAAATTTTTTATTTCAAAAAAGTTATTCACTTTCTTATTATAATAATAAATCTTTATTTCGGAATTAATTCGGCTAAGTTGCAATCTCCACATAGAAAATTTAAAGCATTACTTACAAAAGATAAAAATCTGAAAGATAGAGCTCAATGTGCTTTTTAGGCCTATGTTAGATCACTGTTTTTAATGAACGCAAGAAAAAAATTTATTGTTCATGCATTTAAAACTGATGCATTTGCCAGGATAGCTTATTTAATTTACATTTTCTTTTAAAGAAAATAAAATTTTTAACTTTTTGAATAGATCTCTTGGTTTTGCGATTACCCAAGAATTCGTTTCTTACAAAGAAATTTTTATTAAATTAAAAGTCGAAACAGCTGAACCGCGAAGCAATGAAATATAGGTTTCGCATTCTTAAAAGACCCATTTTAGATGCACCTCAGCATATACCAAAGTATAATAAAAAACTTAATTTTAATAAATATGGACGGAAAACTTCTAGGAGTTCAGGTAATCCTCAGGAAGGTATTATTAATTAATAATATCATTTACCGAAAAAAGGGTTTAAAATTTTTTCAATATGGCGTATCCGAAAACTCTAAAAACAGCCGAAAATTAATTTTCTGCATTAGATGTGGGTTTCTGGTTCCTTAAAAATGAATTTGAGATGCAATTTTTCATAATTTGATCTTGCAAATAATTTTTGTTTTTTCAAATTGTGCACTCCAATTTGGCAGACACGAAAATTTCAAAAACATCCGAAAAGCAATTTTCTGCATTAAATTTGGATTTTTAAGATAAATAAAAACGAATTTGAGAAGCAAATTTTAATATTATGACCTTGCAAATATTATTCTGTTTTCCAAAACCCAAATCTAATGCAGAAAATTGATTTTTGGGTGTTTTTGAAGTTTTCCGGTCCACCATATTGGAAGGCCGAAAAGTATTTGCAAGGTCAAACTATGAAAATTTAAATCTCAAATTCATTTTTACTGAGCTTGAAAACCCAAATCTAATGCAGAAAATTGATTTCCGGGTATTTTCAGAGTTTTCGGATACGTGATATTGGAAAACTTTTATACCCTTTTTTCGGTAAATGATATTTTGAATTAATAATACCTTCCTGAGGATTACCTGGACTCCTGGAGGACTATATTTCGGTTTGCAGACCATATTTATTAAAATTAAGTTTTTTTATTTCTGTACACAAGCTTGTGCACAAACTTGTGTACATCTTGTGCATAACATTGTGCACAACGCTTGCACAGGATTTTTTGATGCGGGATTAATTCGACAAATTGAAACAAATCCTTCTAGGGACATCAAAATGTACTTATTTTACTAAAATTTTCCGTAAAATTCTAATTTTTGTCAGATTTTTATTTGGTCACGTGACTTAGCGGTAGATAAGCAAAATGGGTAATAAGTCAAAATTGAAAATCTTAGAAATTAATAAAAATTAGTTTTACTCTCTTCTAACGAAGTACCTTCAGGAAATTTTTTTCAGTAAAATATATGCAATTTTGGAAAATTTTAAGAAAAAAAAATATTTTAAGTTGCAAGCTTAGCAGCTATTTTAACTTCAATGTAAGGCAAAAATGTGAATTTTACCACGGTTTGACACATGGTGGGAAAAATACGACCGAAAATTCGAATTTCTCATGGGATATTTTTTTAAAGTTTTTTAATGATTTTATAACGAAATTTCAAAAACGGTGGCTGAGAGATTAATTTTTATTAAATTGCTTTGAATTGGCAAAAAGTCCTTTAAAATTAATAAAAAAAACTTCAATTTTCCTTAATATAATCATCTAATTTTAACATGTTTTAATAAAAAAAAAAAAAAAAAAAAATTATTTTTAAGACCTTGACCGTCTTTTTGTGCTATTTATCCATGGAATTACCCAACATTGAAATTATTCTACGTTCCTATAACCAAACTATTTAAAAATTGTAAAGCGAAATCATTCTAAAAGCAATTTGACCTCGACCCCCTTCCTCTGTTTAGGGCCTTCTTTAAAAATATCTTTTTATTATCGAAATGAATAAAAGGTTAAAAAATATAATTACTTGTGAAATTTGGTATGAAAAATCCCATCCACCATTGGAGTATCTTAAATAATTGTAAAAATTATGTCAGAAATAACAAAGGAAGGCATACCTTGCGTAGTGAAAGGAAAAAATCTCTTATTAAAAGTATACATTATTATTTCAGCAGTAGATATGTTACCGTTAAAGTCTGCTCTCCCGATAAAGTTAAAATTAACCAGTTAAAGTTAACTTTAGAGAAGCGTTTTCGTTAAAGTCCACGAAGACGATTAAAATGAATAAAAATACAACATTAACGGGTGTGTATACGATAAAGTTAACTTTAACCAATCCTTGTCAGTTAGAGTACATGAAAGCGGTTTCGCTTACTAAAAAAAATTTGTATTATATATTACATACGACTCTCGCTATAAGGCATCACAAGGGATTAGGTTAGGCTACTTTTTTAAAAATGCATTTCTTGGGACTAGTAACCAATCCTAGTTATAACACACCCCTAGGGTTAGGTTAGGCTATTTTTTTTTTAAAGGCATTATATATCACACGCAGTAAGGCATTCTCTAACTAGGATTGGTTACTGGTCCTAAGAAATGCATTTTTAAAAAAGCCTAACCGTAGCCTAACCGTAGAGATATTTCACAATATCTCTATGAGCCTAACCTAAGCCCTGAGAGAACCTTATAGCGAGAGTCGTATATAATATATAATACAAACTCGAACTCTAATATGAAACCGCTTTCATGGACTTTAACTAACAAGGATTGGTTAAAGTTAACTTTAACTGACATAAAGCCATTAAAGTTATATTTTTATTCATTTTAATCGTCTTCGTGGACTTTAACAAAAATGCTTCGCTACAGTTAACTTTAACTGGTTAATGTTAACTTTATCGGGAGAGCGGACTGTTAACGGTAACAGATACACCAGGTCGTCTCCTTATAAGCGGTTTTATAAATTTTAATATAAATTTCCATATTTATGTGAATAGTGCTTTATAAAAGGATTTCATCATGATGGTTGGGTACGTTTTCCGATTAAAAAAACGTTAAACCTAGAGATCAAAAAATACCCTGCCAACTAGCTGGCACTGAGGTTCCTCAAACTTCAATATGCAATAAATATTATTGATTACAACCATGCAATTATACATACATTTTTCTTTTTTCTTAGGTAAAGTAGACCATTAAGATCATTTTGTTATTAAAGTAAAAATTCTAGCGTACATGGATTGATCGCGCCGGTTTTGCATAATTAAAAAGAGACAAATATAAAAAAAGCTAATTTTATTTTTTTTTATAAAATTTTATTTTATTAGAATATATAATTATCCCTTAATAAAATTTGCTCGTAAAGGCTCTTATTATTTCAAAAATTTTTATCCCTTAAAAATTAAAATATTGAGTAACATGATTTTTTTGTTTTGTCAAAGAAATGGTTGGCAACGATGCGAAAATTACAAATATTCGCGATTTTCTACTAGAAAACGAAACATAGTGCTCAATTATTATAAAAAGATAGGAGTTTTTACCAGAATTTATAATAATTTCTTATAATTTATTTTCTCAGTGTACTTCTTGCATTTGACCAATCTTCCACAACAATGATAATAACAATAATAATAATAATATTTTGTAATAAAAAAAATAACCACATTATGTAATTGCTTCAAGATTTTAACATTATTTATATTATTTCTATTAATCACAAAATAATAAATTATTTAGTTCTATAAATTGTTTGATTCTTTAAAAAATGCCAATATAACTTTTAAATCTTAATTTTAAAATGCAAACATAACCATTTAATATTTTTAGGCTGTTTATTATTGTTTATAATTTCATTAAGCTGCATACATAAATAAACATAGCAACGAACAAAATAATCCGAGGAAGTCAAAAAGAGGCAAGATTTCCATCATTCTTTCTTGTGTGTTATAATTTATATGAAAATAAAAAAAAATTGTGATCGGATACAAAAAATTACTATTATAAACTAAATTTATAAAATTGGTACTCTCATTAAAATAAATTAGATATGTCCAATACGAAAAATAAATTTGATGTTTTATGTATTTTTTTGTAACGAAGATTTTGAAGAAAAAAATTTTCAAAAAATTAATTATCAGATTCAAGATATCGAGTAAAAACCATACTTTCAAGTAAAAGTACTTTCATGGAAATGAATGAGGTATTACATCCAAATTAAAAAAAAAAAAAAGTATTTTTAGATTTTTTTAATAAAAAAATTTTTGGAAAAAAAAGTTAGGTATTCGTTCGATAATTGTTTTGGAATATCACTGGTTACAATATTTTAAAATATTAGTACTTTCAAAGAATTAAAAGAGGTATTACACCAAAAAAATATTGCAATTTTTTTTACTTTTCTTTTTTTTTTAATTTAGAGAATAAAAATTTTGAAAAAATTAAGTATCAGATCCAAAAAATAACAATAAACAAGATTCTTAAAACTAGTACTTCAATGGAAATAAATTAGGTACTACGTCCAAAAAGAAAAAAAAGTTTCGTATTTTTTGTATTTTTTTGTGAAAAAAATTTTAGAAAAAAAATTTTCAGAAAATTAAGTATCCGATTCTAGATATCATGTAAAAACCATACTTTCAAATATAAGTAGTTTCATAGAAATAAATGAGGTATTACATCCAAATCCAAAAAAAAAGTTCCTCGAGCTTTTTTGGTGAAAAAATTTTTGAAAAAAAAATTAGGTCTTAATTCCATAATATTTGTGAAATATCACCGATTACATACATACGTACACACACACACACACACACACACACACACACACACACACACACATACAGACTTTTTTTAAAAACAGGTTTTTTAGCTTCCTGGGGTCCCAAAACGTGCTTATATGCCAAAAAATAGAAAATCAAATTTTGACCTAACACAATGGTTCCTCTTTGAGAAACAAAAAAAAAAAACAATTCTTTATACGTTGAAACTTTCTCATACTGAAATGTCTATTTTGACTACTTGAGGGGTAAAAAATGCTTCTCCATTCATTCATGCAAAAAAATTTAATATAATTAAAAGCGTGTTACCAGATTACTTACATATATTCCTACTTGGTACATTAAAACAAGGATTAGAGAAGATTTTAATATTAATATAAGTAAAGAAAAGAGAGATTTATTTGATATGTATATCTCTTGAAAATAAACCCCCCCACAACAGTGTGTATTTTACCAAGATCATTAAAAACTAAAGATAATTGGAAAGGCAAAGACTTTGAAAATCTTGTCTTATACTATTTAATACCAATTTTAAAAGTACTTGGAGTTAACTAATTTATACTACGTTATTGGGCGTTACTGGTAAATGGTGCATATTATTTTAAAACCAAAACTATCATTTGAAGAATTAAATAAAGCTAATGAATCATTGAGAGAATTCATAGCCCTAACGCAATTTATATATGGTATTTGGGCGATGATATCAATTATCCACCAGTTACTATACTCATTGTTGATAGCGTTCGAGACTTTGGACCCTTATTCGCGCATTCATGTTATTCTTTTAAATCAGAAAATTTTCAGATTTCAAAAGGTATAAAAAACGCCAAAGGAATTACAAGTCAAGTTGCAAGAAATGTTAACCTAAAATTTGCGATTCAAATATTACAAAGAAATATGCAACTTGCCCAGCCTATACTTAAAAATTTAATTAATAATATTAACTTTCCGCAATTACCTGACTCATACATTAAAGTTTCAAATAATCTATTTTTTAATGATCAAGTTAATATTAAATCCAAAGATTCATCATGAGCTAAAATTTTTAAAAGAATGGTTTACAAAAATTGCCTATTTACATCGAGTGAAATAAAAGCACCTAGATCATGTAATTCTTACAATAAACTAAAAAATAAAAAATTCATAAAAATTATGTATTTTATCCAACATTCAAATAATAGTCAAAATTATTGTGTTGCTTATGAAATAAATGTTATTGTACCTGATTTATGTAAGACATTACTTGTACAGGTCTAAATAATGAAAAAATAATGTTGCATATTAACTTAATAGAAAATATGTGCCTCTTTATAAAAATGAATAAATTGAATAAATTGAAATACATAAAACTTTGTCCGCATACTTTGCAATATTAAATGTATATGGCTCATTTTTTTTAAACTTCTTAAAAACTAATAAAAATTAAATAAATTTGCATTTAACAAAAAATTAAAATTCATTATTATTTAATACCTTTCCCTTTTTTTAATTGTATTTATTTAAAAAAATAATTTATTTTTTAATTCTTTTTTTATATAAAATTTTTAATATAAAATTTTGTTTGCATAATGTTGTCCGTTTACGATCAAAGTACACTAAAAATTAACACATCAATTCTTAATATAAATATCTTATGTATGATTTTTTGATGCAAAAATAAAAATAAATAATAAGAATATAATTACATAAATATTCAATTATTTACATATCATTTATCAAATCATTCACAAAATACATACCAAAGGATAACGCTAGAAGCACTTTAATTGCAAACGAATTAAAGCTACCTCCTATAAATGAGTGTGGGTTCTCGTCTTTTCAACTAAAAGGAACGATCTTTTGGGAATTTATTTTATTTATTTTTTTGCATACTTTAACTATTCTAAAATAAATCTTAATTATAATATTTTTATCGCTCGAATCAATAAATATAGGCAAAAAAACCAAAAATTCGAACTTTACGAGCGGAATTCTTTTATTAAAATTACGATGTTTCGAAGCCTATGGTTTCAATTTACAACTGAATATAAAGAATATAATTATAATTACACTAGAATACTTTACAAACAATAGGTAATTTATAATTTATGAAATTTTGGTTTTTTCGACTATAAATCTTCATTATTACATATTTAAAAAAATTTAATCAAATTAAAATTTTAATAGCTAATAATTGATATATTGCTTCATTTTTTTTCTGCGAGAGTTTGCTTTGTTCTATACATATTTGATAGTATATTTATAAATACATTTATTAAATTATATAAAAATTTTATGCAACTTATTTTGAAAATTGTTATACAAAGTTTAGAATTAACGTAGTTTAAAAAATCAACATAAAATTTTTATTTGATTTACCAAGCTCCTGTTGTTTAGGGCATTCACCCATTAAAAGATTAATTCGCCAAAAGAAATATAACAATACAATTTTATAAAACATTTTTGAGTAAAATTAATATATACGTATTTTTTTAATATATAAAGGCAAACAAGCATATGGCAAATACGTTAAAAATCAATTCTGAAAAACTGTTTCTCATAGGTTAAATATAAATGCGCATGCTTTTTACGGCTTTAAATTTACACATAAGTAAATTTGTACTGTTGGGTTGTTGGTTATGAATTTTAGAATTTTAAAGACTAAAAATGTGCGTAAACCCCTTTAATTTGCAGTCAATATCCTTTTTTGTTGAAATTCTAAGCGAGTTTTGGCATTTTTTTTACTAAATTCTAAAATTAACTTAAATTTTTTTTGACAAGTAATGAGAAAATTAAGTTATATTTGTATAAATTTGAAAAATTGAAATATAAAGGATTTATTTACAGAAACTAAAACTACCCCTAAACGAATAAATAAATAAATAGACTAAAACCTATACAAAAATATAAGAATCTTTCTGAGCCAAAACAAAAATGGTGGGTCGATCAGCTTTAAAATTTTTCCATGTTTTTATAACAGAAATATAAGAGAATCCTATTTTTAGCCCTCTAGGTCTTAAACAGTCTAAAATATGGCCAATCAAACTAATAAAACGGCTTTCAACTAGAATTGGTGTTTTTTGGAAAAATGCTAAAAACTCACAAAGACAAGATTAATAAAATATGTATAGGTATGTAAAGAAATTCCTGGAAAATCAACTTCTGCAGTAGTTTTTGTGAAAAACCTCCTTAAATGTCCGGAAAATTAAAAAACCTTTTTTTGGAAAAAATAGCTCAGTTTCTGCATTTAAAAAAAAATTTTTTTTTTTAAATTTTTTCAACCAAAATCTTGAAAAACATTATTTCCTTTGACCATTTTAGGCTATTTTAGAATATTTTCACATTTTTAATACTTATTTATTTAATAAACCCATTCCAAACAACGAAAGTAATTTAGAATCTTAATATTTCAACAGAATGACAAAATATTCGATAAAAAATTTTGCCATTCGTTTCAAGTAAAAAATTGATTTTGTTAAATTATTATTATTATTATTATTATTATTATTATTTTTTTTTTTTTGTCAAGGGAATCTTGTGAATCTTGCATCAGCCATGGAGTGTTTGCGGGCCTTAAAGACCCACAAGTTTCCATGACCGCCCAGTTGCACAAAGTGTACAACTGGAAGTCCACCGGTGAACGCGGTCGCCGGCTACCCACCTGAAGATAAAGACGTCTTTTTTCACATCCTAAATCACGTCTTTTTTCACATCCTAAAAGACGTCTTTTTTCACATCCTAAAACACGTCCGATTATGAGAATTTCGGACGTGAAAAAAGACGTGATTTAGGATGTGAAAAAAGACGTCTTTTTGAATTTTTTTAAATTTTTTAAAAAATTTGTTTTTTTTATTTAATTGGTTTTATTTTTGTATTTGATCATTATTATTGATTAAAAATCATTAATTTGATTATGTTCTCACATTTGGTTAAAATTAAACCACAGAAATTAATTGTTTGTAATTTTTTTTCACAACTAATATTGGAACTAAAAATTTAAATTCTTGAGTACATACATGAGAAAGAGTAGGTATATTTATTTATATTTAATTTTCTATTTATTTCAATTTTAGCACAGCAATTCATGAATTTCTGATCAGCAGAAAAAAAAAAATTTGTTTTTTTAACTCTTCAATTTTCAAGATAGTAAAAAAGATTAATTAAACTTGTAAAAAGTACTTGTTAAATTATCTAACTAAAAATAGTTAATATCAAAAAAACTCAAAATAACCGGTTTGTGAAATCGCAACCAACGAACATGAAACATGTATAAAGGACCCCCCACAAAAGTATAGGATTTTGCCTTTCGGTCGAATTGACTAAATTTTGGATATGTTGTAGATTTTATCATTCTGAACAAAATTCTCAATGGGTACAAAGCTCAAAAGTCTCAACTTTGGCGGCTACGGAGCTTGTAAGCTCCAAAGCTCCACCATGGCAAGATCGCTTCAAAACCTTTTTTCTTTTACTTTTAAAGTATACCTTTATATTTTTGAGGTCGCTATTTTTGACATTTGGCAGCTGTCAACTAGCTGTCAAATTGATAACGGATTACAAAAAACTTAAAATAATGATTCATAATATGTTTCCGACTAGAAAAAATGTTAACCCCTACCTTTTTCAAGTCACCATATAAACGTGACCCGTGTTAAAAATTCAAGTCTTGAATTCAAATTTTTTTTCATTTCCTGCATAAAAATATTGCATGTTCAAATTAAAAAAGATTAAGAACAATACATTAATTTTATATTACTTATCCTATAAGTAAAATATTTCTTTCCTATATTGCAGAAATGCTGTCTCTAAACGCACTCAACCTTGGCTCAACCCAGCATGTCTTCAAGTCTTGTGTGGTTGTCTACAGAAAATTGGAATTGACCGCAAGAGAAATCTGTATTTTAATGTTTTTTTATTATAATAATAATATGATTTATTTTTCAAAATATTGGTGTTATGCAGTTTATTTTACCTAAGTCCTAATTTTTATCCTAATATTTATCCTTTAAAATAATTATTCGCTATAAAGTTAAAAATTATTGTTTCAAAGATAATAAATATAAAAATAAAATATAAAAAATTTTGTTTAACTACAAGCTATTACATTTTATAATCTGAAATAAAAAATAAGTTTTTTTTATAAAATAAAAAGTTGTGAAAACTTAAAAAATAACCCTAAAACGAATCGCATACGTAGAAAACTGCATAGAAAACTATGTACAAAACTACGTAGAAAACATATTCTACAGAAAATAAGATTTTTTTTTCATTTCTTTTTTTATTAATATTTAATTCCTTATGCATATTATAAAATAACTGATTATTTTTGTTTATTTCACAAAATTATTAGAATTTTAATCGAATTCGAAAGTACTCCGGTTTTTCGAATTCGTGACGAATTCGGCAAAAAAATATGTGCCAACTGGGTAGGTCTCTAAATCAAAATTATTACAAGTCCCTATTCCTAAATTGTTCTAAGTCCCTAAATCGATATTATCCTAAGTCTATAAATCAAAATTGTTCTAACTGACTGAATCTGAATTATTTTAAGTCCCTAAATAAAAATTATTTTATGTCCCTACCTTTGAATTATTCTAAGTCTCTAAATCGATATTATTCCAAGTCCATAAACATGTATTATTCTAAGTCCCGAAGCCCAGAAGTTTCTAAGTCCTTAAATTTAAATTATTCGAAGTCTCTTTTGACCCTCCCCCCTTAATTTTCAAGTACCCTCACTCTATAAACATGTCCCATGTTAATATAGGTTCAATTAGCAATTGCTTTCAAGAATTTACCTGTCTTGCTAATTTTTTCCGATTTTTTATGATATAGCTTTCATTACTCAAAATTGGCCATCTGAAAATGGACGAAACCTTCAAAATCGGTTTCAGTAACCAAAAATACATACGTTTCACTGGAATGAATCCACCCTCGTGCTGTTAAAATTTTTAGATGCATTTAACATCGCTGATGCATTCAATCCAGTCAAATCACAAAAATAAGCGGGTTTTCAGCTACTAGACGTCACCAATATTTTTCACTTTAGGCTTTTCGGGTCGCTGATCTGAAATTTCAGGGTATTTTCTATGAGAAATTGGTAGTGGGACTCTTTTAAAATTGCAAAAAACAACCCCAAAAATTGAAAAATTTTAGAGGTAGTTTTTTCAAATTTATGGATGAATCGCAGACTTTTTATAGACAAAAACCAAAATTCATGATCAACGTCATAAAAAACTAAACAATCAAATCTTGACACTCTAAGTTTGAATACATGAAAAATTCCCCTTTTATCTCCCCCTTGTTGTGGTTTTAGAGTCAATCGAAGATAACACGGTAAATAATTTTAATAAATCATCAATAAATGTTACAAATAATGACTCCAAAAATAACAAAGATAATCAAATCAAGTGTATTATTTGTAACAAAGATCATTTCTTTTCCTTTCGAGATATTTTTTTGAACAAAACTCTACTTGAAAGAAAAGAATTCGTGGCTAGTAAACATATATGTTTCAATTGTTTAGGATTGCATATCCTGCCTGAATGTAAATCGGAAAAAAGATGTAAGTTTTGTCAAAAAAATCATCATTTTACATTGCATTTTTTTAATCAGTCAGAAGATTATAACATCAGTCAAAATTTTGATTCTAATTTAATTAAAAATATACATTTGTCTACTGATAATAAGAATGCAAAAGAAAAATTAAAATTTAATAATAGTGATGATGAAAATCGTCCTTTTTCTAGTTCCTTCCTGACGATAGCCTACCTCTAAATGACGGTTTAGTAAGAGTTGTTAAATTAAAAACCGCTACAACTGAATTAACTAGACCAATAAACAAGCTAATTCTGCTTTCAAAAAATATGGAAGAAATAGCAAAGGTATAATTTTTTTGTATTACGTAAAAAAAACTGTATAATAAAAAATAAAGTGTATTGTGATCTATTTAACTCCGCTGTATCGGTCCCAAGCCCGGAGACTCATAAGGCTGAGGAAGGAGGAGGGTGGTTCAGGCTGCCTTTTTTCAAGGTTGAACTAGAATCAAGGATATAGGATATAGCTCACTGGAACAACTTAGGCTGCCCTATAAATCGGGTCTCATGTCTTGTATTTCTCCGGGGACATGCTCTATGCTTTACCCCATGTGTCCATGTTAGAAATACCGCAGAATGCTCACAGTTAGTCAATAAGCGGCTCTGGAATAACTGAGGCTGCCCTAAAAACCGGGTCTTATGCCTTGTCTTTCCCTCGAGCATTCTTGACAAGCATGAAGTCTTATGCGACAGCCCTGCTGGAGATCAAAAGAGGTGTCCAAATAAAAGATTCGAGGACTGAGGTTCACCGAATCCAGAAAACCCAGGATGGCAGCGTCCTAATAGAGCTGAGCTCGTCGAAAGACCAGCAAAAACTATTAGACGCTGTCAAGACGGTCGCAGGCCCAGAAAGTACAGTCAAGGAACTGATTCCCCACCTAACCGTGGAGACCAGAAGCCTAGATGGTACTACTGGCAGCGAAGAAGTGAGGCAGGTGATAAAGGAGGCAACCAAGCTGCATAACGATGACGACATAAAAGTCGCCATCTTCAAGGCTAAGGGCACTAAGGTGAATATGGCGGTCGAAGACCTACCAGAAGCCGCCGCACTAAAATTGACCAAAAAAGACCGGCTAAATAATGGCTGGAGTAATTGGCAAGTGCGCTTAAGAGCCGAGGTTACACGGTGCTTTAAGTGTCTTGGTCTCGGCCACAACCAGTGGTCATGTAAGGGCATTGACCGAAAATTTGCGTGTTTTAAATGTGGCGTTCAAGGCCACAAGTCAGAAAAAATGTCCTGTGGAAACAGCAGAATGCTTCCTCTGCAGGTAAAGAACTGACAAGGCCAAGACCGACCACCTTCCAGGATGCGGAAGATGTAAGTGTTAACGGGAGGCAGTTACAGCAAGGAAGATAAAGTGTCATCGGTAATGTTCGGAGTCCTGCAAGGGAATATGAACAAAACCATTCTTGCTGACCTTTTGCTCGATCAGCTCGCGGGCGTGACAGACTCTAGCGCCGTCTTGCTATCCGAGCCGCTTCGCAATAGGAACCAGCAATTCTGGTTAACCGATGACACAGGCAGGTGCGCTATATGGCTACGAGGTCGTGCTCAAACGTCTATGTCCCGACATGGAAAAGGCAAATGCCACGTCTGGGCAAAGTGCGGTGATACAACTTTCATTAGTTGTTATTTTTCACCTAATGACACTATTGCGGTGTTCACCGCAAAGCTGGTCTCTTTGGAGGAAACGATAAGGGAAGTCTCTGGCAATATCATATTTTCTAAGGACTTAAATGCCAGGGCCGTGGAATGGGGAATGCCAACCACGAACCGTAGGAGAACGCTGATCTCAGAGATGGTCGCTAGAACTGATCTGGTGGTCATGAACTCTGGGAACAATCCAAACTACGTAAGGCCAGGCTTTGGCGAATCGATCCCTGATGTCACTTTTGCCTCGGCCGGGCTGGCAGGAAGAGAGGGCGATTGGAGGGTGATGGATGGAGCCAATGGCAGCGACCATAATTACATCACCTTCAAAGTGCGTGATAGGGTCGTTAATCGGCCCCCGTACAAAAACCGCCCACTAGGCTGGAATGTGTCAAAGATGGACGAGGACAAATTTGTGGGTTATCTTTGCGAAGAGTTCTCGTCTATCCCAGCCTGGCATGGAGGAACGAACACCCCGCGAGAGGCAGAGACTCTTGTCAAGAGGGTAACTGCTCTTCTGAGGGGAGCTTGCGATGCCTGTATGCCGCGTAAACGGCCCTGGAAGGGTAAATGAAACGTGTACTGGTGGAATGAAAAAATTGCGGAGCTTAGACGGGTCTGTCATGGCCGCCCAGAGCTGGCTACGTGCTCTGAAGAGTACAAGGAAGCCAAGCATAGGCTATCGAAAGCTCTCCGCCTCAGCAAGGCGCGCTGTCTTCGGTCCCTAAGAGATGATATCAACAGCAACCCGTGGGGCCTGGGATATAAGGTTGTCATGGGCAAACTTAAGTCCGGATGTGACAACACAATGGATGAAGCAGCGACCAAAAGAATAGTGGACGCTCTCTTTCCGGACCATCCAAACCAACAACACCCTGCTTTGGAACTCCCGAAGGAGCAAGTTCCGCTATTTATCGAGGTGGAGATGCTTCAGGCAATTAGTTCAATGAAAAATGGGAAAGCGCCAGGACCAGACGGAATACCCGCGGAAGCCCTTAAGGCGGCTGCAAAAGTAATCCTGCTTGGCATATTTAATGCGTGCCTCGTGGCACAAGTGACTGGAAAGTGGCCCGTCTGGCTCTGATAAGCAAGGGAAAGGTCGAACCAGGATCTCCATCATCTTACAGACCATTGTGTATGTTAAATACCATTGGCAAGGTGATGGAGAGCATGGTCAGAGGAAGATTGCGGCAGGCAATCAGGGAAGCGGGTGACCTTAGCGACGACCAACACGGTTTTCGTGAGGGGCATTCCACGATCGGTGCCATCGAGCAGGTCGTGAAGGTGGATATGAGGGCCAGACAAGTGCGGCCGGATATTAAACTGGACGTCCTGCTTGTCATGTTGGATGTGAAAAACGCATTCAACTCGGCTAAGTGGGACGATATGTTGCACTCCCTGGAGCAGGTATTCAGAGTTGCAGATTATCTGAGAAATATACTCAGAGATTACCTCCGGGACCGATACCTGTGCTGGGACACGCTCGATGGCACAAGAGGTAAAGTATTAAGCGCAGGCATAGCGCATGGTTCAGTTCTGGACCCTAATCTGTGGAATGCCTTTTACGACGGCTTGCTAAAGATTGAGCTTCCGGAAGGATGCTCTATGATCGGATAAGCGGATGATGTTGCTATAACCATAACAGCTCGAGAGACAGAGGACCAGCAGAATACCTTGGATGAGGCCATGCGCCTTATTCATAGCTGGATGTCAGATCACGGACTAAGACTGGCAGTTCCGAAAACGGAGATTGTCCTTCTGACCCGGAGAAGGGTTGATACCATATTCGGCATCAGCTTTGATGACGGAGATAATCCCCTTATGATCCAGACCAAACTATCGGTTAAATATTTGGGGGTCTTCTTGGATTTTGAGTTATGATATAAGCATTTATGACTTGTACTTAGAAACCCTTAAAAGGGCCATTTTCGACCCATAAAACATATTGAAATCCAATCTTGATTCAGACGGTAATCCCTACAAGAAAAATCTTTTTCTTACCTCTTCTGTATCAGCAAAATAATTTTTTAACTTTTACAAACTTCTAGCCTCCGCATCTCAAAAGGAAATTAATATTTCCGATTTTTCCATAAGACATTTTCGTTTCAAAATCTCTTGAACTATCAATTCCCAAAGTTTGAAAAAAATCGCACCATTTGCAATTTTCCAATGCTAATGCTGCGGGGTCCTTTACGAAAAAAAATTTTGTTTTTTTTCAACTTTGGAGTTTAGTACTTCTGATACTGTAATATGGTAAAATTTTGAGTATTATATTGTGTATAGAATAAATGGGACCAGGACGTATGGTGTTAATGTATGTGTGTTGTCGCGAAGAAATAGAGGGCGTAAGCTCGCGGAGAGAGAGCAGACCAAAATTTATACTTCCTTTTTATATACTTCCTTTTTTTTACTTCCCCAAAAAAAGAAGATACCGGCAGAACGTGCTCGTCTTTTGCACGATACACATCGCATATATATCTAATAAGTTTTAAGTATTTTGGAGTCTTGAGTCTCATTTCTAATAAACTTTGTTTGTAATATGACAGAGGTAATCTTTGTCCTTTAATTAATTAAATAAAATTATCATTATTATTTTTATCTTAAATTTGTCATATTACAATACAAAATGGTCAATTCCCTTGAAATTTTAAAATAATATTCTAATACTATTCATTAACTTTAAAATTAATTTTCTTTAACTTCTGACGTCTTGTTTAGAAGCATTTACAAAAAGACGCTAGATTTCAATGCATTTTCACGCGTCTTCCTATCCTAACAATGTATAAGAATTGAACTTTGGAGTTTAATAACTCGTAAACTAAATGGTGAATTATCTTAATTTTTTAACAGTAGATGTATTTTCATGTTATTAATCCCCTGCTAAAATTATATTCAATTCTGTACCGAATGCATGTACCGAACAACAACCTTAATGTAGTGCCCCTTAAGGGTACAGGTAAAAACATGAGAAAATTTTTTTAGATAATTTAAAAACTTTTTTTTACATATCTAACGAAAATTTTTGAATATGTTGTTAAATTAATTATCTTGCTTAAATTTTCAAGCACTCGCTTGAATTTTAAAGAGTTTCCTTGAGCAAAGCGATTTCTTAATTTGCCAATCGATTTGCTCAAAAGTTTGCTGAGTTGTTATTGTACCTAATTAATTAAAATAAATTTAAATTATTCAACTTATCTTAAAATTTCATGAATAAATTATCCTTGCAAAAAAATTATTGGTTTCATTATGGTAGGTAAGATTTAGGTAGAATATAATTTTTTTCCACTTTTTACAATTTTTTTCGCAAAATTTGATTACATGGGCAAAAAAGACAAAATTTATTTGTATATTAAATTAATGAAGTTTTTTCAAAAATGTACAGGAGCTTAGTTTATGACTTAATTTTTTAATATTATTACGACAAATATGCTTTCAGCCTAAAATAAATTGCCTACACCTAAGACTCTGGAACCAAAAAAACATACTCATACTATATATCTTTTAACTGCTTGGTTTATGTGCAAAATATTTATAACATTGTTGAACACATTTATACTAGAATATTATATATAAAATAGTAGTTAATAAATATAAGATATAAATTTACTTTAACTTTTTTTATAGATTATTAACTTTGTAGGTATTGTTACGTATCCTGAGGTTTAATTTGGGATACGTAATATATAAATAAATATAAATAAGTTTTATCCTGGGGATATTGAGTGCCCCAGGTATTTTAAATACTTATATATGATATTAGAGGTTGATATATGATGATAAATGTTGTAGATATGTTGTTGACCTCGAGTATTAAAGCTGGTTGAACTTAACTGCGTTAAGTTCTAGATTATAGAAGGAAGTTATCACAATTAAATAAATACACTGAGCACTTTTGATTAAGTTAATGACTTTATTTTAAGTTGATATAAAAAACCGTCTAAGTCAATAAATCTGAATGGATAATTAAACTGTAAGATAATTATACTAAGAAGTTCGTTCTAATCGAATATAAGTATCCTAAACTAGACCTGATGTTAGTAGAGGAACTGACAGAAGCTAAGAGTCGAACTGACAGGAGAACTGGCTTTAGGGCAGTTGCGGGTATATTATATAAACTAATTAGTAACTGCCCAGGTACTTAAATTTAGGTGGGATTGTCCAATACGCGGAAGCGTCGGTCTCGTCACGTCCAATTAACGAAAGCGTCGTTGATTATTTCAGGGCAAATCGTGAGGGGATTTATGCAACTCTTCGTTGCCTAAAATGCTTCGATTTTGTATTTCTGTCAATTTATAAGGGACCGGATCTGAATTGGTGAAATGCGATATTAAAGAATGTGTGAAAGAGGAAATGCAGGTATGTTAGCTCGATTTACGAGCTAACATAAGCAGGAATAATTATATATAAATGTATAAATAAATATATAAATATTGATATAATTAAATATATAAATATTAAAGAATGCGGATGCGATAACTCGAATTATGACCTATCATACGTAACAGTATTTTATAAATCTAATTGGTAACAAAATTTATTAATAAATTATTCAAATGTTTCTTTATTTATGACAAGTTAATTACTAAATAAATTTTAGCTTTAAATATTATGCGTTTATAAAATTCGCGCACTGTTTATGGTTTTGCTGATATATTTGCTTACTACAGAGACAGCTAGGGATTGAATAATGATTATATTTCAGTAAGCAATTACTATACATCCATGCGCAAATTGTAAGCAGTGTTTTTTTAAGTGATTATTATTATTATACATATTTAGATACATGATTGGTAAATAATTTTTAGATAAATTGAAATGATTATAAATCATTTTAAAATTTAGATACTAATAAATGATAAGCCAACTTTTGTGAATTTTAGGGTAATAATTATATTTTGTGTTCACAAGAATCTATGCATTTTTAAGAAGTTTATCTTAAAGTTATATTAAAAAACAACGTGTATAATTTTAAAAATGATTGATTTGTTTTAAAAACGATAAAACCTTTTTACAAAAAATAAATAATATAAATTTCCTATAATAAAATTATAAGAAAGAATATTTTGTAAACAACTGATTCGCTCGTATTTTGGTGGAGTAGACATAACTACATAAAACAATAAAAATACATAGGTACATTAGATAATATAATCGTTACTTGCTTGTGATTTTAAAAAAACTTTATTTTTAAATAAGCATTTATTACCCTTACGATACATTTGGTTTTAAATTTTATTGGTAATCATAAGAGCTGAAGCTTTAATTGCACTTTATTTATTTTAAAATCTAATGTACATATTTAAAAGTCTTTTATAAAAAATGTGACAATGATTCAAATTTCTTTTTCTCATCTTGAATTATATTCTATTATCAAAGAGAATTGTAATTTAAATGAGAGTGACGTAAAATATTTTGTGTTGATGTATTTGAAAAAAAATTTAATCTCATTAGAAACGAAAATTTAATTGCACTAGTGTGAGGCTTGACGTGTCATTTTTTATTATAGTCTGCTTCGTTAGGTTACGCTACTGTAAAGCTTGACGTATCGTTTTTTTATTATAGCCTAATTCCATAGGTAATACTAGTGTAAGGCTAGACGTGTCGTTTTTTATTATAGTTTACTTCCTTAGGCTACGCTAGTGTAAGGCTTGACGTGTCGTTTTTTATTATAGCCTAATTCCTTAGGTTACATTAGTGTAAGGCTTCACGTGTCGTTTTTTATTATAGTTATCTACTTTTTTTTATCTACTTCTTTAGATTACGATAGTTTAATGCTTTACGTGTCATTTTTTCTTATAGTCTACTTCGTTAGCTTACGCTAGTGTAAGGCTTGACGTGTCGTTTTTTTATTATAGCCTAAAAGATAGAAACTATAGAAACCTTACGATAAAAAATTGGATTGCCATGGAAAAACCACCATAGAAGAATAAAAAACTTTTCTTTCAACGATGAAATTCAGTCAAGTTATCGTCAATTTAAGATTTTACTCAAATTCGTCTTAAAAAAGATTGAAGCTCTATATTAAAAAAAGTCCACGGCTAGCCTGAAAGATTGAATTATGCAAAAGTCGGGCACTTTGGATTTTATAACGAAAAATAAATGTTCAACCTATAAGAAGATTGTACTTTTTTGGATTTAAATCTTTCATTTAGCTTCTTACGAGTTATTTGATAAGACGTGTCTCTTATTTACAGGAATGTTTGTTTTTTTGGTCCCCAATCAAACCCGTTTTTCAAAATCAGTCATCCTCTTCGAGATATTTATCAATATGTCTCCCATTTAAAATACATGGAAAAAGCCATTTAGTAGCGGTTTTTATTATTTTAGATTTCAAATGCCTGCTTAATTATAAAGAGGATTGGTTATGTCCAACGTGTCAAAACGCCTCCATTGTCCGAGAATTTTCGTTTAAAATTGAAAAAATAACGTTTTTTAAAAATTCCGTTTATTAAATTATTTATATGCTGTATAAATATCTCGAAAGGGATGGCTGATTTTGAAAAATAAAATGGATTTGATCATATTTCTGGTTACCAAATAAGCAACCTTTCCTGAAAATTTCAGCCCGATGCGAGCTTGGCCAATTTTGGCTTATTTTCACCTCCCCCGAGAGACTTGTTTTATCAAATAACTCGAAAGAAGCTAGATGAAAGACATAAATCCAAAAAAGTACCATCTTCTTATAGGCTGAACATTCATTTTTGTCTATAAAATCCAAAGTGCCCGACTTTTGCATATCCCGATCTTTCAGGCTAGCCGAGAGCCTGTTTCTGAACTTTAAACATGCATAACTCGCTTGATTTTCATCGTAAAATAATCATTTTTTTTTTAATCGTTTAATTTTTGCCAGAGTATTCTTCAAGAAATAAATCATTTTTATTTACAAAATTTTAATTTTTATGTCAGAAACCTTTTAAAACTGTAAGTAGCAAAATTTATTTAACACAGATTTTCATTGATTTTTGACCTAAAAGTTATAATGCAGTAATAAAAATGATTTTTTTCTTGAAGAAATAAATACTCAGGGAAAACGTCAGCGATTTAAAAAAAAAATAATTGTATTTTACCGTAATAATCAAGCAAATAATGCATATTTTAAGTTTAGAAACAGACTTTTTTTAATAGCTTTTTTAAGACGAATTTAAGTAAAATCTTAAGGGTAGCTCAGATACGAAAAACACGGGTTTTCACATAAAAGGGGCAAAATCTTTTTGACCTCAATGACCGATTTCGTGTTCACGTTTTTTTTTTGCATTTTATAGGGTCCAAACTACCCAAAAATCAAGATTGTAGTCGCAGCCTCGTCAATTTTTTTTTAAAATTTTTGGTGCTCATAAAATTTGTCCGTTTTAATGGGGGGGGGGGTCAAATCTGTCCTATTTAAGGGGGGTGGGTCAAATTACGAGACTTAGAATAATTAGGAGACTTTGAAGAATCTGGGCTTAAGGACTTGGGATAATACAGATTTATGGACTTAGAATAATATCGATTTAGGGACTTGGAATAATTCAGGTTTAGGGAATCAAAATAGTTTGGGTTTAAAATCTTAATAGCTAGTAAGGTGATAATTACAAATTATAAAAATAGAAAATTGTATTGTAATATTGAGTAACATTTGTATTATACCTAGTCCTCATCTGGAAGTAAACATGTTCCATGCATTTTTAATGAAAATTTAATCATTTTTCGGCAAGGAACTATTTTTTTGCAAAAGTTTTTGTACAGTTTAATTTTTCTTTTTATCTATAGAAGATTCATTCGTTAAAAAAAAGGATGAGAGAATGAAATAAAACGTTAATAACATTAAGGTTTAAAAATTTAAAGCTAAATTCTAGTTATTTTACCTTTGTCGCTGACTTTATTAATTTTTAATTAATAAAATAAAAGTGGTATTTTAATATTTCTTTTATAGAAAAATTGACTTATATTTTAAAAAAAGTAGGTTGCTGATGGCAGAGCGATAAAATTTAGTTAATCTGATAAATAATTACTTAAATAATAATATTTATAATCGACCTTTTTACGAGTACATGATATTAAATATATTAGATATTATATATTAAATGAATTTACAAATTGTCGCCGCTCTGTATGCCTCAATAAAAAAAGAGATGACGATAAGCATCCGCATATAAAAAGCGTGGGCGATGAATTTGTTCATTGAATATCATGTACTAGTAAAAAGGTCGTTTATAAATATTATTGTTTAAGCGTTACAAACGAGTAATAAAAATTATTAACTTTCCTAATTACTTAAATGTTATGCTATATATCCATTCAATATTTCCTCCCGACTTACTTGTTTTTTAATACTGAATTCCTTGCAACAAACTTGCTATCCGTTAAATATTTCCTCCCGACTCACTGTTTTTTTAATACTAAATTCCTAGGGGTATGGGCGCGAAAGCGCATAGTCACGTTATAAAATAGCTCCGTGAAAAATAGTTATTATTTACAGAAAAAGTTTAAAAAATACCAGAAAAATCGGTCATAAGTGTCAAAATAAAACTTATTAAATAAATAAAAATAAAAGAAAAACTCCAGCATAAAAATTAAATCAAGATTAAAAGAAAGAAAAAAGTTGAGAAAAAGTTAGGTTAGAAATGTGGCTTGTACAGATCAAATATAGCATTTATAACACAAGAGTTTAAAATATACAAACAATTGATATAATAATAGATATTGAAAACAGTAATAAAAATAGTCTTGATGAAAATGCCTTGAAAAATAATCTTGATTAATATGTACATAAAAACTAATAATATTTTTCATGTTAATTTATTTTCTATGCAAATAAATTAAAAGGGGGGAGAATGTTAAATAATGCACTATATTAAATATTAATAATATAATAATTATATAAGTTTAATAGTATGCGTGTATTTGTAATATACGTGCGTGTGTGCATAGAGTGTAAGTGCGTGCCTTGAGAAGCGGCGCACAGTGCCCAGTCTTAGGACAACTATTATAGTAGTCACACCTCATTAAAAATAAATTATATATTTTTGTGCTACTAATTATTAGTTTTTTATTTTTTCTTTACATCACCAGTTTCAGTTAATTAATTAATATTATATAAAAATACAGTCTACTAAGCTACTCATCAACAGATTTCTAAGCTTTCAATGGTGTTAGAAAGTTTTATTTATTAATCATTTTTAGCTGACCGAGAAGGAAAACTTCTCAATTTTTTCCTGTACTTATAACATGAGATCATTATTTGGTGCAATACAAATTTTTTATTTTATTTTTTAATTTTGATTTCCAAAGCTCTTATGAACAGTTAAAATACATAATTATTATTATTATTATTATCGTCTTTATTAAGTCAAAGCAAAAATGATTTAATACATAAATATACAATATATGGGTGGTTTTTACAGGAACAGTATACATAGTGTCCCTCCCTTTTATATTCGAAACGAAAGCTCTTTTGAACTTTTTTTTCTTTTCAAAAGTTAATAAATAATTTTTTTTTTCAAAGTCCAAATCAACTACGTATATATTGGTAAGTTAAAGAAAAAGTTTCCTTGAGCCTATGTGATATTAAAGTTTAAAACGTCCGCTTTTACTAATGCGCAGTATATATTTACATGCTTTGTGGGTCTTCCTGCATTTTTTTTTTTACTTAACTACTTATATATGAACTGTGGAGAACTTAAAATTTTAATAATAAAAGGTTTATCAAAAAAAATTTTTCAATTTTAAATTTTTGTAACGCTCATACAAAATAAAAATGTTAAAAACGTCCAGGTCGTTTTCTCAAAGTTTATGCAATATTTTACTTAATGCATCTTGTTTAGAAACATGTTTTGATGAAAAAATAAGGTACCCAAGGTATGAAAAAATTTTGTGGCTTCAATCAAGAGCTATTTAAATATTAGCCTCAAAATGTTAAAAGCGTCCGTGTTAAAAACGTCCGCATAAATAAAAAATCCCATAAGAATAACACATAGAATTTTTTTTACATTTTTAGCAGTGCCATTGGAAATTTTAGGTTATTTGGACCTTGAAAAACATAAAAATACAAAAAAAATTTGAAAAAAAAATGTAATTAATGTTCTGCCATAAACAATAAAAAAATATACAGTTACTGTGCAAACCACTCATATACATTTAATGTATAGTCTTTCTTTGCCAAAACAGCAATGGTTGCCAGGAGGGGTCGTCGGATCGGCCTCAAATTTTCCCAATGTTTTTATAACACTAAGACAGGAAAATCCTGGAATTTTTAGCCCTCTAGGTCTTAAGCAACCCTTGTTATGGCCAATCGAACTCATTGGGTGGCTCTCGATCAGCGTTGGTGCTTTTTGGAAAAATGCTAAAAAATAATAAAAAACAGCTTGAAAAAATAATATGAAACATTACATATGTTGGGAAACCTTCAGTAAGTCCATTTCTGCCTTTAGTTTTTCGGAAAAACCCCGGAAAACTCCGGAAAATGGGAAAACGTGTTTTTGGAAAAACCCAAATAACTCTTTTGCCGCCATTTTTTTTTTGAAAATTTTTCTTTGAAAATTAATTTCAACAGAAATCCCATCAAACTAGCCATAAAATATTTTCTGTTTCGGCCAATAAGGATCCATTTTAGTTTGTTTTTAGATTATTTTTACATTCTTGATATTTACATATGTAATAAACCATAAAAGGTTACATAAATTGACTTTCTTTCTTTCAGAATCAAATAGCCAGGGAAAAAGTAATTGAAAACAAAAAAAAAATTTGCTCTTTTCGATGAAAATTAACCGAGTTAAGGTCAAATAAAGATATTGTCACAAATTACCAAGTTTATACTAATTCCAATTTTATGGTCCATAACGACATTATAACTTAAAAACTACTAACTCGCTTAAATTTTATCGTAAAAAGAAAAGTTTTGGATTACTCTAGAATATGTTTTCCTTGGCTATTCGTTTACCTAAGAAAAAAATTAATTTTATTTACAGAAATTTATTTTTTTTGTTAAATAATGATAATAATCAAAAACAGTTTTTAATATGTTGCATTAGTTTTAGACCAAAAAAAACTTTATGTCGACTAAACTAATTTTTTTCTTGCATCAAGATAGAATCTAATTTTAAAGTTAAACAATTTTGGAACACTGGTGGAAAAAAAAAGAGTTCGAAAAAGTACAAAAAAATTCAAAAGTATAACAATTTGCCGTCTTCGCAATACTTTTATACTTTTTCGAATTGTTTTGAATACTTTGAAATACTTTAAAATAATTTTGAATACTTTAAAAATTTAAAAACTTTTTATTAAATTCGTAATATTTATTTTTTTTATTTTTGCATTTTTCAATTAAAAAATTGTAAATTCTAATTTATTATTCAATAATCTGGGTTTATTCAGAAGAGCAAAAATTTGTTACGGTAACGCGAATTACATTATTGTCAAGATTTCTTATAAGTAGTTGAAAATACATTTTATTAACGAATACAAAAAAGGCGAGAGGCCATCTACGTTTAAAAAAAATATTTAAAATATTATTTTTTTTAAATCTTGTAGATGGCACCTTCTATTTTTTTGCATCTCGTTAATAAAATGTATTTTCAACTGCTTATAAGAATTAAGACTGAATCTTGGCAATTATGTAATTCACATTACCGTAACAAATTTTTTGCTCTTCTGGATAAACCCGGATTATTGAATATTAAAATAATTTTTTAATTGAAAAATGCAAAAATAAAAAAAATAAATATTACGAATTTAACAAAAAGTTTTAACATTTTTAAATTATTCAAAATTATTTTAAAGTATTTCAAAGTATTCAAAACAATTCGAAAAAGTATAAAAGTATTGCGAAGACGGCAAATTGTTATACTTTTGAATTTTTTTGAACTTTTTCGTACTCCACCAGTGAAAAGTTTCTCGATTCTATAGTAAATTTTTAATCAAGGGAACAAAAAAAGCTTTAAATACAAAGGTAAATCGCCCATGCACCAGAGATCTTACATACTCGTTGTATTACACCAATGGTACAAAATAAACTACCAAGTAAACAATAAATTAGTTTGTCTTTTATTATTCTCACTAGTAAAAAGTTCTTAGGACATTAGGTTCTAAGACCGGGTAAGAATCCTCAGTATTAATAAGTTCACGTCCAAACCACGCTGGACGGGGCACTATACTAAAAATTTTGGAAAAAAATAGTTCATTGCCGAAAAATGATTAAATTTTCATTAAAAATGAAAACATTTGTAATTTTTCAATAAAAATCAGTGGTTAACCATATTTTGTAATTGACTACTTTCATAAAAAATTTACCTATTTTTTTGGCAAATTAACTATTTTTTCTTCTCATCGAAAATTTCTTAGACATTGATTCTTTTAACCTGTTGAAAATCGTTGTTATTTTAAATAGCTAAATGACCAATTTATTTTCACTAATTCTAAATTTAGAGAAAAGTCAACTGGTTGAATTTTTGGGATATACTATTACCTACAAAAGACATTAAATTTTAATGGATCTGTGGGAAATTACTGGAAATTTATATGAGATGCATCCTTTAAACCTATTGGAAATTGTTGCCATTTTAGATAGTTAAGTGATCAAATTATTTTAATTGAACCGAAATTTAGAGTGAAATTACTAGGTAAATTTTTTGGGTTTTAAAAAATTTTTTTAATTAGAATTTTTTTCGTAAATTTGGTTCTTTTTTTTATCGATAGAAGTCGTTTGCCTTTTTTTTTGAAAAATTCGGTAGCTTTATTTGGGTTTCTGAATCGAAGTAAGCATCGATTTTTTCATCGTCTTGCATAAGCTCTGAAGTTAATAACATCTGTTAAACTTTTAATCGTATATTTTGGTTCCTCATAGAGGAACCATTGTGATGGGTCAAATTTTGATTTTTGATTTTTTGGCATATAAGCACGTTTTGGGACCTCAGGAAGCTAAAAAACCGGTTTTTAAAAAAAGTCTGTATGTGTGTGTGTGTGTGTGTGTGTGTGTGTGTGTGTGTGTGTGCGTATGTGTGTGTATGTATGTAACCGGTGAAATTTCACAAATTTCACAACCATTATGGAATTAAGACCTAATTTTTTTTTCAAAAATTTTTTCATTAAAAAATCTCAAACTACTTTTTTTTTTTTTTAATTTGGATGTAATACCTCATTTATTTCCATCAAAGTACTTATATTTGAAAGTACGATTTTTACTCGATATCTCGAATCTGATAACTAATTTTTTGAAAATTTTTTTCTCAAAATTTTTTTCACCAATAAATACAAAAAATACCAATTTTTTTTTTCTTTATGGATGCAGTACTTAATTTATTTCTGTGGAATTACTAGTTTTAGAAATATCGTTTATAGTATTTTTTTGGACCTGATACTTAATTTTTTCCTATGAAAGTACGATTATCTAGAATTATCGTTTGTAAAGGAGTTCTCCATCTGATACGTAATTTTTCTAAATTTTTTTTTTCTAAATTTTCTACATAAAATAATTAAAAAAATACTATAATTTTTTTTTGGACGTAATACCTAATTTTTTTCCATGAAAGTACTAATATCTAGAATTATCGTTTTTACTCGTTATCTCCTAACCAATACCTAATTATTCAACCATTTTTTTTTGTTTAATTTTTTACAAAAAAAAATAGAAAAAAACAATTATTTTTTTTTTTTAGGACTTAGTACTTAATTTTTTTCTATGAAAGTATGAATATATAGAATTATTTTTTGTAAAGGATTTCTCTATCTGATACGTAACTTTTTTTTTCAAAATTTTTACATAAAAAAATTAAAAAAACACCATACATTTTTTTCTTTTTGGACGTAGTACTTAATTTATTTCTATGAAATTAATCATATTTAGAATCAACGTTTTCCTAGGTATCATTTTTATTCCTCAATTTAAACATAGCAAAAAATTTTTCTTTATTCCTATAGCTGGTGTAATTATGTCTTCAAGATATAACTACACCAGCTACACCAAAAACTATCTAGCAGACATAATTATCATAAAAAAAGATTATGTACTAGTGTAGAAAAATCTTCTTTTTTTTATGTAAAAATCCTAATTTTTTCCATGAGATGTTAAACTAACAGTATTAAGGATAAGATCATTCAAAGATCATTCTTAGTTTTTCTTATGACATTATACTTTGTTAGGTAAAATAGACCATTAAGAACATTTTGTTATTGCTAATGAGGAACCATAGTGCCAATTACTTGGCAGCGTATTTTTTTAATTTGTATTGTTAACCAGGCTAAAATAAGTTTATATTTTTAGAATCAAATTTTGGTATTATTTTTTTGATATGTTTATTGATTTTAACTGATTGAGTTACTTTTTTTTATATATGAATTGTACTTTGAATCAATTTTATATACATATATATTTGACTCACCGCTAGAGTAAAAAATGTGATTTTAAGTTTCTGATATACTTTTTTGCTGACATATATTTATTTTTTTAAATTTTTTTTATTTTTTGCTTATTCTTTTTTTTTTGAAAGAAAGAAAGGAATTAATGATTTTTTTCTCTATTTATAAATTTTGTGGAAATCTAATTATTCAATTTTAATTATAACGAAACAAAACCAAAATTGGAATTTATTGGTAATAGGTTATGTTTCTGAAAGAAATACTCGTAATTTTTTTTAATTTTTGATTATTTATTGATACATGTAATATATTTTTTAATGCATACATAAATATTTATATTATTTAAATTATTTTTTGTTTTATTAATTTTTTTTGTTTATCAATACAACCGTAACCTCATTTTTTTATTTTTATTTTTTTGTCAAAATTTTTGTGTTTATCTTAAAAACTAGTTAATAATGGCTGAAATTGATAGTAAAAATAATAAAGTAACGCTCAAAAAATATTTTACATATTCAAAAGATAAACAAGGGGACAAAATTGGAATTTGTAATTTATGTAAAAATAAAAATATTCAAAAGATAATTAAAATGAAACAGGGAAACACTTCTGGAGTGAAAATCCATCTTCATATTTATTTACAGTAATACAATATTTTATACGGATCGTTTAGTAAAAAAATAAGCATATCAAATCAGACATCATGGAAGTTTTTGGGAGTTTCTCGAGTTTCATGATTAATAATTAATTTATAATTAATGATTTTTTTTTGTTTAAAAAATAGAAAAAAACATAACTAATAATGAATATTAATTAATATTCAAAATTTCTTGTATCGCTCGATGGCAAGGAGAGTATTTAAATAATTGAAATACTGACAACCTTTACGAGCAAGTTCTTGATTTAAATGAATTTACAAATTCATAGCCTTCATCTTTTATATGCGGATGCGTATCGTCATCACTTTTTTTATTGAAGCATACAAAGTAGCGACATTAGATGAATTTTTAAACTTATTTAAAAATTTGAATTTACGCGGATTTTAAATGTCGGTACAGAAGGTACCTAGCGTTTCAATCAACACTAACACATAGATCTCATCAGTGTAGCTGTGTGTGTTAGTGTATGTGCTACAGACGCTGATGTAAACACGTCCTTATTTTTCTTATATAGTTAACAAATGGCAATTTTAACGCTTGTGAGGACGACTCACATTGCTTTAGCCATCTGTTCTGTATATAGGAAATGATGTTATATATATATATTTATAATATAATTCAAAGTTGGTGTTCTACTTTGGGCATTATTCGGTTCAAGCCCATTTTAAATAACTAATAATGAATATTAATTAATATTCAAAATTTCTTGTATCGCTCGATGGCAAGGAGAGTATTTAAATAATTGAAATAATGACAACCTTTACGAGCAAGTTCTTGATTTAAATGAATTTACAAATTCATAGCCTTCATCTTTTATATGCGGATGCGTATCGTCATCACTTTTTTTATTGAAGCATACAAAGTAGCGACATTAGATGAATTTTTAAACTTATTTAAAAATTTGAATTTACGCGGATTTTAAAGAAAATTTTATTAGAAAAAAACATAGTTTGGGACAGGTTAATCGTTGTTTGCCTGTGTAAGAAGAATCTACCTTTAAATTTTTTTGATGATATTTATTAAATCAACATATTAATAACGCACTATCAGAAAAATTAAGAAGTGAATTTTCAAAAATGCAAAAAAATTTGTTAAATATACTAAACAATAATCAAACGAAATTTTCTTTTGCGGTGGACGGGTGGACTGTTAGAAACGGACGATCGTACCATGGAATCACTACCCATTTCATTGATAAAAACTGGTGCTTTCAATCTGTTGCCTTGGATTTATTACCATCGTTTGGTAAACACAGTGGTATACATATTGCAGAATTATTTTATAAATCAATAAAAATTTATAATCTAGAAAAGAAAATTCAAGGTTTAACTTTAGATAATGTTTCTGCCAATACAACGTTTATTCATGAACTCGGGAAAATTTTTAACAGTGAAAATATAGAATTCAATGTAAATAATCAGCATTTTCGATGTTTTGCTCATATATTGAATTTAGGAGTCCAAGATCTTTTAAAATTAATAAAAGTAGGTGTAGATGAAAATACACAACTAAATATATCTGAAGAAGACGAAGATGAAGAGAATGAAAATGAAGAATGTAACGAAGAAAGCAATAACAATAATAGCAATAACGTTTCACAAAGTTCAATTAAAGTACGCGCAGTATGCAAAAAACTACATTACTCAGAGCAACTGAATATTCACCTGATACTCTGTTGTGCAACAACTAAAGTTTAATTTAAAAAAGTAGTACTTGATGTAAATACTAGGTGGGATAGTGCTTATGAGATGTTGAAATTTTTTTTGGGATTAAAAAAAGCATTGTTACTCATGTTTGATTTAAATGAAGACATAAGAAAGTTTAAGATAGAAGGTCAAAGGAGTTAATATTTTATGGCAATACAAATATTTAATGTTATGCCTAAAAATCTTAAGTTAAATAGCAATTCTAGTCAATTAAATTCTAATAAACATAACTTAAGTTGGTTACATAAGTTATAAAAATGGCTGTCAAATGGTGTAATTATTTAAAGTAATCCACTATTATCAATTTAATTAAATGCATTAACTACAATACAACAAAAAAAAAGCAATAACACAAATATGAAAATTATAACACAATCTATTATAAAATTAAATATTCTAATTCTTTATTGTAATTCTAATATATTATATTATTATGTATATTTTATTGACCAAAGGTTCATGTACAGACGTTATTCTATAAGATTGTGATGATTTCACAATTTGTAAAATACACCTTACATTATAAATAAATAAATAAATAAATAAATAAATAAATAAAATAAATGGGAATCGCTAGAATAAATCTACAAATTATTGCATCATTTTAAACATTTTTCCAAAATTTTGTCGTCAGAGAACTTATTTACTTTGCCAGAAGTTGTTGTAATGTTTAATTTACTTATCGATAAAATTGAAAAAATTACTTTTGCTTTGAATGACAAAATTGATCGGACCAATAATGATGAATTATTGATTTTAGCATATAATGCTGGTCGAGATAAAATCCTTAAACACTACAATAAGTGTAATTGGATGTACTGTGTTACGTTGATTTTCAATCCAAGGCATAAAGTCGCAGCTTTTGAAAACAGTATTTGGTGGAAAAATGAAAGATGAATCGATCAAAGTTTTTAAAGATATTTATAGAAGTAAATATTATAAAGAAGAAGAAATAGAAAATATAGAAATGCCTCGCAAAAACCCAAGAATTGATTCGGAATATTTTCTACATGTGAACTCAATTTACATTGATGAAAAAAGTACATTTGACGATGATTGGATTAGCAAAGAGCTAGATGAATATATAAAATCACCAACAGCACCAAAAAATACAAATATTCTAGAATGGTGACGAAAACACGAAACCATATACCCTTTGGCTAACATGGCAAAAGATGTACTGAGAACATTAGCAACCTCAGTCCCAATAGAACGGTTTTTTTCCGTAGGCTCCTTAGCAATGACAGCCAAACGAACAAGGTTGAAAGGCGAATCATTAAAATCCATAATGTGTATTAATTCTTGGGCAAGATCTATAAATTATGTGAATTTATGTGCGAAATTTAATTAACTTTCATATATTTCTTAATAAAAATTATTATTATTATACAAATTTATTAAATTTTTTGTTACACATAAAAAAATTTTTTGTAGACCGATATCGATATTATCGATATATTGACCCCTTTGATATCGATACCGTATCGAAAATAGGACATCAATATCGAAACATCGTGGAACTCTAAATTAAACTGAATCTAACGGAAAATTAGGTAAATAATTCATTATTATTTTTATTTGATTGTTATTTTTTATGCTATTTTCAATTTTTATTATACTACTTCACCCAGGGCTGTTAAAGTTTACGAGATTTTTTCAAAATTATGAATTAGGTACTATTTACTTTTTCTGTACTGCGGCCCGAAAGTACGTATTTCCCGGACGCTGTGCGTTCGGCAAAAATGTCTTTTCTTGCCACAGTCAGAGAAAAATTTTGTACAATCTTCGGCCATAAATTTATTTTTATATTTATAATATAGAGACATGTTGTACCAGACGACAGCAGACGCTATATTTATACGCTATACTCTATATTATAATGTTTATATGGTATAATATACATACTCTATATTTTATTCTATACTCCTTTTATACATACCAGTGTTGAAAACACATAATAATCAAAATTCGAGCTTTTCGAGCTATTCGACTTGGAGCTCCTGAAGGTCATCTCAAAATTAGAGAGAGAAACCTCATTTTTCTGTATATTATATGTGCTTCTAAGTTTAAGGACTTAACTTAGTCGCGCGCCCTGACGCGCCGTTGTTTCTGGGTAATGCTAAAAATATATGTAAAAAGAAAAATGGTAATACGTACCAAAAACAACTTTTTTCTTCATTTTGAGCTTTAATAAAAGCCAAATTGGCTTCGATAAGGTCGGTAGGGCTCAAAATCTCAAATAACCATCAAAAGTCTTCCCATACAATACAATAAACTTAAAATGTTAGAAAACTTTTATGTAATCGTTTTGTTCATATTGAACATTTAAAAAAGCAAAATTGGACCCCTTTAGGGTTGGTAAGGCTCAAAATCTCAAATTATCTAGTTCGAGTTTTATCTCGAAATAATAAATGTAACATAGGATATTGAAATTCATAAAAAAGTAGTAATTTCACCACAACTAAGCAATGCATATCCTTATATTTATCATGAAAACACTAATATTTGATCAATCCAATAAATTCTTTTATCCCACGAATAAAATCATTGATTAAACCTCTTAAAAAAATTTACAGAAAAAAAAAATGTTTTTAATTACTTATTAACTTTTAACTAAATATAATTTTTGGTACATTATATATTTTTTTTGCTGATTAAAAAATGCAATTTATTTTTTGGTTCAGTTTTTTTTGGACATAAAATTCATGCTAATGAAATTGAACTTTGATGTAAACAAACTTAACCAAAAATTAAATTGCATTTTTTAATCAGCAAAAAAAATATTTAAATGTACCAAAAATTATAAAAAAATAATAAGTATAATATTAAAAATATATTTTTTTGTTGTGGGGTTCAATCACTCTAGTAGAATAAGCCTTTATTCCCATAAGCTTCTACAAAACGTGCCATGGAACATTCCATACAACATTCTATTCAAGGTTATATTTAAATATTATGAATTGGAAGTTTCTGTGGAATGTTTCATGACATGTTCTATAGAACGTGAAATAAAAAATTTTTTTTTTTTTAAATTTATTTATTTATAAAAAATAATAATATATACAATATACATAATTATATGGGTCAATATTCCTTAAGTGTATGTAAGCCTAATTTTTGGGTCTTCAAATCGGTCCCAAAATATTTTTCGCTTAAAGTACTATCGAAAATAAGTTACCTCCCCAATTTTTAGCCTCCTAGGTCTTCTCCTTGATTTTTTACAGCCAAATTACTTTTTTTTGTGCTTTTTGTTTTTTTTAATTTTAAGAAAGCAAAAATTACTAAAAACTCTCTCAGACTCTTATTTTATTGCAAAAATAATAATAAACTTAGGCCCGGATAGAAAATTTTCCTGGCTATTCGATTCCGTGGTTTAAATTTTTTTTCAAGCTGCGCATGCGCGAGAAATAATTTAAAAACGTTCCAACTTCTAGCATTCATAACTCCCCTGCTGACAAACCAATTTTACTTTTTAAATACCAAAAATTTTTGTCTTCATGTACACTTTTGTTTTGTTGTTTGGCTCTCTTAAAAAACTAGAGCAAAAAAACTGATTCCAAAATTTTTATTTTTTAAACATTTCAAATTTCCCGCCAAGTCACGTGACCAATCAAAAATCTTACCAAAAATTTGAATTCCGCGGGAAATTTTACCTAAGGATATATATTTTCATGTTTTTACAAGCTTATATGATGAGGCAGCGAAATTTGAAAGAATTTCCTAGTTAATGTCGATTTAGCACAATTAAAAAAAAAAAAAAATTAGGGTTAAATCCAGCTGAATGGCGTCGTCCTGCAAAATTACCTTCAGCGATTGACCCCAAATTTGACACATGTTTTTATATATATACTAGGGGGCTCCGCCCCCTGCGCGCTTCGCGCGCAAACCCCCGTAGAGTGATTGAAAAAGTGGGTTAGTAATGAGAACAACAAATGTAAAATTTTAAATACAATTTTAATAATTACTTTCAATTAAAAATATTGATTATATTGTTTTTCTTTTATTTTAAAATTAGTGCATCACGATACGATACGATATCGATATTTTAAAATTATTGATATCGTCTCGACAGAACTACTATAAATATCGTATCGTATCGATATCGACGATATTTTTCAGAACATGATATCGTATCGATATCGTATCGTATCGATATCGTATCGTATCGATATCGTCTCGATATTCGATAAAATATCGACATACAAAATAAAAAGCAATTTTTTTTAATTAAAAAATAATGTGACCGACCGTCTTATGTTATTTTTTTTTTTTAAACATACAATAATATAATGCGCCAAAATATATATAAAAGGGTTCTTTCTATTTAATTTATATGAAAACCAAGTATTATAATTGGACAATTTAAAGACTTCCGTTTTTTGACATGACAAACTTATAAGGCACAATTTCATCTATGTATTGCATACATAGGGTCATCGTGCCTAAAAATATTTTTAAACAATAGAAAACCGGTATAAGGGTATACTTGATATAATACGCATACTTATATTTTTTCAAATAATATGTATAGCTAGTTAAATAAATAAATTAATAAATTCACAAAAAGGCGATATCGATAATTTCCGATATTCTCGGCTTTGAATATCGGCGATACGAGAATATCGGCGATATTGCTAAAACATAATATCGTATCGTTATCGATAAATTTAGCAAAGTCTCGTATCGATATCGTATCGATATCATATCGGATTTCGATACGATATCGATATTAATATCGTATATCGTGATGCACTATTTAAAATTTGTTAATAGGTTTATAATTAATTGATTTATCGGCTTAAAAATAAAAAAAAATAAAATCACTTAGTCCCATAAGGACCGGTTTTGTCCAGTAGTAACTTATTGGCCCAAAAGAATCAAATTAGCCCAAAAGTGTCAGATTGGCCCAAAAGTGTCAGAATAGCTCAAAAGTGTCAGAGTGGCCCAAAAGTATCAGAGTGACCCAAAAGTGTCAGAGTGGCCCAAAAGTACCATATTGCGTGGCCTAAAAGTGTCAGACTGGCCCAAAAGTACCATATTGTATGGCCCAAAAGTGTCAGACTGTCCCAAAAGTACCATATTGTGTGGCTCAAAAGTGTCAGATTGGCTCAAAAGTGTCAGAATGGCCCAAAGGTGTCATTCGACAGCGGTTATAACTTTATAATATATAGAGAAAACATGATTCCTCCCAATTATTTAGCCCTCTAGGTGCAAAAGTGCCCACATTGGGCCCATTTAATTTTTTTTGGAAGTTTTCAAATTTACTCATAATCTTTTTAGCCATTAATTTATACAACCGAAAAGATTTAAAAAAATATAATTTCAATAGATACCCCTATGGAAAATTTCCCGGTGAATTTAATTTTTCGGTTGGTATTAGCCTAAAATGCTTCAAGGCACCAGAAAATGAAGATTTCGACCGCAGATACGGTAATTTGAATTTCTAAAAAATCAAAATAAGAGGTCAAAAACTTTTCTGCCGTCTTGAAGCATTTTAGGCTAATGCCAAACAAAAACGCTGCCAAGTAATTGGCACTATGGTTCCTCATTAGTAATAACAAAATGTTCTCAATGGTCTATTTTACCTAATAAAGTATAATGTCATAAGAAAAACTAAGAATGATTCTACACTAGTACATAATCTTCTTTTATGATAATTATGTCTGCTAGACAGTTTTTGGTGTAGCTGGTTTCTATATCTTGAAGACATAATTACACCAGCTATAGGAATAAAGAAAAATTTTTTGCTATGTGTTGATAATTAATGGATATTATGGTGATGGATATGGTGGACTTATTAAAAAGACAAAGTATGTGAATAATAATAGTTTATTGTAACGACGCTCGTTGCTTGGCGTCTCAACGAACACTAACGAATAAAAGGGAGAATATATACAAAAAGGGAGGGAGTACTCCTACACATATATACCATATAATACACATTTACACTACATTTTCCACCCACCACAATTTTACTTATAAAATTGTAAATAAAGTTTTAATATAAAAAATAATTGTGGTAAATGAAACTTCGAAATTTGACTCGAAAATTTTTACAATATGCCAAACGGCTACATAAATTAAAAAATAATTTAAAAATTTAAACAGTTTAATTACAATTGATAAAAAGTTTTCAATTTAAATGCTAATCTGATTCTGAGTTTCACTGATTCCATTAGACCGGCATGAAATCCGTAGACATCAATGGTTTGTAAGACCATTGAAGGCCCAGATCGCATTACACAGTCAATAAGAACACTTATCTTTTTTATAATTTGATCTATGTACTACAGAGAAGTATCATTATAGCATATTAACAAGTTTCATAAAGTTCAGCAAGTAGAACTTTAACCCAATATAAAAATTTTGCTTAAAGTAGTTCGTAAAGTCAATTTAGATCTCCTAAAAAAAAGGTGAGAGTAATAAGGTAGTTTGAGTAAAATTCTTGAATTTAATACTCGCGCGTACAAATAAATAAAGCTTAAGCATGATAACTTAGCTTTCAAGCAAAATCATAACAAAATTTTGATATAGTGGTTTGAGACCCAGTTTAAAAATTTTGTTGAGATTAGTTCTGCAAGTAGAACTCCAAACATTCCCTTTTCCTCGCAAATTGAAAAGGAACATGTGAACAAAATTTTTTTAAACTGTGGTTTAAGCAATATGTTAGCGCAACTTAACAAAGTAGGGGCAATGGAGCAAGAATTATTTTTATAAAGTTAAAAATACAGTAACTTTCACCACCCACCTTGCCGAATTTGCTCATACAACGTTATATCACAATTAGCAAATCAATTGAAAATCCATGTTTCTACAACTACTATTCACATCTCCCTCCTTACAGAAAAAGTAAGCAAATTTACAATTACACAATCTCTAAGAAATTTTACAATTGCAGTTTAAAGAAGTGAGATATAAGCAATAATTACAAAATTAATAGCAAAATTTGAGGCTAAACATTTTTTGAATTCTAAATTTTGTAGTGTTTTAAATTTACATAAATTTGTTTTTAATCAAGTGAATTTAAAAAAAAAAAACAGAAATGGAAAAATAAAAAAAGTTACAAGTTATAAAATGATAGCCAATTAAATATTAATAAATTATCTTAATTAATTTTAATTAATTGAACTTGAAGAGTTCTTGAGTATACTTAATCATATTCTACAGTACAACATTTGACAAAACGCGTACAAATACAATAAATAATGAATTGATGCTAGTTTAACATAAACTGATTGCCTAATTTCAAGTTTTACTATCCTGACTAGACCAGCAGGATATCTGTAGATTCAAGATTTAATAATTATTCTAATAGAAATAATTCTATCACTGATATCACTACTGCACTAGAAATAATGAATTCACATCATGAATAATTGAAAAATAAAATTAAATAAATGTAAATTAAAAGATATTAATATTGGTCAATATGGAACATAAAAATAACAATATAATTATTGCTTTAAATAAAATTGATGGAAAATTATTTGTCAGTCTTATTACTGACCTAAAAGAATTTAAATGGTTTATTTCGGCTCTGTATAGTAGTACGAGCCATCCTCAGTAAAGTATACTACTATACTTCTTTAGATAAACCAAGATTTTAAACTTTTCATGATTCTCATTTATATAACATTAGTATATCATTTCTCTTTCGAGAGAAATTACAGTATATGTTCATCGGTGTTTAGGTAGTACAACACAATATATATACTTAGTCGAATAACAGTTTAATTACTGAAAAAGTATGACTATTTTACTATACACAAAGTAGTATATATATATAGACGAACAAAACTGTAATTCTTGGCATATTTTAGACCCAATGCCAAAAAATTAAAATATAATATTTTATTAATTCGTTCCTTTCATAAATTTAAATTAAAAGATATTAATATTGGTCAATATGGAACATAAAAATAACAATATAATTATTGATTTAAATAAAATTGATGGAAAATTATTTGTCAGTCTTATTACTGACCTTAATACTTATTCAGTAATTAAACTGTTATTCGACTAAGTATACATAAATATAAGTATATGGGCATATCCATTACTTTTCATACAAAAGTGTGCGCACCCATGACTCCGATCGGGCTCAAATTTTCAGGGGTGGTTTGAGGTAATAAAAAACTTAGCCAGCCAAAATTTCAGCCATTTTGCAGGACGGGTTGCCGAGATACAAGCTCTAAAAGGCCCAAAAATAGCTGTTTTTAGCCAATTTTCAAAAATTTACTGGGCTTCAAGGATTAGTCCAAAAAACATCCAGCTGGTCTCATTTTTTTCCTTAAACTTTCAACTTTTACCAAAAAAATTTTCAAAAAGGTTCATGGAGTTGATTTTTACTGGCATTGATTAATGTAAGATTTATTTTATCGAAAAATGCTGATTTTTGAACTTGAATTGTGACTCAGCATCATTGGCTAAAGACTTCCGGTTGGTCTCATTAAAAGCGTCTAGCAAAGACCTTTCAAATGAAACCTTAAATAGCCAGGGAAAAATGAGCTGTTTTTAAAAAAAAATTTTTATTTTTGACCGAAAAATAAGCAAGTTATCATCATTTTAAGATTTTTTAAAAAATTTTCCAAAAATCCCAATTTTAGGGTCATTATACAGTATTCTAACTTGAAATAATGATAACTCGCTTATTTTTCGGTCTAAAATAAATTTTTTTTCTTTGAAATTGTCGAATTTTTTCCTGGCTATTCGAATATTGAAGAAGAAAAATTTTTTGATTGACCCCTTAACCACTTATTGGCCAATATTGGTCCAATTATTACACATTTTCAGAGTCTTATATCTACGAACAGAAGCCAATACCATCGCCCAAATTTTTAGGGAATTTTTTTCAATATTAAAAGAAGCTTCCCTGAAATTTTCAGCCCTTAAAGTGCTCAGAGAAAAATTTTGCAGACGATTAAAATTGTTAAAAAATCGATATTTTCGGAAACAGCAAACTTTCAATTGCTTATATCTCCAGTTCCTGATAAGCTTTTTTAACGTTTAAGGTCTCATTTGAAAGGTCTTTGCTAGACGCTTTTAATGAGACCAACCGGAAGTCTTTAGCCAATGATGCTGAGTCACAATTCAAGTTCAAAAATCAGCATTTTTCGATAAAATAAATCTTACATTAATCAATGCCAGTAAAAATAAACTCCATGAACCTTTTTGAAAATTTTTTTGATAAAAGTTGAAAGTTTAAGGAAAAAAATGAGACCAGCTGGATGTTTTTTGGACTAATCCTTGAAGCCCAGTAAATTTTTGAAAATTGGCTAAAAACAGCTATTTTTGGGCCTTTTAGAGCTTGTATCTCGGGAACCCGTCCTGCAAAATGGCTGAAATTTTGGCTGGCTGAGTTTTTTATTACCTCAAACCACCCCTGAAAATTTGAGCCCGATCGGAGTCATGGGTGCGCACACTTTTGTATGAAAAGTAATGGATATGCCCATATATATTGTGTTGTACTACCTAAACACCGAGGAACATATACTGTAATTTCTCTCGAAAGAGAAATGATATACTAATGTTATATAAATGAGAATCATGAAAAGTTTAACATCTTGGTTTATCTAAAGAAGTATAGTAGTATACTTTACTGAGGATGGCTCGTACTACTATACAGAGCCGAAATAAACCATTTAAATTCTTTAAGTCAGTAATAAGACTGACAAATAATTTTCCATCAATTTTATTTAAAGCAATAATTATATTGTTATTTTTATGTTCCATATTGACCAATATTAAGATCAATGAGATCATAATATTGTTTTATGCAATTTTTCAAATAAGTAATAATAAGAGAGTATAATAACTTAACAACTTTATATCATTTCTGCAAGTAGAGATGATATACAATTTTTCATACACAGAAAATATATTGAAAGTGAGTTTATATCTTAAATCAGCAAGGATTTTGCAAAAATTTTACAAATCAAGCAATCGAACAAAGCAGGTGCCATATTAATAGAATAATCAATTAGTAACAATCACAATTGCCACCCACCTTGCTAAAGCCACTCTAATGAATTAATAAAACTGATAATAATCTAATTTAAATATATTAGTTGAAAATAATACAAACTTCAATTAATTTTCAAAATACAAATATACACCCTCTTCCCCCGCAAAAATTATAAGCAAGTTAACATACAAAATTTAATTTAAAAAACTGTAATCTGCAAAATTTCTATAATTGCAGATTGTAGAGAAGAGGTGTATCTTAGCATGTTAATAAATTCAACTAACAGTTTAAACATTTGAAAAATTTACAATATTTTATATAACAATGATAATAATATTGATTTTAAATAGTTGCAAGATGAATTTAGTTTATGAGAATTTGTAAGATATTCATAAGAGTTTAACACTATTATGGCTCGTAAGAGAAAAATACAGTACTTAACAATACAAAAAAAAATGTAATTTAATGTATCAAGTTAATTTAGTTTGAGTTAAACAATTAGAGCCATATATCAATATGCTAGAATTGATTGAATTCTTACTAAATTAAATAATATGCTAATAGTTAATAAGAGAAAATAGCATTTTGTAATGAATAACAATATTGAAGTGCAGTAGGATTCCAGGATGATCTTGAATTTGTGAGTTAAACAGCAAGCAGGATAAGTGATAAGACATCCAAGTGTGAATCCCATGACACCAACTAGTCTAGCAAAGTAGTTCCACTTAGTTTCAGCAAGTTTGAACCTATGTAACATCCAATATTATTAGCAAAAAATTTATAATTTAGTAATTTCAGTTAGTAAGATCAATTCAAATTTTACAAAATTTATAAGACAAAACTTTAATCCATTTAATTTTAAAAATGTTAATTTAAGAGAAAAACAATTCTTATCTAACATGTCAATGTTCAATAAATAATAAACAATGAAATTCAAAATGAAAATACAATTTTGAAAAAAAATAAAACGTACACTTAGAACACACTCCCTTATATAATATTTTTAATTTAAAAATATTCTCTATTAATTTATATTTTAATTTAAATATTTAAGAGTTATACAATCAAGTGTAATATGCAAATTATTACACCTGAATAATATAATTTCTACTTGATAAAAATAAAAAATTTTAATGTTTTTCTAGATACAAAAATATCAACTTATCTTTTATGTAAAAAAAAGTTGATCACTGAGTGGTTTTATTATTAAGCTGACCCGCGCCTGAATTTGATGCGTTTATCAATAATATTGGTAAATAACCATGAAAAAAAAATAATGTTGTTCGAATTGATGTCGATACTTGATGCTTGTTGAAAAAAAATTTTCTACGTGCTTTCGAATTAAATTTTCTCCTTAAAAAACTATTTTGTAGATAAGTTGGTTCGTAATCCTGGGATGCCAAAAATGTTGATTTTGACACCTTCATTGCTGTAAATTAATCCATTTTGATTATTACTGTGATGCAAGTTCACACTTACGTAACGGCACATGGTTTTTTGAAAAAAAAATTGCACATGTTTTCACATAGTTTTTTTTTTTAAGATAAAATTTGCGCTGATTTTTTTTTATAGGTTCTATAGTCCAGGGATGCCAAAAATGTTGATAATTAATGGATATTATGGTGATGGATATGGTGGACTTAATAAAAAGACAAAGTATGTGAATAATAATAGTTTATTGTAACGACGCTCGTTGCTTGGCGTCTCAACGAACACTAACGAATAAAAGGGAGAATATATACAAAAAGGGAGGGAGTACTCCTACAAATACATACCATATAATACACATTTCCACTAAACTATGCTTAAATTAAGGAATAAAAATGATACCTAGTAAAAACATTACAGGAAGAGTGGGAGGTTGGAGGGTGATGGATGGAGCCAATGGCAGCGACCATAATTACATCACCTTCAAAGTGCGTAATAGGGTTGTTAATCGGCCCCCGTACAAAAAGCGCCCGCTAGGCTGGAATGGGTCAAAGATGGACGATGACAGATTTGTGGATTATCTTCGTGAAGAGTTCTCATCTATCCCAGCCTGGCCTTGAGGACCGACCACCCCGCGAGAGGCAGAGACTCTTGTCAAGAGGGTAACTGCTCTTCTGAGGGGAGCTTGCGATGCCTCTATGCCGCGTAAACGGCCTTGGAAGTGGGACGATATGTTGCACTCCCTCGAGCAGGTATTCAGAGTTCCGGATTATCTGAGAAATATACTCAGAGATTACCTCCGGGACCGATACCTGCGCTGGGACACGCTCGATGGCACAAGAGGTAAAGTATTAAGCGCAGGCATAGCGCAGGGTTCAGTTCTGGGCCAAAAAGAAAAAAATGTTCATTGGATGGGGTATTCGAAAAAGTTTGGCTTGGCAAGGGGGGTAAAAAATTGACGTTTTTAGGGGGGGGGGGGGGGGGGTGAAAAATTGACGCTTTTTGGACTTAGAATAATTTGAATTGGGAGTCAGACCCTGATAACAAAAACAACTTAGAATACTTTAAGTTTATGGACTTAGTATAGTATATATTTTCAGGATATATTATAATTTCGATTTTTGGATTTATTACAATTATGAATAAACATGTTCCATGCTCATTGGTTGTGTAGTTACACAAACCAATTATAAATTTTTTTTTTATGTAAAATATTTTTAAAAAAAAATTTTTTTAAATTACGTATCAGATAGAGAAATTCTTTTCAAACGATAATTCTAGATATTCATACTTTCATAGAAAGAAATTAAGTACTAAGTCCACGGTGACCTGGAAGCGTTTAATTATTCGATCAAAATGACAAAAAAAAACCGTATGGTGGGGTGTTTTCTACACTAAAAAATGTCTACGAATTTCCTATCCGGACCTTCTATCCAGCTACTTTAAGCGTTTGCTGTCAATATTTTCATATTTTCAATATTGTCTTGATTTTTATAATGTATTTCCTTAAAATTTAATTCTGAAAAACGACAAAATTCGATTTTTCTCATATAAGACGTGGTCGATTTTCTGGGGAAAAAATGTAACTGACCCTCTTGTAAATAATATTAAGAAAAACATATTTTGAAAACTGATAACCTTTTATAATGGATTTCCTCAAAATTGGGACCCTGAAACACGACAAAAATCGATTTTTCTCATATAAGAGGTAATCAAAAGCGAAAATAAATGGTTTCATCGGATTCCTAGGGAAAAAATACATAAGTATCTTTAGTAAATAATATTTAGGAAATTTTATTCAATTTTATTGATGTTATGAATATAAATAAAACTTACACTATAGTATTTGAAATTTCATCAGGGTTTTCACTATCATTTTATTTTTTAGATACGACCGGGAGAAAATCGATCATGTATCCCCATACATGACCATATATGAAATTTATACGTTGCCATGCATGACCATATATCGGCATACATGGGGATGTATCATTATGAATTGATTATGTCTCTGTATGATTGTGTATAATCAAGCATTTTCATACATGGCAATGTATGGTCATGTATGGTCATGGATAAGAAAAAAAAATTAAAATTTTTTTTTCAATATATCCCCATGCATACCCATGTATGAGCATGCATCGGAACACATTTTCATGTACAAGTGAAAAGAAAAGGCAAAATTTATAATAAGCATATGCTTATACGGGTACACGCGTTATAAGGTTTTTAGACTGTATCCTACTCGTCTGGGGTCTATTAAAATTTTTTTGCATAATTTTGAAATTTTTTCTCCATCAGATTTTATTGGCCAGAAAGTTAATTTATGTATGAAGATTAAGAATGTTATGAACCGGACACGGAAATTGTCCGCTAGACATTTTTGGTGTTGCTATTTTCGCCAAAAATAGGCGTCTTTTGCTATTTTTTCACGTAATTAAATTCTTGTTTAGTTACAATCTATTTTAATCGATTAAAACTGATCAAAATCTTTAATGTAGATATTTAAAAAGTCTCGCAATTAAAATTGTGCCATTGTGGTGGCGTCAATCTTAGCCTAAATATGACGAAAAACAATTAAAAAATGAAAATTTTAATAATTTAACAAAATGGAAAATACTCACACAAAAAATGGGTACTGGGTGCTTCTTGATCATGAGTTAGCCAGGTAAAGTGGAAAATTCAAAGTGGCTGACTAAAACTTAGGGCAAAATGCAAATAAAAAGGGCCATTTTTTATGTTTTTTTTTTTTTTAAATTAATCGTTTAAAAATGACAATTATTTTACCCATTTCCACAAAAGTAATAAAGTAAAAAAAAAATAATTTTCATTTGTTCCCATTGCAATCACCCCCCTTCCTCCTAAAAAATTCAAAAAATGAAGTTTTTCTTAAGTTTTAAAAAACCCAAAACCAGCTTTATTTTTCTTAATTTCACACGATTTTTTCAGTCCGACGTATTTTATTTTCTGATTTTCTTTAAGGCCCCATCTACAGAAGCCGTAAAATCCAGGCGCACCGCAAACCCAAGCACAACGCAATGCGCAGAAGAAGATTTTGTGTATATCGAGTTGCGCAGGAGACAAAATTCGTTTCTGTGCATCGCGTTGCGCTCACGCTTGCAGTTGCGACCTCCTTTTACGGCTTTTGTAGATGGGGCCTCACAGCGCATTGCGTTGAGGCTACACTTGCAGTTGCAACTCCCATTTATTACGGCGTTTGTAGAAACAGCCTCAAAAACTCCATCTACGAAAGACGTAAAAAGGGGCGCAATGCTTAGAAGAAGATTTTGTGTATTTCGAGTTGCGCAGTAGACGAAATTGGTTTTTGCGCATTGCGTTGCGCTCCCGCTTGCGTTTTCAACCCCATTTTACGGCTTTTGTAGATGGGGCCTAATATTTGATGATCTCAAAATCCGCAGGAGTTTCCGTTTTTCCACAGTTTTCAATTTTAAGCACTTATGAAGATTTTTTGATTTTTAACAGCTCCAAGATAACGGTGAAGGCAAGAGGAGGTGGAGGAAAGGGATTAAAAATGAATAAAGTGAAATTTTTTTTCCGTATTACTTGTGTATAAAATAGATGAATACGTTTAAATTAAAGAAAACGCAAAAAAATATATATTTTTATTTGAATTTCGCGCTAATTTTCAGTCGGCCATTTTGAATTTTTCAAAATAGCAACAAAAAAAATATTTCGTGCTTCTGGTTCATAAATTTCTTAATTTTCATACCTTAAACTAACTTTCTAGACAATAAAATCTGATGGAGAAAAAATTTCTCGTTTTACACATATTTTAAGGTAGGGTGCTACTTGGCTCGCCCGCGGTGTCAAGCAAAATCCGCAAATTAGTTTACAGGAAAACGGGAAGAGATAATGGAAAAATTTTTTGGGATATAATAAATGAACTAATAAAGTATGTAAAAAAATTTTTTTAAATTAATTTTTAAAATTTTTTATGTGTTTAAATTTCATTTGAAGTTCAAGAATTTTCGCCGGAAAGAGCCGATGATACCTAAAGTACCATTGATAACTAAAGTTTGGCAGCACCTAAAAAAAAAAAAAAAAATAAAAATATAATTAATATGAGTATGGTTATCGCGTGAACTATAATTTTTAATTTTGGCCAAAAAAAAAAAAGTTATAAAGATTTTAAAAAAAATTTCGAAAAAAAAAATCACTTTTTTTTTAAAATCTTTATAACTTTTTTTTTTTTTAGTTCATTTATTATATCCCAAAAAATTTTTCCATTATCTCTTCCCGTTTTCCTGTAAACTAATTTGCGGATTTTACTTGACTCCGCGGGCGCGACAAGTAGCACCCTATCTTAATTTTCAGCGGAATATAAAATATACACATATATATTCAACTAATATATGAAAGCTTTGAAAAAATGCGTAAATTAGTAAATTTTAAATTTATTTTAGTTTTTTTTTGTTAAATAGACCGTACTTCTATTGTTATATTGAGATAAATTTGTTTTTTTGCCGAAAATAGATTTTTACTAATAAAACTTAGGTTGCATTTTTAATAACATATGAAAGTAAAAAAATTTTAATAATTTAAAAAAAAATTAAAAATGCCTACACTGTAAAAAGTAACTTTCTTATATTAACAAAAAAATTAGAACATTTTCGAAAAATTAGTAAATTTTCGAAAAAAATCGTATATTTACTAAATTTAGAATATTAACAAAAAATTCGAGTATTCTCGATTTTTTTTGTGAATTCGCAAGAAAAATTAATAATTTACAATTTTTTTTCGAAAATTTACAAAAAATAGTTGTAAATTTACGAAAAATAGTTACGAATTTACAATTTTTTTCGTAAATTCACAAAAAAAATCGAGAATTCTCGAATTTTTCGATAATACACTAAATTTAGTAAATTTACGATTTTTATCGAATATTTACAAAATTTTTTGAAAATTCACTAATTTTTCGAAAAATTCTATTTTTTTTGTGAATCTAAGAAAGTTACTTTTTACAGGGTATGCATTTAAAAAAAATATATAGAAAACACAATTTTTAGTTTTAAAACTAGGAAAAATTTAATTTTTGGTAATTATATTTATTTCTTTTTTTTAATTATTTTTTTTTTTTTTTTTTTAATAAATTAAAAATAACTTATATATTGTCATGTATGATCATAAATGGGAGTATTCAGTCATACAGAGACATAATCGATATATGGCCATGTATCACCATGTATGAAGACATTATTGCATGGCCATGTATGGGGATACATGATCAATTTTCTCCCGGGCGATATTTTTTACCAAAGTTATTGCAATTTTAATGACGCACGTCAATTTTTACATTATTTCCATACTGTGAAAATATTCATATTATGTATGTGTTCATTAATAATGTTATTAATGTTATTATTAAACTTATTATTTATATAAATTATTTAATAAAATATTAATTATTTATATAATAGATAAATTATTTTAACTGTTTTTTATTTCAATAATAGTTTAAATAAGATTTAAAATTATTTTTTAGAAATTCAAATTATCGTATAAGTGGTCGAAATCTTCATTTTCTGGCTTCTTGAAGCATCTCACGTAAAAAAATTAAGCTTAATTTTGGGTAAGCTTACGGACTTACCTAAAAAGACTTAATTTAAAAAATTTTTTAAAAGCCTTTAAGCCTTTATTAAAAAAATTTAATAAAGGCTTAATTTTAAAAATTAAGTCTTTTTAGGTTATTCCGTAAGCTTAATTTTAAAAATTAAGCCTTTTTAGGTTAGTCCAGTTTAATTCAGTAAGCTTACCCAAAATTAAACTTAATCTTTTTACGTGGAATTTAGGCTAATACCAACCAAAAAATCTAATTCACCGGGAAATTTTCCATAGGGGTATCTAATGAAAATATTTTTTTTTAATGCATCTTTTTGGTTTTACAAATTAATTGCTAAAAAAATTATGAGTAAATTTGAAAACTTCCAAAAAAATTCAAATGGGCCCAATGTGGGCACTTTTGCATCTAAAGGGCTAAACAATTAGAAGGAATCATGTTTCATATATATAAAAACATCTGAAAAATTTGGAGTCAATCGGTGAAGATCATTTTGCAAGACGACACCATTCAGCTGGATTTACCCCTATTTTTTTCTGTTTTAATTGTGCTAAATTAATCGATATTAATCGGGGAATCCTTTCAAATTTCGCTGTCTCAACATATAAGCTTGTAAAAACATAAAAATATATATCCTTAGGTAAAATTTCCCGCGGAATCCAAATTTTCGATCAGTGTTTTAATTGGTCACGTGACTTGGCAGGAAATTGAAATTTTTAATAATTGAAAATCTTGAAATCAGATTTTTTGCTCTAATTTTTTTTAAGGAAGCCAAAAAATAAAACAAAAGTTTTACCATAAGAAGCATACATAAAGACAAAAATTTTGGGTATTTCAAAGTAAAATTGGTTTTTCTGCTGGGGAGATATTAATGCTAAAAGTTGGAACGTATTTACTCGATTTCTCGCGCATGCGCAACTCGAAAAAAATTTTGAACCACGGAATTGGATAGCCAGGGAAATTTTCTATCCGGGACCAAAAGGAAAAGCTTTTTTTGCAAAAAAATAAGAGTCTGAGAGAATTTTTAGTAAATTTTGCGCTCTTAAAATTTAAAAAAATAAAAAGCAAAAAAAATCTAATACGGCTGTAAAAAATCAAAGAGAAAACCTAGGAGGCTAAAAATTGAGGAGGTTACTTTTTTTCGATAGTACTTTGAGGTAAAAATATTTTGGGACCGATTTGAAGATCCAAGAATTAGGTTCTCATACACTTGAGGAATATCAACCCATGTAGAACTGTATTTTATATTAAATTTTCATCAATGTTATCATCAAAATTAATGTATTTAATTTAATATAATTAATAAAATTGAAAATTTAAAATGATAACAAAATTTTTATTAAAAAATATATTAACAGTGACAGTAATCATAAAATATAAAAAAATTATAATTGGTCCCCTTGAAATTTGGACCCTAAAAGGCAACGAAAATCGATTTTTCTCCTTCAAAACGTAGTCAAAAACTAAAATAAATGGTTTCATCGGATTCCTGGGGAAAAAATACTAAAAAATATGAATTGGAACATAATTTTAAACGTAATTTTAATCCACTGGAAAAACTGAAAGTTTTGAGAAAATCCCAATTCTAAGGAGGCCAAAAAAAAACTTTCGAGAGCTAACTCAAAGTTTACTAACACTTTCTGTTTTACTAACACTTTCGTGGGCTCAAAAATCGATGTTTTGGTCTAAATCCAACGAGAAACTTATTTTTTTTACAAATAAAATTTTTTTTTTTAATTTATTACTAAATATAAACTTGAACTTAATGACTCTAACCGTAATAACTTTTTAATGTACAGAAAAAAAGAATTTAAGCAATTAAATAAGAATTATAGTAACTACTAAAATTTTATATCATTGGAAGGGATAATGAAGGAAAATATAAGTATATAAAATACAGTTTTTCAGCTTGTAATATATTTCTATTAAAATATTCTTATTAGTAATTTGTTTGGAATGATGGTGTACTTTGTATTGGCTAGAATATCGTTATAGTACAAGCATAGCTGGTGCCAATACGCTTATTAATACTCACTACTCATGAATGCGATTAGGTTTTATGATGTTGATAATTTTACTTCTTTAGGTCTACACTCCATGAAAATAACTCTAGTACTGAAAAGCCATTATTTACGGACAATGTATTTTTATTTCTGTAACAGGAATTTTACATGTAAAAAAATATTTTTTATTCATTTATATTAAAATAATTTAAAATTTAAATTAATCATTTTTGCCACTATTTTATCGGCAAAAACGATCACATGCTTCCATCGGAACGTGAACGCGAACTTCCGCAAAAGAAAGAACACGACTCGAACCGACGCCAGTGCACGCCGAGTTCATGCGAGATCAACACGTTTCTCATAATACTCGAGCATACGTTTAAATTCTATAGACATAAATAAAACTATTTCATTCCTTTTTCTAAATTTTTGGATAATTAGTAACTTCACGCGAGTTAAAGAATCTGTGCTTTTGCTTAATTCTCGTGAAGTGAAAAAATTGTGTGATCGTTTATTCATTTCGGAGTCAAAGCACGAAGTCGCTGAGACTCCATTTTTGATAAATTCCGGCTTGGAATTTATCGATACATTGTATCTCGTTTACGTAAATTTGGTCTTAACCAAGAGGTTCTAGTCAAGGAGCATCTCTCGGAAAGGTAAAAAGAAGATATCTCATTTTATACGCGAATGTACTCCACGACGATTTATTTAGGTTATCTTATAGAATATAGCTAAAATTTTTGTATACGAAAAGGCGCCCTTTTCCCTTTTATTTTTACGGTTTCTCCTTTTAGTTAAATTCAACCCTTTTGTTTTGGTTATTTAATTATTTCCGGTTTAAGAACCGGTGGCGCTTAACATTTATTTTGTAATATTATAAATTAGTATTTAATATTTTCTTTTATTTTAATAAATCAAGTAAATAATTATTGTTCATTAATCACGTTTTTTTTTGTTATTTACCGCCCCTTAAAATATTTTTTATTCAGATACACGTGGTAGGCAACGAGCGAGGCACGGTAAGTTGAAGGCGCCGCACGTTGCTCCAAAAATTTATCTAATAATTTTTATTTCCTTCTATTTTCCCATTTATTATTATTTTTACTTTTTTATATGACACCGGTCATATTTTTGGCACCCAACGTGGGGCCAGAAGATTTGCGTAGAAAACTTCAAATCGACCAGCTCTTAGATAAGAAAATTACTAAATTCTCCGGAAAAACTTCCGAAGATCCGGAAACAGCCTCAATAGTGCGGCAATTTCATTATTATTATCGAAAGAGGACCTATTTAAAAATTTATCTAGCGTATTTACCGGTGACACTTTAGATTGGCTTGAAGTCAAAAATCCTGAGCTACATACTTATGACGATTTCATTTTTGCCTTAATGCGATTTTACGGTAAACAAAACTCGCAAAGAAATATACACAGCAGGCCAAAAACCGCTTTCAAAATAAGGGTGAGGATATCACATCCGTTAATGCAATGATGAAAATCTTCAGTAAGTTTGAACCAAAGCTTGACCTTCAGTTCATGCTTGACCTAACGCATTATAATCTTAATGTAGATTATTTAAAATTCATTAATCGTGCACAATTTCGGACCTTTGAGGAACTATTGAACCTTGGCAAACAAGTTGATATCCAATCACAAAAAATGAAAAACCGAATTGATACCCAAAAACAAAATTCGGCTAAGAAACCAAAACGGTAATACAGTAGCTGTTGCAGCCCCTATTAAAACTCAGCCAAATCAGAGTGATAATAATCCCAAACCAAATAACAATAATAATAATAAATCCAATAACAAAGGCAAATCCGGTAACGCAAATAATCCAAAACCCCAAAACAATTCGGGAAATCCTCAGCAAAATCTCCAACAAAAGCAGAAATCCGGCAACAGTAATAACCGAAATCAGAAAAAATCTGCGAATTTGGGAAATAATAGTAATAGCAGCAAAACTAATGCAGCTACGCAACCGAAAACTTCAGTTACTCCGGCTACGCAACAAAACTCTAATGTTAACAAATCGCAATCTACGGTCGACATGCAAAACACCAAGAACCATAATTGCGGTAAATTTGGCCACCGAAATGCTTAAATGGTCAACTAATTCCGTAATCAATCAATTCAGACCCAAGATTTATTCCGTTTATTTGGAAACCTTTGCGTTCAAAAACGGAAAATCTTGTGGAGAACTTCTCCCGGAAAAACTCCGTTAAATTTAAAACTTCAGAAACAGCTTCTAGTCCTAATGTAGCCTTGAATTTCGGTAATATTTGTTCTAAAGAAAATCCAGGCTTTAGAAATCCTCGAGATGTTAGTTCTCAGGAAAATTCAAGTGCTTTAGCATTGAATTCTGGAGATGTAAGTTTTGCGGATTTATCACAAAATTTAGGTAATCAAACAACACCTTTTGGTAGAATTAGGACTTTACGCCATGTTTTTATCATATCTTCACAAAATTTCATATCTGGGTCTTGTTCTGCAGTAAAAGATGTCACATCTTCTCTCAGAACGTTTACGTTCGATAATAGGTATTATTTTGAAATTCACCTTAACAATCGCTTGTTTTTTGGTTTACTTGACTCCGGTTCTACTAGAACTTATGGAGGCAAAGCAATCGGTGACTTAGTAACTTTAAGTGCACAAGATATGACTATGACTGTTGCAAACAACATAGAAGTAAAATTATAATAATTTTTTTTTTTTAACATGGAACATGTTCATTGGATGGGGTATTTGAAAAAGTGCGGCTCGGCAGGGGGGGGGGGTGAAAAAGTGACGCTTTTAGGGGGGGGGGGGTCACAAATTGACGTTTTTAGGGGGGGGGGGGGTCAAAAATTGACGTTTTTAGGGGGGGGGTCAAAAATTGACGCTTTTAGGGGGGGAGTCAAAAATTGACGTTTTTAGGGGGGGGTCAAATGGACTTAGAATATTTTCGATTCAGGGACTTTTGGTGCAGAAGTACCTAGGGACCTATGGTGCAGAAGTACCTAGGGACCTTTGGTGCAGAAGTACCTAGGGACTATTGGTGCAGAAGTCCCTAAAGACCTTTGGTGCAGAACTACCTAGGAACCTTTGGTGCAGAAGTACCTAGGGAGCATTGGTGCAGAAGTACCTAGGGACTATTGGTGCAGAAGTCCCTAAAGACCTTTGGTGCAGAAGTACCTAGGAACCTTTGGTGCAGAAGTCCCTAAAGACCTTTGGTGCAGAAGTACCTAGGGAGCATTGGTGCAGAAGTACCTAGGGACCTATGGTGCAGAAGTCGCTAAAGACCTTTGGTGCAGAAGTACCTAGGAAGTTTTGGTGCAGAAGTACCTAGGGAGCATTGGTGCAGAAGTCCCTAAAGACCTTTGGTGCAGAAGTACCTATGGAGTATTGGTGCAGAAGTACCTAGGGACCATTCGTGCAGAATTTTTAAGAATTCATTATAAAAATTAATAAAAAATAAATTCATATTCATATTATTTAAAAAACTATAATAATTTGAAAATTTAATTAATTTAGTTCATTTTGATGTCTAAGCAGCATGATTTCTATAATAAAAATCTAAATATAAATATTTGCATATAAATATTTATATTATGAACACAATAAATACTTTATTATCAATGTTATAAATGAACATGTTCCATGCTCGTTGGTTGTGTAGTTACACAAACCGGTTATAAATTTTTTTTTTTTTAATTACAGGGGTTTCTAGGTTTTTATTAAAGGTTGCTGTAAATTATGTATTGCTATTTTGTATTAGATGCTATTTTGATAACACCATCTATTAGTGAATCGTTTAGTAATGTAGGATTATATTTTGAATGAGGGGCCACTAATTTGAATTCTCTGAACCTTCTTAAAGATTTTTCAACGTAAATGCGTATGCTTGCGATTCTATTAGTTAAAAGCACTTCAGCTTTCGAAGATTTTTCAGTACTTTTAACGCTTGGAGGTGTAACCAGTTGTATATTTTTTTTCTTTAAGGGGATGTTTCGATAATTTGAAAATTTTTTTCAATTTTTTTTTTTCTAATTTTGTTTAAAAAAATCTTAAGAATATGTAAAAAAAATTTTAAATAATATCTGTAACCGTTTTCGAGATATTAATATTTTTGTAAGTAGTTACGCCCTGAAATTATTAAGCGGATCAAACTTTAAATGCGTTTTTCTCAAAATAATAATTTTGAAATCGGTATGCAGCATATCTCGAAAAATAATGCAGATATTGACATGAATCTTTTTTTAATGTCTTCAATATCTTATTGGCCAGTGCGTAAACTAAAAAAATTACATAAATTTGCAATTTTCTTTTCTATATTGCAACTTTTAAATGAAATTCCGTGCACTAAAAACGGATTTTTTTTTTATTTCAATTTTTGTTTTGTTTTTTTTTTAATTTAAAAATTTTTTTTAGTTTACGCACAAGATAAATTATTAATAAATAAAAACCTCATTGGAATTTTTTGTTTCGGACCACCTAAACTGACGTAATCGTGCATACCGCAAAAGACCTCATCGCCGCGGCCTCAACTTCATGGAGCTCTGTATCAAAAACTATGCATAAAAAAAAAAATAAATAATAAAAGTTCATTTATGACTTACTTGTAGCTGTAAAAAAAAATTTTATTATTTTAAACAAATTCACTAAAAAAAAAGATTTTGAAAAATGTCTTATTTTTACCGAAAAAAACGAAACATCCCCTTAATAAAGCAGTTATGTTTTTGAAACCTTTATCAGCCATTAACCAACATGCATTAGTTAAAATGTCCATAATTCCGTTAGTTTCAAATAATTTAATATTACTAACGCGTCTTGAATATCTCTATCAAACAAATATTACCAAGCCATTTTGTGTAATGCTTAACAAGTACTTAATTGTGTTACAATGTTTATGCTTACAAACAGATTGGTGCAAAGCGTTACTGGAATTTGTAATCCAAATTAGACAATCAATAATTGCAAACACTTTACTATAATTTGCCCTAAAAGGTATAGATAGGCAATAGACTTCTGACTGTTTCTTCGTTAGGAATATACATAAGCGTTTTTAGTAATCCATTAATTTTTGGTACTGTGGGCCTAAAGATTCTTGCAGCATTGGATGCACAATACCCAAACTAGTTCCCTAATCTTGATTTTACACCCCTTTTGAATCTAAGTTTTTACTCCTTGATGAAGTTTTATGATATTTTAAATTTTTTATTTGAAATTTTTTTTATCAGAAATCTCAAAAACCCGCTGATATAATTTTTCAAGTAAAAATAAAGCCTTTTATGAAAGTTGATTTTCTATCCCTTTTCAACCTTATTTTCCAAGTTTTATGATTTTTTTATGGTCATAATTAAAATTAGCAGCCTTAAAAACCCCCCGTTACAGTTTTGTAAGTAAAAATAAAATCTTCTTTGAAAATTGATTTTTCACCCCTTTTCAACCTAATTTTCCACCCCTTAATGAAGTTTTATGATTTTTTTGATTTCATATTTGAAATCAGCAAACTCAAAAAGTAAAAAGAAAACTTTTATAAAATTTTGTTTAATTTTTTTTTTTTTTTAAACTTGTTGGAGAGTATTCGACAATATATTGATTGATGCTGCCATCTGATCTTATACATACTTTAATCGGAACGATAAGTCGCCCCGCTCTTTCTATGTCATATCAGTTAGTATATTTTGGGACTTATAGAGACGCGTATATGCATATTAATGTACAATAAAACTCAGATTAAATATTATAAATAAAACTCAGATTCACTCAGATTCACTCAGATTAATAATAAATAAATATTTAGAAAGTTAAATAAAGTGTTGTTATTTTGTGTCATTTATTGTAATATAATCTAAGGATTATATTCATCCATCAGGTTAGGGTCACCAGCCACGCGTTTTATTAAATTTAAAAAATTTTGTAAGTAGCCTTTAAATATAAAAGAAAAAATAGACATATAAATATACATGCTCAATCTAAACAAATAAACAAAAATAGAAGCATTTCTTTGTTATTTAGTTTGAATAGATTAGATTTTTTTTATAAATGTGCATGACGCGGCAAATTTTTATTCAATACGCATTGTACATATATATATACACACACATTCATGTAGTATACGCGTAATACACGTCTAGTATAGTATGTATAAAATGACGAGAGAGAAAGAAACACCCGTGTTTAAAATGTTACTCACTCGACGAAGTTAGTTTAATTTTTCCGGTATGAGTATGTTACTCGAAAAAAAATAATTAAAATTTTTTATTTTACTCGCATTTTTTTTCGATTAAATTTTTTTTATCTTATTTTTCAAAATAGATTTAAATAATTTATTAACATATACACACATAGGTATACATTAATATAACTATATGGTTTCATAATCATAATAAAAATTATACATAAATTACTTATGAAAGTGATTTATATGTAAAATAAATATATTTTTACAAACTCAGAGCAGAATTTTAATTATACAACTAATTTAACAAAAATTATTATAAAATATTTAACATTTATAAATGTTTAGAAATTATTTAGAACACATAATATACTGATAAAAATCAGACCATTGACCGTAATTACAGAAATTAAACTGTGGTACAGTTTATATTTTTGAAATTACTAGTCCAACAAGCATTAAATATGCATGGACACGGTATCTTGTTGAGGTCATTTTAATATGATACATGTGTACGATCGACTTCTGGAGGGAATCTTCACTGTGTTCGTGATTTTTAACTTCAGAAGGGCACATATATTATTATTGGCATGATTAAAACATGATACTAATTTTTCAAATAAATTTGAAAATCGAGGTTCGTTTTTCAAAGTTATATGGAAATTTTCTCAGCACAAAACAAAAAGCTATTGTTTGGTAATCAGATTTTTTAATTAACTAGACTCGAATATCTGCTGAGAATGGTCAATTGGGAAGTTGAATCAATTATGTCAGATGTTATAGAAGTGAATTCTACTGATTCCAAGGACACAGATCCAAACTCAGAAACCAATACTAGTAATGCCACTGGTGGTGCTAGTAAAATAATAGGTATTTTCCTTAACTTTTATTTAATAAAAAAAAAAAAAAAAAAAAAAAAAAATATTGTTTGTTTGTAAATATTCTGAATTAGAATACTCAGACTCAGATGGATCCAAATTTATTTTAATAACTAATAAATATAGTATTAAAATATAATGTAGACTCAGAATTAGACTCAGATTTTAAATCCAAACATTAGCAATTTGAATATAAATATTTACAAAATATATACAAACAATATAATAAGATAAACAGTATTTAGAGCAAATATAGAAAAGTGGTTAATAAAACCAAAACTCAGATTAAATAAATAATTATTTTCAGATAAAACTCAGAAAAAAGTTACTGACTATTTTCAAAGGTCAAAAATGACTCATGAAAACAGTAATAATAGTAACAATATTCAATATTCTGAAGTAACAATACAACTAGAACCCATAAAAGAAATATCAAACTTATTATGCAGGACTATGGAGGCAGCCCAGAAAATCGTAAGCAACTGTTTAGAATTAAGAAATAACAGCAAGAGCTCGCCAGTAAACAACAATCAATTTTTAAATTCAACAATGAGTAATAACGACACAATAGTCAGAAATGATCAAGCAACTAGCTTAAACTCTGATGTAAGCACAAATTCAGATAATGTAAATAATATAATGTTAAACAATACTTTAAAATGCTTACAACAAACTATAAAACAAATAAATGAAGTAAAAGTTGACATAAACAGAGAATACAAACTAACGAATAAAATGTCGTTCAGTTTATGGTACGATTTTCTGAAATCAGAATTAAAATCATTTGAATTATTCGATATGATAGGTCCTGCTGCTACAACGTGTACATATACGTATGAAGATAAAGAGAGACGAAACATTAAAGTTAGAGACATAATTATAAACAGAATTCACAACTATTATCACAAGCAAATAGCGGATATAACAGATCCCAAGAAAATCATTGAATTCTTAAAAGAATATAAGAGGATAGAATCAAATACCTCGAATTCAGCAATAAGACAACGCTTACAGAATATACGGATGCACCCAAAAGAAAAAGCTGTAGAATTCATAAACAAGTTTGAATCAATTTTAAGAGATGGAGCAACGAATGATGGTGCTGATCCTATTACTACTGGAGAAAAACGATCATACTTTTATAACGCGATTAAAGACGTTGTTAAAAATTTAAATAATTTATGTCTCCTATACAAGCTTAACGATAAAGAACGGAATGAAATGGGATATAAAGAATTGAAAAACACATTACTATCATTTGAAGCTGAAAAATCATTAGAAAATGAAAATAAACCCAGAAATGACACTAAAGCCAAAGCAAATCTAGCTAATGGTAAACAGCTTCAAAACAAGCCTGACATTCAAAAATGCTTTAGATGCTCCAAATATGGACACTTAGACACCGTTTGCCCTCTAATAGAAAAAGGACATTATTTTTGTTACATCTGCAAGAAAATTGGAAATCACAAGGGCAAATTAGAATGCAGATTAAGCCCTAATTATAATCCAAGATATGATCCAAATCTCAAGAATAACAGCAATAATAAGGGTGAGAAGACATTCAAAAACCAAAGACAAGGTAGTGGTAAAGTCAACCAAAAATCTAATGGACGTCATCATCCGTACAATAGAAGCAATAACTCGGAGTCACGCACACCTAAGGCTAATGCGGCAAGTACAGCTGACGCTTCAGGTAATTTATTAAATTATGATAAATATTCAGATAATATTACTTTTATTGCGGACTCAGGTGCCACAGAGCACGTTATTAATAAAGGGTTAATTTTATCCAATTTTGAAAAATGTGAAGGCAAAATTATTAAAAGTGCAAATAAAAATAAAAAAGCGGATATTAAAATTGATAGCAAAGGAAATCTATTTTTAAAGTCAAACCTTGAGTCAAATCAAAGCATAGAATTAACTAACGTTATAGCCGCTAAAGATATTGCCAATAATTTACTATCCCTTAGGAAATTTGCAGACATAGGATTAAGTATTTATTTAGATAATAAAATTTTAAAAATATATGATAAAGAAACAAATCAAGAATATCTCTCGGGTATATATGAAAAACCAAATTGGTTGTTAGAATTTACAGCTCAAACATCTGAAAATTCTTGCTTAAATCCGAATTATGAAAATTATTCTTGTACAGCGCAGATAGTGACTCTTGATGAGTTCTTACAACAATCTCAGACAGATATACAAGATTTTTCCCAAACAATTTCAGAGGGTTTAAATAATACACAAAATTCAGATTGTTATCCGTCTGATCTTGGGAGGAAAAATGAGCAAGAACTCAATCAAGAAGTTTTAAACTCAGATTATTTTTTAGACTCAGATTTCGATAAAAACACAATAAATAGAAAAATCTTAAACTTTAATAAAATAAACCCCGAGGGATTGTCAAACGATATGTTTCTAAATCAAAACTCAATGAGTCACAATCCTAATATAAAGAAAATATCAGAAGGAATGCTATGGCATATAAGGTTAGGCCATGCATCCATTAATTATTTAAAATGTCTACAAAAGAATCATAATGAATTAAAAGATGTTAAGTTTGAAGAATCTATAAAAGATTGCGAAATATGCAAACTGTCGAAAATGACAAAACAGCCTTGTACAGAAATTAGAACAAGAGCAGACAATCCATTACAAAGAATTCATAGTGATATGATGGGACTTATTAAACCAATTTCATTCCCGGGAGGAAATAAATATATTATTACCTTCATTGATGATTTTTCTAGATATGCAAAAACTTATTCAATTAAAAAGAAAAATCAAGCAGGTGAATGTTTAGAAAAATTCTTACAACACAGCAGAAATATTTTAGGCGAAAACAAGAAAGTTTGTTATATTAGAGCAGATAATGCTAAGGAATATTTATATGGGCATTTCTTAGAAATCATGAATAGAGAGAAAATTGATAATGATTTTGCTCCTGCTTATACGCCAGAACTCAATGGTACGGCGGAACGTTTTAATTTGACGTTAAAATGGAAAATTGCATCCTTGTTACTAGACTCAGGTTTACCTCAAAGTATGTGGATATTAGCTGCTGAAACTTCTACATATATTTACAATAGAACACCACATAAATCAAATAACTTCATCACTCCAATAGAAAAATTTGTTCCTAAACAAAAACTACACCTTGATAAAATCAAAAGATTTGGATGTATCGCGTATGTTAGAATACCAATTTCAGAAACTAAATTCTCGGCAAATTCTATAAAAACAGTATTAGTAGGTTTTTCAAATACAGGCTACGTTTTATGGCATCCTCCATCTGGAAAATTTCTATGTTCTAGACATGTTAGATTTAATGAAAAATTAGTATACAAAGACGAATACAAAAATCAGAAAATAGTCCAAAACGCAGAAAATGGTGAATGTGAGAATATTATAGATTCAGAATTAATCTCATTTGAAAACTCTGATCCAGAAACTGAAATAGAAAATGATTCAGATTCAGAAAAAGAAAGTTTGACAAACGAAAATGAGCAAAATAAAAGAAAAAAAAGGAAGGCCAAAGAAACGAACTGCCGAAATTAATATTGATGAAAGCTCAGACATAGTCAGAAAACAACCTAACAGAAAAGCAAAACAAGGTAGAGACTTTACAATATATGCAAGAGAAACTGTTCCGGAAAATTTAGTACAAGACACAAGTTTTGCCTATTTCACGACAAGCTGTATAGATAAAAATAAAGTTATTTTTGATGACGATAATCCAGATAATATCAGTAATAACCTTGAGCAGGATGAAATTAGATATTCGCTATTAGCAACAATTAACAAAGATCCAACATCATATAAAGAAGCAATGTTGTCTAAAGAATCATTAAAATGGAAAGAAGCCATTGATGACGAACTGAATTCAATGAAGGAAAATGAAGTTTGGATACTAGTAGATAGACCATTAGATAAGAAAGAAGAGAAAAAGTTAAATATCATAGATTCTCGGTGGGTTTTTACAAGAAAAACCGGAGAAAATGGAAAATTGAAATTAAAAGCAAGATTAGTTATTAGAGGCTTCAAAGACAAAAAATGTTATGAACTCAGAGAAACATATGCTCCTGTATCAAGACTTCCATTAATTAGAGCAATCTTAGCAATAGTCAATAAATATGATCTAGAACTTTATCAGATGGACGTCAAAAATGCTTTCTTAAACGGTATCCTAGATGAAGATATTTACATGGAAATACCTGAAGGTTTTGAAACAGACTCAGAAACTAGAAAAACAAAAATTTGCAAGTTACAAAAAGCACTCTATGGTTTGAAAATAAGCTCTAAGAAATGGAATAAAAGATTCTCAGAAGAAGCTCAGAAATTACACTTAGAAAATGACATACATGAACCTTGCTTATATACATGGAGGAAAAATGGAAAATTTGCATCTATAATAACATATGTGGATGATTTATTAGTAGAAGGGAATGATTCAAACAGAATAGACCTCATCAAAACAAAACTAAAGGAAGCTTTTAAAATGAAGGACTTAGGTGAACCTCAAATTTATTTAGGAATGAAAATTGAAAGAGACAGAAAAAATAAGATTTTAACTATAAATCAATCAGAATACATTGAGAAAATATTAGAAAGATTCAAAATGAAAGAATGCAGACCTAAAGATACTCCTATGGACACAAGTCAAGTTCAGAAAAGAAAAGTAAAAGATACTTCAGATTATACTCAAAAAGTTCCATATAGAGAAGCTATTGGGAGTTTATTATACTTAGCAGGTGCCACAAGGCCAGATATTTCATATGCTGTAAATATATTATCAAGAAAACAGACTAATCCGTCTGCTGAAGACTGGAAAGATGTCAAAAGATTATTGAGATATCTTAGAGGAACCACCTTTCTCGGGCTAACTTATAAAGCCAAAACAGATACATTAGAAGCTACCACAGATGCAAGTCATAGGGATTGGAATGATTCATCATCTACCAGCGGTTATGTAATTACATTATACGGCGATGCTATTGCTTGGCGTAGTCATAAACAAGGACAAAATACTACATCTACTTGTCATTCAGAATATTTAGCAATGAGCGAAGCCTCTCGAGAATTAATTTCGTTAGATAAAGCCATAAGAGAGATCATAGGAAAAACATTTACCCAATTACAATCTGGTGCGATAATACTTCAGCAAATAAAAACACTCAAATGGAAGGAAGTCATAAATTAAAAGATTTTGATTATCCAGTTGAAACAATTAAAGAAAATCTTAGATTTAGAGAAGAAACAGGAAAGAAAAAGCCAATTGCAGAAAGTCATGGAGACTATGTTAAATCCTTAGCTATAGAAGGAAAAGTTATTTGCAAATGGGTTCAATCAAAAGAAAATGTGGCAGATATTATGACAAAGCCACTAGACTGGAGAAGCCATCATAAACTGTCTAAAAGAATTTTAAACGCAGAGAAAATAAAATTAGATTGAAACTTAATGAATTAATCTAAAACCTATAGAATTAAAATTATTTGTTAAGATAACCTTTAATTTTATTTTGTTTTTATGTTCACAGATGACAACGAATAGCGGAAATACTGAAAAGTCAATGCATAATCTTTAACAAAATTAAAATTAAAATAATAATAAATTTCTTTTTTCATGATTACAATAAAATGTAAATATAGGTTATTTAAGTAAATAGGGACTATTTCCCTCTGCATACTTTAATAATTTCAGTTATAATTAAATAATTAAATACTTTTGTTTGTTAAATTAATTTTGAAATCAATCATGTCGAATGGAGGGAATGTTGGAGAGTATTCGACAATATATTGATTGATGCTGCCATCTGATCTTATACATACTTTAATCGGAACGATAAGTCGCCCCGCTCTTTCTATGTCATATCAGTTAGTATATTTTGGGACTTATAGAGACGCGTATATGCATATTAATGTACAATAAAACTCAGATTAAATATTATAAATAAAACTCAGATTCACTCAGATTCACTCAGATTAATAATAAATAAATATTTAGAAAGTTAAATAAAGTGTTGTTATTTTGTGTCATTTATTGTAATATAATCTAAGGATTATATTCATCCATCAAAACTTGTACTACATTAAAAATTTACGTATATATTAAAATATACGTGTAAATTTCTTTTTTATTTTTCTTAAGTAGTGTTTAGGGGAATGAGCAAATTCTTTAAATTACCAATTTAATCTCAGCCAAGTATCGAATTTATTTTATTTCTCTGCTTTACTTCTTTTACGGAAATAAAAAATAAAAACAAGCGACAAAGAGAGAATTTAATAGATTTTTATATCTTAATTTTTATATATTATGTAATGAAAAAATAATTGTTATACCAAATTGACAGTAAACAAAGTTTCAACTATCAGTTCCAAATAATTTTTTAGCAGAATTTAGTTTTATTTATAGTTACCTTCACAAAAACTTTACTTTTATTATAGTCTTTTATTTTGCAATCATAAAATTATACACTATTTCAACATTGTCAATATTAAGTATATAATATATAAAGAAATAGATAAATAAAATTAAAATACATCAATAGATTATTAAATTCAATATTTATATCAACGCATTTAAAGTGGAATAAAATTTTTGTAAATAGTTAGCGTATTTTATTTACAGTCAGTAGTTAACGTTTTAGTGGTTAAGTCTCTATGGGGGCCACGAGTAGGTTTATCAGATTTGTACGATTTAAAGAGAGGTAAGAGAAAACATTGTACATTATTAATTATGCAAAATAGTCAGTGGAGTTAGTCATCCAGCGAAGTTGCCTTCTATAGGGGTCACTTCTTTTCACACCAAAGATGTATCGCAATCCAGAGGTAGACAATCTCTGGAGCAGCATACGCAGCTTATCAGTAATATCAGAGTAGACGACATTACAATAGTCCAGATGAGGAATTATTATAGATTGTACTAAACGCTTAAGAAGCGCTTGTGGAGTATAGGGTTAAGGTTTTTAAACAATAGAAAACTCTATTCACTTTTTTATTTACCTGCTGAACTTGTGGTTTCCATAAAAGAGTACTGTCTAGTAGTATAACTAAGCTTGTTAGCTAATCAACAAATAGAACGCTATTACCATTAGAATGTACCTCTATTCTATTAAATATATCTAAATCTTTAAACATCTTTACCGTAAGGCAGACATCGAATACGGTTGCCTGAATCTTTTAGTATTTAGTTCTAAGTTATTTTCTGCCAATGTTGTCTGTTTTTTGCATAGATTGAGAGAATAATAATACCCTGCTTTATTTCATTTACAAGCATTTGAACGTATATTTGAAAATCATCAGCATACAATAGCCTAAAAAAAATATCATTACTAGCACCTTAGATGGGGAACATAATAAAGCGATATGCCGAAAATCAGATGCGGATGACGTTGCTGGAACTTTTTTAATAGCTAGTATGCAAGATTTCGACTTGCTTGATTTCAAATTAGCTTTGAATTAAATTAAAATTATCAATCTTTATTGCATAATAACATAATTAATATTTTAAATCGCTGTTACAGCAATTCATTGAAAAATAAATTAATATAAAGCAATGTTGAGTAGATTATCCGTGCTTGATCAAAGTATAAATTAAATTTGTACTTTGTAGAAAAATGAGAAAAATTAAAATGAATACCGAATAAATAATATTCACGTTACAGGTTGTATTAGGATCACTTAGAAATTTTTAAATTGTTGTCAATTAGTTTTAAAAATATAACCAATAACTTTATATCTATTCTTCAAATGACAAAAATTTGTTTCATAATTTTATACCATATATTAAAAAATTTTATATAATATAATATTAAAATTCAGTTTATGTTTTAAATAAACATACCATCTGCATTCAAACAAAATTTAAATAATATTTTTAAAAAATAAAATTTAATAACTATTACAAGAAAGATTATAAGATTAAAAATTTTATATTCTCTTTACAAAAAAAATGAGATTTAATAACTTAATTTCTTAATTACAAACTCAAATTTAATTTTGCAGCTTCTTGTCTTATAACGCAAATCAGTTCTTGGTTTATAAGGAATATAAATCTCAATCCAGCCACCTGAAAAATGTAAGTAAGAAACATGATTATATATTCAAAATAAATTACGTAATATTTAATAACTATAATTTAGAACAATTAGAAAAAAAAATATATATAGTTTATAGGTCTACATTAATATACTAACTATCTATATTAGACTGACAAACAAAAAAAATATTTTTTCGATTTTTTTAAGGTGCTCAAGCGTTCTTGGGTGTCATTTTATGAAAAAAAAAGTTCTGCGTAAACCGCATCTAAAAATATTTAGTCTCGCACTATAAAAAATAATACATTTTTATCAAGTCAATATTGAATTGACGTCCTTTAGATCCCATTAAGAGAATAATCACTTGATTCAAAGTAACAAACTTGAACCAACGTATCGAAACCTTGAATCAGCTAACCTGCTTTCTTTACACGGTCTATTTTTACACTTCCGTCAGCTCAAAATAAGGTTGAAGAAACTCGGTAAGTAAGTTGTCTTCCTTATAGAAATCATATGTTTTTTACCCGATCAGAAAATTAAGTGTACTTATAGAGTGATTCTTAGTGAACTCAGCAAAAGTTTCCAGGTCGGGTCGCTAAAACGGCTAAAAATTTATTTTTGCCGATTACCTATTAATTCATTAATTAATTAATTAATAAGTCGGAAAAAAAATTTTAAAATTTTCCCTAACTACAACTCACAATAAATTGATGTTATTCATAAATAAAATGAAAATTAATTATTTAAATAATTAAAATTAAGCATATACACATTTAGTACGAGTCAATATAGAAACATATATTAACATGTATACATATATTAACCTTAAGTCAATATAATCAGCTGGCTTAAATCTAACCTTAACTGCGACAACCGAACACCCGTAAAGTCAAAAATAAGGCTGACGGAAAAAGCATTGGCTTCGCCGCATTGAAGGTGTTTATTGATGTGTGTCAAGCCATATTGACTTGGTATCAGCGTATATTTTTTATAGTGTATGTTTCTAAGCGTGGACGGCCCATTTGAAAAAATGGTGGTTATTGGCTATCAAGTAATTAATATATTAATTGTTATTAACTTATAAATTTATTGAATACAGAAAATTTTAAAGATGATTATAAAAAACAAGACATTCTAAGTAATTACTTTTATTTAAAAAGAAATGGTGGTTGATGATAAATATGTATTTTGCCCTCCCGGGCGTAAAACTCGAGCGTAATAGTATATTAAGTATCAAGGGCGTAAAAGTTTTGGCACTACTCTCTAAAGTGAAAAGTGTGAATTTGCGTTAAAATTCACACCATCGCACTTTTAAAGTAGCGATTTTTTTTTTTCACACCTCCAAAGCAGTGAGCTCAAAATTCACACTTTTAAAGGTGCGAATTTAACGTTTACACCAGAATTGTATAGCGCGTTTCTAAATTCACACTTTTAAGGTAGCGAATTTAAAACACACTAGATTAGAGCGGGGCGAATATAAATTCACACTTTTAAAAGTGTGAATTTTATGCTCGCGCCCTGCGGTAATAGAACCTTAAAAAATTCACACCTTTAAAAGTGTGATTTTGTAACTACACCAAAGACAGCTTTAAAATTTAAAATTCATAATAGTTCTAATAGAAAAACATTACTACTCGGATTTTACCAGGTTAAAATAATGAAATAGAACGTTCATATATTTTTAAATATAAATTTTAATACTATTAAAAACTGTTTATTATAAAATAATAAATTTACAATATAATTAACAGAATTCTAACATATAGATATTCTAATAAAGCTCTTTTTTTTTACATCTAAACAAGTATTTATACTTGTAACTTTATAATAATATAACTACAATTCTTGTAGTTTTCTTGTAATTGTGTTATCTTTTTTTTAAATATTATATTTGCTTAATGTCATTGTAAAAACAAAATTTGTAGTTATATTATTATAAAGTTACAAGTATAAATACTTGTTTAGATGTAAAAAAAAGAGCTTTATTAGAATATCTATATGTTAGAATTCAATTAATTATATATAATAGTATTAGAGCGGTGTATGGCTCTGGGGTTAGCGTTTGTGCCTGGCGTCCGAAAGGTCCCGGGTTCAAATCCCGCTGCCGCCAATAATAATTTTAAGTTTTTTTTCTGATGAGATTAAATTCTTAAAATTATTTCCATCACGCTCAGGATGTGTTTTTCATCATAATGCATAAAAAAAAAAAAAAAAAAAAAAAAAAAAAAAAAAAAAAAAAAAAAAAAAAAAAAAAAAAAAAAATGCATTATGAGGAAAAACATAGCCGGCTTAACTATACAGAAGGTTTTCAGCAGTTTCCCTTCTGTCTCTGTCGAATGAATAGTTAAGTGCCCCAACACCTTGAAGTCGGCTGCTGACGCATCTAGTCCCACATCCAAATCACAAACTATCCCGCCCTCATTAATCCTACAGCTCTCCAACAATTGCAGAAAGTGCAATCACATCCCTCAAAAAACCCATTTTGAATAGTTAAAAATAAAAATAGTTTCAAGAAGGAATTCGATATATATCTGTATATATAGCGGATCCTTTGAGAAATAAATTATAATAGTGCAGTGGTGTGGCTGCAGTTGTAATTGTTGGCGACCTCTATCAACAGACCCGTATGGGACTATAGTATAGAGGATAAACAAATACAATACAATACAATATATAATAGTATTAAAATTTATATTTAAAAACATATGAACGTTCTATTTCATTATTTTAACCTGGTAAAATCCGAGTAGTAATGTTTTTCTATTAGAACTATTATGAATTTTAAATTTTAAAGCTGTCTTTGGTGTAGTTACAAAATCACACTTTTAAAGGTGTGAATTTTTTAAGGGTCTATTACCGCAGGGCGCGAGCATAAAATTCACACTTTTAAAAGTGTGAATTTATATTCGCCCCGCTCTAATCTAGTGTGTTTTAAATTCGCTACCTTAAAAGTGTGAATTTAGAAACGCGCTATACAATTCTGGTGTAAACGTTAAATTCGCACCTTTAAAAGTGTGAATTTCGAGCTCACTGCTTTGGAGGTGTGAAAAAAAAAAATCGCTACTTTAAAAGTGCGATGGTGTGAATTTTAACGCAAATTCACACTTTTCACTTTAGAGAGTAGCGTGAACACTAGTACGAGTGCTCGGCGAAACCGGGCACGAGTGATATGTGTTCACGCTCGTGTCTAAAGTATTTCGCCCATGGTGCTTACACTATTTTTTGCCCACCTAGACGTAGAACGAGTGCAGAAAATTTTTTACGCACGAGTTTTACGCCCGGGAGGGCAAAAAGATTTTTCTGCACTCGTTCAACGTCTATGAGGGCAAAAAATATCGTAAACAACATGGGCGAAATACTTTAGACAATAGCGTGAACACATATCACTCATGCCCGGCTTCGCCGAGTACTCGTCCTAGAAAAAAGAGGTATTTGTATTTCCAATTCGAAAGTCTATCACCTTGAGTACATATCGAAGTGTATCCTAATTTACATGTTATTTTTCCAAACAATGGATCTCTCAAGCAAAATCCATTATGTATTTTTTCTCAATAATTTAAAAATTAAAGAAAAAAAACTAAATAAAAATATTTAATAAGTTAAATTTTTCGTCAATTTTATTTTTAAGTTGTTAAAATAATTTATTTAGAAGCTAAATAAACCAAACGGGTTACCCACCATTTCAGTAACACTTGCGAGGTTGCAACAATAAAAAAGGCTTGTCGTCCAAGGGACAACAAATTCTTCTGTTCGAAAAACCAGTGACTTATTTTTTATTTTTATCAGCAACACTTAATTTATTTTAAAAAGCTGTTCTGTAAGCTAGTGTACAAATATATTTTCAAATGCACGTGGCAGCTTATTTTAAACTTAAATATTTGTCTGTTCATTAAGTGATTTAATTAATAATTATTTACAAACCTCAATAACACTATTATTGTTCAATTTCATTTTATTTCCAATAATAACGGGACGTCCATCAACAAATATTGGTCGTTTTCCTTCTGATGAAATAAAAAAATCACCGTTGTTTCTCAAACGGATTGTACCTTGACGGCGAGAAATTTTCCATGCTGGGCCTTCTAGGGTTAAATCAACATCAACAAGTTGATCCCTTGTAGAGCGACCAACAGTAATCTTAAAAGTATAAAAATTTATTATTAAAAGAAAATATTAATATGCAAACTTTTTTTTCTTGATCAGAATTATCTCATAACAACCACACACAATGGTCTGGAACACGGAAAAAGTTTCACCACGATTATACTAATAATCTCTGGTATTTTCTGATTCTATAGGGTCTCCTGAGGCAGGAAATACTTCTCCTAAAATTAGAACCGTAGCTCTCGGGGAGAACCGCCCCAGTTTGGGGGTTGTTGGGGGGTAAATAAAAAAAAAATTTTTTCTTTCGATTTTAGACCATATAAAGTAACGAAAAAGTGAGGAACACAAAAAATTTTGCTCGCCCCATAGTTTTTTTGAGTTGGAAGACTCAAAATCAAATTTTTTCAATATTTAAAAAAAAACCAATTTTTGAAATTTTTTAAATAAATTAAAATTATTTTTAATGATGGATCTATGTTTTTTTTAATTAAAGCGTTGCTATAATAACCGGAAAAGACGATTTTCATAAGTGCGCGAAGTATATAGAGTGACCGCAAGAACGACGAACGAGAAGAGAGGAGAGGGAAGAACAGCGGCCGGCAAGGGACGGCATTGTTGCTTAGACCTTGATTTAGAAAAGCACATTTTTTATAAAGTAAAAATTTGATAAGGAAATTAATTAATAAATTGAATAGATGAAGTATTAGAATAAAGTGCACTAGTTTTTTAATGATTAATGGAATAAGGAATATTAATAATAAATAAATTGTCGCAACAAGAATCAGTGAATTATTATAAATATTATTATTAAGGGGGGAAGGTTATGAAAATGAAATCCAAAATTAAAAATTTTTTTTTTATTTAAAAAGTTAGTATAACACCTCAAAAGAATGTAAAAAAATTTTTAGGTATTTATCTTAACTACTTTGGAAGCTATAGCCACTTTACCAAGAGTACTCGCGGTACGATTATTTCACTATTTTCGTTCGAAACCAATTTCTTGAGTGAAATTATTATCAGTAAAAACACTTTTTCAATGCATAATACTTTCAAAATTAGTAGAGCAGTTATCTATTGTGAAGGTTTACTGTAAAATCCCGGTATCGCTGAAAAATCGGTAAAAAATTTTTTACTCTACAAAACTTTAAACTCGTTTTTCTCGAAACTACTTTTTTTGAACTGGCGTGCAATCTAACTCAAAAACGGCTAATCCGATCTGCCTGAAATTTTTTTTACAACATTATATATCTATTACCTTCTATATGAACCTACGTGTTTTAAAATATTTTACGTTTAAGGCACCTTTTGGCCTATTTTAAAGTCCGAAAAAATAGTCAATTTTTTAGAAAACGTTTCCATTTTTGCAAAAATTTTTTTTTTTTTTTTTATTTTTCAGGTTTATATAGAAAATACACGTGTTTTAATTGCATTTTTTTTTTTTTTTTTTTAGTCTTATATTGTATGCTCCAGATGGTACGCCGATTTCAAAACCCGCCGACTTTCAGCAGCTGTAAATCCGCCATTTTGGAAAATTTTTTTCCCAAAATTTAGAATTTTCAAATTTAATACTTAAAAAATATACTTCTAAAATTTTATTCATTTATTTCAACTCCTTCATAAAAAAAATCCTATCTGAAAAAACATAGCATTTCATAGCCTTCCCCCCTTAAAAGTTCAAGATTATCATTGCGGCCATTATTATTATTTCTTGGAGTCAATGTATTTGCTTACTTATATATATATAGGAGGATTTTCAATATAAAATTCGAAGCAAGGTTTTTTTATTAATAAATTAAAGAAGTTTTGGATCAAGAAAAGTCAGCAGAAATAAAAAGGTAAAGAATGAGAAATATTAATGTGTGTGTGTCGTGAAGAATTGCAGTGAAAAGTGACGTTTATCTTCGAAAAGATTAAAATTGATTATTTAGCGGTTAAAATTTATAGCCAGTAAAGTAAAGAAAGTTTAACACATTCGCTGCGGCATGGGCGAAATGCGCCCATGATCCCATGTATTTTAAATGGAGTCACGTGACCTGCCGCAGCGAATGTGTTAAATATTGTAATTAATAAATGTATAATATTAAATATAATATAGTTCTAAATAAAGTGAAATTTATATAATTGTATTTTTAATAGTCAAATAAATTGAATTATCATTATTACAAGTTATACCCCTTTCACCTCTTTCTTATTCAGCATTATAGATAAATTCCCGCGGTCCTAAGAATAAAAGTCAATCATGTGCTACCGTTTCAATATATACATACATTATCGCGCGCGCGTGTTTACACGACTTCTTTTTGCTTAGCAACTTATATAGTTTTATTTGAAATATTAATTAATAATTGTGGTCATTCTGAGAGGGTGAAAGTAACTACATTATAAATGGCGCCCAACGTATTAATTAAATTTACATAATTGCTGATTATGAAGAGGTGAAAGTTCGCGAATTTGTATTGATAAAAATTAAATTTTTTTTTTTTCAAAATTGTTTTCTTTAATAAAATTAATTGTGTCAAAGAATAGGTTATGATGAAGTGGGAATGATTTTTTTTTTAGATTAAGTTTTCTAGGTTAAGAATACGGAATTTGTATATGACCTATATACACTGAGAAAAAAAATAGGTCACACGGCACTTATAAAAATTTCTTTTTTTTTTCCTTACGGTGTAGTTGAAATCCCTATTAATTTTTTTTGAACTTAAATAAAAATAAATTTTTTTTTGAGAATTAAGTATTGCAATAATTTAGAATTTAAATTTTTTTTTCCTCTTTTTTTATAATACTTTAAAAGTTTAAAATTTTTTTTTCTTTTTTTTTAATAATACACCTTGGCACGGATTTAAAAATTTTTTTTTTACATACAGATGCCGTCTAAAATTATTAAATTAATATAAACTAGCGAAAATTCGTGACAAAGCGTTTACATTTAATATTAATTAAAATTTATTATTAATATATCAATTTTATATTATATTATTTTATTATCATATTATTTTATTATTATTTTATTATTTACACATATTACGATTCTTTTTACCATATTTTTACCCTGTATAAATTTTGCGAGTTGTAAAACTTATACATTATATTACCATCCTTTATTTTTTGCGGATTGCGACATAACCTTTCCCAACCTCCAAAATATTTTATCAAAATTTTTTTCTTGATAATTTGCGGTTACAAATTAGCCCTTTGGGGTGGGGGGGGATAAAGAATTGTACATTCTTTATATGTCCTGTATTTAATTAGCGGAAAATAAACTGAAATTCTTTTTTTGGTTCTGCGCACTTGGACCGTTGACCACGGCACTTAAACCCCAGGCTGAGATAGCACAATGATTTTGGGGGCCTCAGCCCCAAATTAATAATTTTACATCCTGAATTTAGGTTCGCATAATTATTATTTTTTTGGTTACTCACAATAACAAAATATTGGGGTGAATAACTGAGCTTTAAAATGTAAATAATCCTGAAAATTTTTAGCAGCCCAAAATACCTACTAAATCCCACAAAAATAAAAAAAATTGTTTTCTTTTTAAGAAAAATTAAATTTTAAGGGTTAAAATGGTTAAATAAGGATGCTACACCCCTATAACTTAATTTTCGATGTTAGATTTGAATTTAGAAGGCCAAGAACCTACTATTTCCCTTCAAAATTGCCAAAATGGTTATTTTGAACTTTTTGGGTAAATGAGGGGTGTTTTTACCACATTTGAATGACAAAAAATTTTTTGCTGCGCTTTTTGCCTTATATCTTCCTGAATGGTTTCAGCTGAAAAATTTATTTTCATAAGACTTGGGTGGATTAGCGAGGAAAACTTGACTGTTTTGTTATACTTCAAAATCCAATGATTAATCAAAGTAATAAACCTAATCTTAGTAATAAAAAGTATATGTAGCTTACATAATTTATTCTTAAATAAAAAGTTTAACAACAAAAATTTTACTATATCATTATTTATTTTTTATATTATATAATTGCATATTAAATTTGCACAATTTAAAATTTTGAAACTAAATGTTTGATTAATTATATAAAATTTATATTTACTGATGATTTTAAATTTAAAAAAGTAAATTAAAGCCTAAAATTAATTATTAAAGTTCTCTTTCTCTTGTTTGCTTTTTAATCTTTTCATACATGCACTGTAAAAAATGCCTGATGGACCTTTTAAACTATCTATTTCAAACGGAGTAAATAATTCTTTTTTCTTTACAATTGGAAAAATTTGGATTGTTTTTTCGACAAGTTCTTTAAATCGATGCATGCTTATTCTTTGTAAAAAAAATAAAAATAAGTAAATTTATTTGAATAATCTTTTATATTTTAAATTATGTTATAAGGTTTTTACTTTAAGTTAACACTCCTCAGAATTTCTTCATTTAAGACCAATTCAGTCAGGATTGACAAATCAATAATCATTGTATATTTATAATTAATTAATAAAAACCTTCCAACAGGATTATTATCTAGCACGTGGAACAAATCATTATTTTCAAAATAGCTGACTTCGTCCATACAAAAAGAATAATTTATGTGAAAAAAATATTAATATAAGCATAATCTTTAAATTGAAATAATAATACGTTACATTTATTAAATTAAGTAAAAATATGTGTTATTTGAAATAAATAATTTAACGCACTTATTAAGACAACCGGTATTTCATGAAAAATTTCCATTTCAAATAAAAGTTAACCTTATAACCAATAATTACACAAAATAGATTAATAATATTATAATTTATTAAATTAAACAATTTTTAAATAATTAAAAATTTTAGAAATTGAAAAACCAAGGAGTTTAATTGAATTTTAATGTAAAACAGATTTAAGAAATAAATGTTAATACTTTAAAATCTCAGGATTCTGTAACACTAATATTTGTGCCTCTTAACTCCAACCTATTTTATCTATCTAAAGCCCTAATAAATAGTTGCGAGGGGCAACGATTTTGGGGCTATACAGCCCGAAATTAAGCTGTGAGAGCTCTGAAACATTTATTAGATATGATGACCGAACGCAATAGGTCAAAACACTAAAAAGATTTTCAGTGTATAAAAGGTGTAAAACTATTGCGGTAAAACTATTTATATAAGGAAATTAAAATATTAATTTAATTTTGGTACCCTTACTTCAGTATATTATTATTAAAAGAAAGACTTGGGGGCATCGAAAGACTTTGCAAAATAATTTAATTAAAAAAACTAGTTCAAAAGCAGTTGATGTCTTTGTTAATTGAATTAAAATTACAAATTAGTTAAAATTTTTTTTCTTTTTTTTAAGGAAATTTGATTTAGTTTACAATTATTAAAAACTTTTTTTTTGAAAAGACTAAATTTATTCTTTTAGACAGTTATACCACAATAACCACATTACGTGACAGTAATACTATCCCTTTTTTTTTTGGAAAAACAATTTTTATTTAAGGTAGTTCACGGGCCAATTTAAAAATTTTTTTTTTTGGAGATTGTTAACCGGTCAACTTTAAAACTTTTTTTTGCGATTTTACAAAATTTTTTTTTTTGGGGGGATCTCTGAATTAGTTAGATTTTTTTTTTGTTGAAAAGATAAGAATAGCACTAGAGTTAATAGTTATTAAAGAACACATAGAAGTTTCGATTTTAAATAAATAGTCATTAATTAACGTAGGTTAGAAAAATTTTTTTTTGTTTAAAGTTAGGTTTATCATTTTTATCACATTATAATAACAAACCGTTATTTGAAAATGGGTAAGAAAACAGCGATACAGAAATATGAAGACAAAAGTAGAGATGTAAGATCAGTTAAAAATACAATAAATAAGTTAGAAGGGTGGGCTGTGATCCAGAGGCTGGAGACGTTAGGTCTCTCGGACAGAGGTTCTTTTGATGAGGTTAAAAACAGGCTATTTCGGTATGAAATACTTAAAATTGACCCTGAAGCTCCTTATACGTGAGACCCAGAAGAGGATGAGAAAGTAGCAGGGGAATTACCTCTAACCCTTCAGAGGGCACTTGAGACACCATCTTTCGATGAAGCGGTACAAACTAACAACGATAATTTAGAAAATTCTAGTAGTAATAATACAGTATCTGAATTACGCGACGTTAGATTGGCTGTACCCGACTTAACTAATGCAGGTATACCCCCACCGTCTGCCTCTCCTACCCCGATAACTAGCGTTAATGTACCAGTAAGTACTCCTGTATGTACATCAGTACGTACTATCAGTACTCCTGTTGTAACCAGCACCATAGCTCCAACTTTTACACAAAAACCAGGTATATTGGCTGCAAGAGTAATAGGAGCTTCTACCTTTATACATCAAGATCCCTTCGGATTAAGGGTTAATCAAAATGTGTATCAAAGTCTGAACCTTCCTAGATTCAAGTCATTTATAACCCATATGGACAAAATTTGGCTCCAGCAATGAGGATGATTACAGATGGCACCTATAGTTACTATTGGGATTATGCAAATAATTATCCCGATAATTACATAAATGCACACTCCACTATAAATAATAATTCGGAAATACATAACGAAGTTAACCAGCTTACTAATAATCCAGGTATAAATAAAAATGGAAATGAGAATGATGATAAATCTGAAAGTAGCATTAATTCTAACAACACTACAAGAGAAAGGGATCGAATACTTATAGAAGCAGAATGGAATAAATTACAAGAAGCAAGGGCAGCCATAAATCTGGAGGCTCTAAAAATAAATGCGGAAAGAGAAAGTTTAAGAAAGGAAGCAAAAACTTAAGAAAAAGAAAAGTCAAGAAAAAGAAGTAACGCCAGCAAGTCAGAAAAATCTATAAAGAATAAAAGTAATACTGACAGCGACTCAAATAGTGGAGGATTGGAAACGACCGAAGATAGTGACGTTGCATCGAAAAACCACTCAAAAACATTAACCGATCAAGTGAAAAAGAACGCCATAAGAACCCTTAAGGACTGGAACTTAAAGTGTGAAGGAGATACTGACAAGGCATCAGAGTTCTTGGAAAAATTGAGGGATTGTCATGATAGCTCAGGCCTTACGTTCCAGCAGTTGAAATATGCATTATCTGCTATACTTGATAAACAAGCAGGTTTATGGTATAGAACTGAGAAGCGTAATTTGAACTCTTAGGAAGATTTAGAGCAGACATTCATAGACAGGTTTATTCCCTGTAAAAATTCAAAACAATTGCGGACAAACTTCAAGAACCCTTATCAGAACTAAAATTAGTGACTATGGCACTTAGGGTTTTACACCCTGACTACCAGCGATATATGGAAACATACACGCAAACGCATAGGATCGAAAATTTTAAAAAGCTCTTAAGCTTACGTAAAAAGCACGAAAAAGCGGTTGAGATACGCTCGCAATACGTTGCCCCTAAGCTTAAGGACAAAATGATAATGTCTGATCTAGCATACGAGGAAAAAACGGCAAAAACGAAAATTGCGGCCACACATGTTGATGAAGAAACAGAAAATAATAGCGAACTAACTAAAAAGGAAAAGAAACTGAAAAAGCCCAAAAGTCAACGCAAAATCAAGAAAATAAAGAAGATATAGCCGCCATGACTACTGACACGGTAAATAATACACAGCAAGTTAAGCAGCCAAATACCCAGCACCAACCAAAACAGCAGCAAGTAAATAATACCACACATGGTCAGATGTCAGGGCAGCCGCAACCTCGTAGACCGAATTTTCTTCAGGGAGGGTACAAGGCGCAGGGAAACCAGCAGTTTTAACCCAAAACGCCAGGTTTACCCCAAAACCCTTGGTTTTATCCCCCTCAAAATTTTTACCCGAATAATTACAATCAATTCAACCCCAATCAAAATAATAGTGTTAGGCCAAACCAAGCTTAGCAAAATCAACCTAGAGCATATACACCCCAGTCTTATACAAGAACCCCTTTTAGCGGTACATGTACCTTATATTCAGAAGTGGGTCATAAAGCTAGGGCATGTCCTCAATTAGCTAATAGATTAGTCTGCTTCGGTTGTGGTAATTTAGACGTAGCTTACCCTAATTGTGTTAAATGCCAGGAAAAGAAAAACCAGTCAATGGGAAACTGGCAAACGGAGGCTACTCAGACCCCGGTAACCTCCAAGCAACAGTAAAAGGGGTAAATAATATAAATAGTTTAAATAATAAAAACATAAATAATGAAAATAATGTAAATACCATTCATAAAAATAATAGTTTAAATAAAAATTTAGATTTAGATAAAATAAGTAGCGATAATTTATATACAATAAGGTTCGACCAAGAAGATGATATTGATCCTGAATATGAACTAATTAGCGTAGAAGAGAAAGAAAAAATTTATGAACAAGAAAAAGTAAAAATGAATGAAATTGAAAATAAAAATTTGTTAAGTTTAAAGACTAATAAAAATAAAATATTGAAAAAGTGTGAATGGCCTGAAGAAAATTTAGTGAAAAATAAAAATGAACTAGTAATTGGGGATGTATTTGCGAAAATTAAAGAAACTCTACCCCTAGATATGAAAGAGCAAGTCGACAATGTTAAAATTAGTTTACCTGAACAAGATTTGACCGAGATTAATAAAGAATTAGCTGATTTACAACGCTTAGAATTAGCGGCTTTAACTACCGATAATAGGTTATTTTTTGACGGTATAATAGGCGATGTTAAAATTAAGGCTCTTATTGACACCGGAAGTAATAGCTCGTATTTAGGACCTAAATTTTATGACAATTTCAATCATAGATTTAAACTCTCAAATACAGCTATGATTAATGCTGCCGGACAAATTTCTCTAATAACAGAAAAATTAAAGGTTTGAAATTGCTGTAATATTGAACTAAAAGTGGCAAAAGGCCTAAAATAAGAAATGGTATTAGGGATGGATTTTACAATTAAATTTAAAATCGAAGTTTATCCAGCTGGCAATGACTGGAGAGTTAGAGATATAGGGAAAAAATGGCATCAGTTTAATAGTAATGATAATGTCGCAGAAATACCCTTATATGGCGAGTAAATGGATTTGAAGAGATAAATTTTGATCAGAAAACGAAAATAGATAAAGTTTTAAAGGAATGTTTACCCCCAAATCCAATGCCCTTAGGCAAAACTCACCTAATTAAGCATAAAATTAGGGTGAAACCCGATGCCATACCGGTAAGACACAAAGTTAGACGAATGTCTCCGAAATTATTGAATTTGGCGATCGTGGAAGCTAAAAAGTGGATCAAGTTCGGTGTGGTCGAGCTCAGAAAAGCTCGATTTCTGTCCAAAATTGATTTGAGCAAAGCCTTCCACAAATGTCCTCTAGAAGAGTCGTCAAAAATGTACACAGCTTTTGCCCTTCCAGGGCTAGGACTGCTACAATTCACCAGAATACCTTTCGGCGTTACTGATGGCCCTAAAACCTTCCATAGACTGATGGATAAGATAATTACGCCAGACCTTGAACCTTGCATTTTAACTTATCAGGATGATATAGTTATAGCAACGAAGACTTTTGAAGAACACTTAAAATACCTAAGAATAGTTTAAAAAAAATTGGTTAAAGCAGGACTTTCAATAAATCCCGAAAAATGCGAATTTGGCTGTAAAGAGATTATATATCTTAGATTTGTGTTAGATGCAAATGGCCTTAGACCAGACAAAGAAAAAATTAAACCGGTCTTAGAATACCCAGCCCCTACTAATCTAAAAGAACTAAGGCGATTTTTCGGTATGGTAGGATGGTATTCCAGGTTTATTGGAAAAGTTTCGGAACTAAAATTACCTCTTGTCAAGTTGCTACACAAGGATGTTAAGTGGACCTGGGGTCAAGAGCAACAGGAATCCTTTGAAAAATTAAAAATGGCCTTAGTCAGTACCCCGGTACTCGCTAGGCCTGATTTTTCAAAGAGATTCACGGTACAATCTGACGCTAGCGGCGAATACTTGGGTGCTGTGCTGACGCAACAACATGATGACGGAGAACGCCCGATCGTTTATATTAGTCGAGTATTAAATGATGCGGAAAAGAACTATAGCGCCACAGAGTGCGAATGTGTGGCTTTGATATGGGCTATAAAAAAATTCAGACCCTATCTAGAAAGTTATAATTTTACAGCCATTACAGACCATTCAAGTTTAAAATGGCTGAATAATTTAAAAGAACCTACCGGACGTCTTACACGATGGGCTATAGAATTAAAACAATGGGACTTTGACATACAATATAGAAAAGGTTGTTTAAATTATGTGCCCGATGCTCTAGCACGAATCCCTTATAAAGATTTAAAGGAATCAAGCGATGACAGCGAAAAAGACTTTTTAGCAGTTTTAGAAGAAATAACAGATGAATGGTTTTTGCGAAGAATCAAAGAAATTCAAACTTGGCCATGGAAATTCCCTGACTGGCAGTTAGTCGATAATAGAATGTATATACACAGAAAGGATTATTTGTTAGACCCAATTGACGAAGAAGAAAATAGTTGGAAATAGGTTTTACCCAGAGATTGGATTAGAAGGGCTTTCCAAGAAGCACATCACGAACCGTATTAAGGTCATTTCCTATGCTCGATTACCGAGAACATATTTTTGGCTAGGAATGTACCATGATACTCTTCAGTATGTATCTTTCTGTCTTGAATGTCAAAGACATAAATCGGTGCAAACTGGACCACAAGGCTTGATGGGTAAACGAATTGTAGAATTACCCTGGAAAGTAGTTGCGTTGCTATAATAACCAGAAAAGACGATTTTTATAAGTGCGCGAAATATTAAGATGCGCGATTGTCTTATTTAAAATATGATTAACAGGTGATAGCGACACACACATATAGAGTGACCGCAAGAACGACGAACGAGAAGAGAGGAAAGGGAAGAACAGCGGCCGACAAGGGACGGCATTGTTGCTTAGACCTTGGTTTAGAAAAGCACATTTTTTGTAAAGTAAAAATTTAATAACGAAATTAATTAATAAATTAAATAGATAAAGTATTAGAATAAAGTGCACTAGTTTTTTAATGATTAATGGAATAATGAATATTAATAATAAATAAATTGTCGCGACAAGAATCAGTGAATTATTGTACATATTATTATTAAAAGTTCAAGATTATCATTGTGGCAATTATTATTATTTCTTGGAGTCAATGTTTTTGCTTACTTATATATATATATGGGAGGATTTTCAATATAAAATTCGAAGCAAGGTTTTTTTATTAATAAATTAAAGAAGTTTTTGATCAAGAAAATAGTCAGCAAAAATAAAAAGGTAAAGAATGAGAAATATTAATGTGTGTGTGTGTCGTAAAGAATTGCAGTGAAAAGTGCCAAAAAGATTAAAATTGATTATTTAGTGGTTAAAATTTATAGACAGTGAAGTTTAAATATTGTAATTAATAAGCGTATAATATTAAATATAAAAGTTCTAAATAAAGTGAAATTTATATAATTGTATTTTTAATAGTCAAATAAATTGAATTATCATTATTACAGGTTATACCCCTTTCACCTCTCCCTCAATCAGCATTATAGATAAATTCGCGCGATCCTAAGAATAAAAGTCAATCATGTGCTACCATTTCAATATATACATATATTATCGCGCGCGCGTGTTTACACGACTCCTTTTTGCTTAGCAACTTGTATAGTTTTATTTGAAATATTAATTAATAATTGTGGTAATTCCGAGAAGGCGGAAGTTTCGACATTATACAATTATTTTGTGATTATAAGAATCGTAGCAGCCAAAGTTGAGACTTGGAGACTTTTTTTCAAAATAATAAAATCTAAAACCTACAAAAAATTCACCTAATTTGATCAAACGGCCATTTCCTATTCATTTGTGCGAGGTCCTTTTTCGAAAAATCGCATAATTAAAAACAAAATTCATTTCAGTTTTTTAAGTATGTGACCAAGTTGCCCCAAATATTTTTGAGCACGGATGGTCGCAAATGCATATTTGTTTTATTTTTCATTAGTTAAAAATAAAATAGAATTGGCGCATCTCTCAATTTTTTTTAAATCGCTGACAAAGTTGAAATTTAAGAAGAAGAAAAATTTATTTAATTTCAATTAATTGGTTTATTGTCTACCAATCAAAAGAATGCACTAAAAGTACTTCTAAAAGTAATTTTATCTCAAAGTATATCGTCTAACCTTTTAGCTAAAACTACTTTTGAATGAGAGGTCGCAAGATCATTTTGAAAGAATCGTTTTACCCCTGGAGTATCAGAAAGACGACAAAAAATCGCTAAAAATTTTGTCATTAATAGGCTGCCAATCAGAGCTGAAGGCATCTGGCATCTGGAGGTCTAAAAACTTCAGGATCCTATTTTTTTTAGGTGTGCTTTGACCTAATACAATTAGTTTTTTAATATCCTTCGTGGGCCGATTCACTACATAGATCCGGGCATAGCCTTTAAGTTCAAAAATCAGCTCTTTTTTTGATAAAATGAATCTTACGTTAATCAAGAAATTGAATCAAGTTGAAAGTTCAAGAAAAAAAATGAGACCAGCCAGATGTTTTTTGGATTAATCCTTAAAGCCCAATAAATTTTTGAAAATTGGCTAAAAAATGCTATTTTTGGACCTTTTAGAGCTTGTATCTCGGTAACCCGTCCTGCGAAATAGCTGAAATTTGGGCTGTCTAAGTGCGCACATTTTTGTATGAAAAGTAATTGATATACCCATTTATTATTAAATAAAGAAGAATTATTATACCGGGAAATATAGAATATTACCTTGTTTATTGGGTATAATATTTAAGAAGACCAAAACTGCTTAATGTGTAATTACTCCAGTCAAAATACGGGTTTGGTTGTATTTTCACTGGCGAACACGAGATTCGCTTTATTATAGGTTTTTTGGGTCGCTGAATACGAAAATCGGTGTCATTTCGTAAAGAAATGGGGGCTTTACACTTTAATTTGCAAAAACTACCACCAAAAAGGGTTTTTTTTTACATATTCGCACGTTGAGCGCTCAGACTTGCACCATTAGTAGTTTTTTGGGTCGCTAATCAAAAATTTCGACTTTCTTTTCATAAATAATCAATATTCCACCTTGAAATTAGCTAAAACTACCCCTATTTTCGTAATTTTAGCATTTAAGGTATGCTCATATAGGTTTTTTGGGCCGCTAATCAAAAATTTCTACTTTTTTTCATAAATTATTAAAATTTTACCCCTTAATTGGCTAAAACAACCTCCGAATGCGGGGTGTTTTTGATATTTTCGCACTTTGAGCATCCAAATATCAATTTCATCGAAATTAATTTTTTAAAAACATAGAGTTGTTAGAAATAATATTTTTTGCCTAAAAAAGGCAGAAAAAGGCAGAAAAATTTCAAGAAAAAAATCCCTCCTGGTGGATTCGAAGCCACGACCTTCAAATTACTAGTCTGACGCTCTAACAATGAACTACAGGAAGGTATGACATTCGATATACAGAAAGACTCTTTTCTATTTTGAATTAAATGACTCTATCAGACTAGTAATCTGAAGGCCGTGGCTTCGAATCCACCAGGAGGGATTTTTTTCTTGAAATTTTTCTGCCTTTTTTACGCAAAAAATATTATTTCTAACAACTCTATGTTTTTAAAAAATTAATTTCGATGAAATTGAATTTTTAAAAAATTATTTATAAAAATTATTTAAAACTGCTTGATACGTTAAAATAAAAAGAGTGATTGCAGATGGCATCCACGTATCATGTCGAGTTTAATAAACTATAGATTTATTAATTAGCTCTCTGGTCGATAAATTCGTCAAATTAATATTGAGATTTTTGAATATCTCAGAACAAAGCGTGAAATTATGCGTAAATAAAACCCTATTTATTTTTGGATCCAGAATACTTACAAGAATTCTAACCACAAGAATAAAGAAAACTGCTGCTTTAAAAAACTTAACCCCATTAAAAATTTTTAGAAAATCGATACCATGTTTTCACAACTCATATTAAAAAAAAATAATAATAATAAGAATTTTTTACGTATCCTTGCTCAATTATAGACCAAAAACAAAGAAAGTAAAAAAAAAATCAAAACTTTTTTTGGAACCCTTTAAAGTAGATATAATTAGCAAAAAAATAAGCCATGAATGAATTTCATAAGTTAAATTTTAGTTTTTTTTTTTTACAGAGGAAATATGTGAATCTTGCATCAATCAATCATGGGATGTGTGCATGCCGCTTGCCTTTATACAGAAGATATTTTCAGCCTGTATTTGGCGGTTTTGGTGGTGCCCGCCCAGATTTCCGATCTGTTAAGCATGACAGAGTGCACCACGGACATCAGGAGTCTTCGCTTCTCTGGTTTAGGCCCTCCTTTGTTTACCATAAACCTTGATAAGTAGGATACAACCAACGCAGTCATTTCACACAACTTCTGAAATTGTACCACAGTATATATATTTCTACAGTAATACTTCTGAAAAAAAATAACACGGGAAAGCAAGTCCAGATGAAGGAGGCGGAGCAAAGCCGGCGACATTTGCAGAAGGCGAATGTTGCGGGAGTTTTTAAATTTAAATTTTTCAAAAAGTATATATATTATGTGATATTATACTATTATGAATACGCAACTACGTTTCTTAAATTTTATAGTAAATTTTTTTTTTAAAGATATGTTTAAGAACAATTTTATTATTTTTTAAATATTTTATTTAAAGAATTATTTAAAGAATTATTAAAAAATTAAAATTAATTAAAACAATATATTTAGCATGCATAATAATTTTCATAAAATAGGATTTAAAAAAAAAAATTTTTTTTATTTATTTTACAAATGATAAAAATCCTATCCTATATATATTAAAATGAAATAATTGAAAAATTTTATTATTTTCGATTTTACTCAATATCCATTTATGAAGAATTGTATGGACGAAAATACATGAAATTGGTTTTAAATTAATCCTTTAAGAAATACCCCCAACCGATTTTTTTATTTTTAAAAAATAATTAAATGATTTCGAGAAATCAATCTCAGAAGTTAGTGATCGAAAAGGTGAAAAATTATATATTTTTTTCACTAAAACTGTTTTTTCTCAGGATCTAAAAGATCTTTTGAGACAAACTCTAGTGCAAATTATTCCTTGGAAAAAATGCTATCGATTTGACGTTTTCATTTTTTTTAATTAGAGCTCACTGTTTCGAGTTACAACTGTTTAAAGCTAAGAAGTTGAAAATTTAGAAACGTAAAAAGTGGTAATTTTCATCACTTCATATTTTAAAATGGATTGTATCAAAATGTAAAAACCCAATTGCATTCTATTTAATAAACGATTTTCTAAAGGAACTTTGTTTGGTTTTTTATTTAATGCATTCATTGAAGAGAAATAGCAAAAAAACTATTTATAACCAATTTTTTTTTAATTTTTTCATGCATAGGACAGCCGACATCTAAAATATTTTTTTTTTCTCATAATTAGGACAGCCTACATCTAAATTATTATTTTTTTTTTCTCGATTTTTTCATAAATAAGACTGCCGACATCTAACTTATTATTTTTTTTCTTGATTTTTTCATAATTAAGACTGCCGACATCCGAATTATTCCTTTATTATTTTTTCGTAACTAAAAATGCCGACATCTAAATTATTATTTTTTTTTATATTCTCATACTTAGGACAGCCGACATCTAAAATTTTTTTTTATTTCATAACTAGGACAGCCGACATCTAAAATATTTTTTTTTTATTTTCTCATAACAAAAAATGCCGACGTCAAAATTATTATTTTTTTTCTCGATTTTTTCATAACTAAGACTGCCGACATCCAAATTATTTTATCCAAATAATTTTTTTTTATTTGTTCATAATTAAAAATGCCGACATCTAAACTATTATTTTTTTTTTATATTCTCATACATAAAACAGCCGACATCTAAATTATTTTTTTTTTATTTTTTCATAACTAGGACAGCCGACATCTAAAATAATTTTTTTTTTATTTTTTCATAATTAAAAATGCCGACATTTAAACTATTATTTTTTTTTTATTTTCTCATAACTAAAAATGCCGACATCTAAATTATCAATTTTTTTTCGAATTTTTCATAACTAAGACTGCTGACAACTAAATTATTAATTTTTTTTCGAATTTTCATAACTAAGACTGCCAACATCGAAATTATTATAATTTTTTTTCGAATTTTCATAACTAAGACTGCCGACATCCAAATTATTTTATCCAAATAATTTTTTTTTATTTGTTCATAATTAAAAATGCTGACATCTAAACTATTATTTTTTTTTTATATTCTCATACATAAAACAGCCGACATCTAAATTATTTTTTTTTTATTTTTTCATAACTAGGACAGCCGACATCTAAAATAATTTTTTTTTATTTTCTCATAACTAAAAATGCCGACATCTAAATTATTAATTTTTTTTCGAATTTTTCATAAATAGGACAGCCGACATCTAAAATATTTTTTTTTTATTTTTTCATAATTAAAAATGCCGACATTTAAACTATTATTTTTTTTTATTTTCTCATAACTAAAAATGCCGACATCTAAATTATCAATTTTTTTTCGAATTTTTCATAACTAAGACTGCTGACAACTAAATTATTAATTTTTTTTCGAATTTTCATAACTAAGACTGCCAACATCGAAATTATTATAATTTTTTTTCGATTTTTTCATAACTAAGACTGCCGACATCCAAATTATTTTATCCAAATAATTTTTTTTTATTTGTTCATAATTAAAAATGCCGACATCTAAACTATTATTTTTTTTTATATTCTCATACATAAAACAGCCGACATCTAAAATATTTTTTTTTTATTTTTTCATAACTAGGACAGCCGACATCTAAAATAATTTTTTTTTATTTTCTCATAACTAAAAATGCCGACATCTAAATTATTAATTTTTTTTCGAATTTTTCATAAATAGGACAGCCGACATCTAAAATATTTTTTTTTTTATTTTTTCATAATTAAAAATGCCGACATTTAAACTATTATTTTTTTTTTATTTTCTCATAACTAAAAATGCCGACATCTAAATTATCAATTTTTTTTCGAATTTTTCATAACTAAGACTGCCGACAACTAAATTATTAATTTTTTTTCGAATTTTCATACTTAAGACTGCCAACATCGAAATTATTATAATTTTTTTTCGAATTTTCATAACTAAGACTGCCGACATCCAAATTATTTTATCCAAATAATTTTTTTTTTATTTTTTCATAATTAAAAATGCCGACATTTAAACTATTATTTTTTTTTTATTTTCTCATAACTAAAAATGCCGACATCTAAATTATCAATTTTTTTTCGAATTTTTCATAACTAAGACTGCTGACAACTAAATTATTAATTTTTTTTCGAATTTTCATAACTAAGACTGCCAACATCGAAATTATTATAATTTTTTTTCGAATTTTCATAACTAAGACTGCCGACATCCAAATTATTTTATCCAAATAATTTTTTTTTTATTTGTTCATAATTAAAAATGCCGACATCTAAACTATTATTTTTTTTTATATTCTCATACATAGGACAGCCGACATCTAAATTATTTTTTTTTTTTCATAACTAAGACTGCCAACATCGAAATTATTATAATTTTTTTTCGAATTTTCATAACTAAGACTGCCGACATCCAAATTATTTTATCCAAATAATTTTTTTTTATTTGTTCATAATTAAAAATGCCGACATCTAAACTATTATTTTTTTTTTATATTCTCATACATAAAACAGCCGACATCTAAATTATTTTTTTTTTATTTTTTCATAACTAGGACAGCCGACATCTAAAATAATTTTTTTTTATTTTCTCATAACTAAAAATGCCGACATCTAAATTATTAATTTTTTTTCGAATTTTTCATAAATAGGACAGCCGACATCTAAAATATTTTTTTTTTATTTTTTCATAATTAAAAATGCCGACATTTAAACTATTATTTTTTTTTTATTTTCTCATAACTAAAAATGCCGACATCTAAATTATCAATTTTTTTTCGAATTTTTCATAACTAAGACTGCTGACAACTAAATTATTAATTTTTTTTCGAATTTTCATAACTAAGACTGCCAACATCGAAATTATTATAATTTTTTTTCGATTTTTTCATAACTAAGACTGCCGACATCCAAATTATTTTATCCAAATAATTTTTTTTTATTTGTTCATAATTAAAAATGCCGACATCTAAACTATTATTTTTTTTTTATATTCTCATACATAAAACAGCCGACATCTAAATTATTTTTTTTTTATTTTTTCATAACTAGGACAGCCGACATCTAAAATAATTTTTTTTTATTTTCTCATAACTAAAAATGCCGACATCTAAATTATTAATTTTTTTTCGAATTTTTCATAAATAGGACAGCCGACATCTAAAATATTTTTTTTTTATTTTTTCATAATTAAAAATGCCGACATTTAAACTATTATTTTTTTTTTATTTTCTCATAACTAAAAATGCCGACATCTAAATTATCAATTTTTTTTCGAATTTTTCATAACTAAGACTGCTGACAACTAAATTATTAATTTTTTTTCGAATTTTCATAACTAAGACTGCCAACATCGAAATTATTATAATTTTTTTTCGAATTTTCATAACTAAGACTGCCGACATCCAAATTATTTTATCCAAATAATTTTTTTTTTATTTGTTCATAATTAAAAATGCCGACATCTAAACTATTATTTTTTTTTATATTCTCATACATAGGACAGCCGACATCTAAATTATTTTTTTTTGTTTTTTTTTCATAACTAGGACAGCCGACATCTAAAATTTTTTTTTTTATTTTTTCATAACTAGGACAGCCGACATCTAAAATAATTTTTTTTTATTTTCTCATAACAAAAAATGCCGACGTCTAAATTATTATTTTTTTTCTCGATTTTTTCATAACTAGGACAGCCGACATCTAAAATAATTTTTTTTTATTTTCTCATAACTAAAAATGCCGACATCTAAATTATTAATTTTTTTTCGAATTTTTCATAAATAGGACAGCCGACATCTAAAATATTTTTTTTTTATTTTTTCATAATTAAAAATGCCGACATTTAAACTATTATTTTTTTTTATATTCTCATACACAGGACAGCCGACATCTGAATTATTATTTTTTGTTATTTTTTCATAACTAGGACAGCCGACATCTAAAATTTTTTTATCCAAATAATTTTTTTTTTATTTTTTCATAATTAAAAATGCCGACATTTAAACTATTATTTTTTTTTTATTTTCTCATAACTAAAAATGCCGACATCTAAATTATCAATTTTTTTTCGAATTTTTCATAACTAAGACTGCCGACAACTAAATTATTAATTTTTTTTCGAATTTTCATACTTAAGACTGCCAACATCGAAATTATTATAATTTTTTTTCGAATTTTCATAACTAAGACTGCCGACATCCAAATTATTTTATCCAAATAATTTTTTTTTTATTTTTTCATAATTAAAAATGCCGACATTTAAACTATTATTTTTTTTTTATTTTCTCATAACTAAAAATGCCGACATCTAAATTATCAATTTTTTTTCGAATTTTTCATAACTAAGACTGCTGACAACTAAATTATTAATTTTTTTTCGAATTTTCATAACTAAGACTGCCAACATCGAAATTATTATAATTTTTTTTCGAATTTTCATAACTAAGACTGCCGACATCCAAATTATTTTATCCAAATAATTTTTTTTTTATTTGTTCATAATTAAAAATGCCGACATCTAAACTATTATTTTTTTTTATATTCTCATACATAGGACAGCCGACATCTAAATTATTTTTTTTTTTTCATAACTAAGACTGCCAACATCGAAATTATTATAATTTTTTTTCGAATTTTCATAACTAAGACTGCCGACATCCAAATTATTTTATCCAAATAATTTTTTTTTTATTTGTTCATAATTAAAAATGCCGACATCTAAACTATTATTTTTTTTTATATTCTCATACATAGGACAGCCGACATCTAAATTATTTTTTTTTTTCATAACTAGGACAGCCGACATCTAAAATTTTCTTTTTTATTTTTTCATAACTAGGACAGCCGACATCTAAAATAATTTTTTTTTATTTTCTCATAACTAAAAATGCCGACTTATTAAATTATTATTTTTTGTTATTTTTTCATAACTAGGACAGCCGACATCTAAAATTTTTTTTTTATTTTTTTATAACTAGGACAGCCGACCTCTAAAATATTTTTTTTTTGCCGACAACTAAATTATTAATTTTTTTTCGAATTTTCATAACTGAGACTGCCAACATCGAAATTATTATAATTTTTTTTCGAATTTTCATAACTGGGACTGCCGACATCTAAATTATTACTTTTTTTTTATATTTTCATACATAGAACAGCCGACATCTTAAATATTTTTTTTTTATTTTTTCATAACTAAGACTGCCAACATCTAAATTATTATTTTTTTTTTTCAAAAGGAATTACCTAACAATATAGAAGCACCGAAATTATAAGATAAATATTTCTGAATTTTTCATATTATAAACGACAAATACATATGTAACAAGAGAATAAAATTTTTCTAATTTTTTCTTTATACTTGGAACAGCCAATATCTATATTTTATTATTTTCTTTCTTTGATACGTAAAACTGTTAACAGTATAAACTGAAATTTTAATAATTTTATCAGATTCTAGACAACCAATATTAATTTCAGTATGTAAAAATAATTAATTATTTTTAAAAATATATCTAAAAAGTAAATTTTTTTAATTTTTAAAATTTTTTTCGTAAAACAGAAGAATATTAAAAAAAATTTAGAATGGTGTATAATTTCTGCTAAAGTCAATAAAATCATTTAATTGCTATCATTGCATAAAATTATTTGCAATTACAAATTTTATATAAAAGAGGAAACTAATCAAAAAAATTTTAAATGGCGTATAGTTTTAGCTAAAGTCAATAAAAAAATTTCAATGCTCTCATTGCATAAAAATATTTAAAATTCCAACTTTTAAATAAAACAGGATACTATTAGAAAAAAATTTTAAATGATGTACAGTTTCAGCTAAAATAGAAAAAAAAGTTTTAATGCTATCATTGCAAAAAATATTTGAAATTACAAAAATATTTCAATTCAATCACTGCATAAAAATGTATGACTATTAAAAAACATTTACAATGGCGTATAGTTTTTGCTAAAGTGAATAAAAAAATTTTAATGCTATCATTGCATGAAAATATTTGGAATTATAAGTTTTCTATAAAACAGGAGACTATCAGAAAAAAATTCATAATGGCGTATAGTTTCTGCCAAAGTCAATAAAATAATTTCAATGCTATCATTGCATAAACAGAATTGAAATTCCAACTTTTCTATAAAACAGGAGACTATTAGAAAAAAATTTTAAATCATGTACAGTTTCAGCTAAAATCAAAAATAAAATTTAAATGCTATCATTGCATAAAAATATTTGAAATTCCAACTTTTAAATAAAACAGGAGACTATTAGAAAAAAATTTATAATGGCGTATAGTTTCTGCTAAAATCAATAAAAAAATTTCCATGCTATCATTGCATAAAAATATTTATAATTACATATTTTGTATAAAACAGTAGACTATTGAAAAAAAATTTAGAATGGCGTATAGTTTCTGCTAAAGTCAATAAAAATATTTCAATGAAATCATTGCATAAAAATATTTGAAATTACAACTTTTATATAAAACAGTAGACTATTAGAAAAGAATTTTAAATGATGTACAGTTTCATTAAAATCAAAAAAAAAATTTAAATGCTATCATTGCATAAAAATATTTGAAATTCCAACTTTTATATAAAACAGGAAACTAATCGAAAAAATTTAAAATGGCGTATAGTTTCTGCTATAGTCAATAAAAATATTTCCATGCTATCATTGCATAAAATATTTATAATTACATATTTTGTATAAAACAGTAGACTATTGAAAAAAAATTTTAAATGGCGTATAGTTTTAGCTAAAGTCAATAAAAAAATTTCAATGCTATCATTGCATAAAAATTGTTGAAAATACAAAAATATTTCAATGCAATCATTGCATAAAAATATTTGAAATTCCAACTTTTATATAAAACAGGAGACTATTAGAAAAAAATTTATAATGGCGTATAGTTTCTGATATAGTCAATAAAAATATTTTAATGAAATCATTGCATGAAAATATTTGAAATTACAACTTTTATATAAAACAGGAGACTATTAGAAAAAAATTTATAATGATGTACAGTTTCATTAAAATCAAAAAAAAAATTTAAATGCTATCATTGCATAAAAATATTTGAAATTCCAACTTTTATATAAAACAGGAAACTAATCGAAAAAATTTAAAATGGCGTATAGTTTCTGCTATAGTCAATAAAAATATTGCAATGCAATCAATGCATAAAAATATTTGCAATTACAACTTTTATATAAAAGAGGAAACTAATAAAAAAATAATTTAAATTGCGTATAGTTTCTGCTAAAGTCAATAAAAATAATTCAATGCTATCATTGCATAAAAATGTAAAACTATTAAAAAAAATTTTAGAATAGCGTATAGTTTCTGCTTAAGTAAATAAAAAAATTTCAATGCTATCATTGCATAAAAATATTTAAAATTACAACTTTTCTATAAAACAGGAGACTATTAGAAAAAAATTTATAATGGCGTATAGTTTCTGCTAAAGCCAATAAAAATATTTGAATGCAATCATTGCATAAAATTATTTAAAATTCCAACTTTCATATAAAAGAGGACACTATTCGAAAAAATTATAGAATAGCGTAAAGTTTCTGCTATGATACACCTGACAATATATTTTAAAATTTTTAGATGTTTTTCAAATTGTGGACAATCAATATGAGTTTATCTTCTTAAGTTGTTAACGAAAAAAATATTAAAGAGGGGTATAATTTCTGTTTTCTGTTAAATTCAATACTAATATTTCAATGCTATCATTGCAGAAAAATGTTTAAAATTACAACTTTTCTATAAAACAGGAGACTATTAGAAAAAAATTTATAATGGCGTATAGTTTCTGCTAAAGCCAATAAAAATATTTCAATGCAATCATTGCATAAAATTATTTAAAATTCCAACTTTCATATAAAAGAGGACACTATTCGAAAAAATATAGAATAGCGTAAAGTTTCTGCTATGATACCTCCGACAATATATATTATAATTTGAGAAGTTTTTTAAATTGTATACTATCAATTTAAATTTATCTATACGATATATGTTATCGAAATTTTTATTTTTTCATGTTTAATACAGGCGATATCCATTTCCTTGTATAATGAAATTATTTAGCTCTTTCTTATATAAAACACCCGACAATATATATTAAAATTTTTAGGTGTTTTTCAAATTGTGGACAATCAATATGAGTTTATCTATTTAATTTGTTAACGAAAAAAATATTAAAGAGGGGTATAATTTCAATACTGATATTTCAATGCTATCATTGCATAAAAACATTTGATATTACAACATTTCTATAAAACACGACGGAATTCAAAAACATTTAAGTTGGGTATATTTTGATAAATTCAATACTATATTATATCAATACTATTATTGCATGAAAACGATTGACATTACAACTTTTCTATAAAAAAGGACACTTTTCGAAATAAAACTAAAGTGAGGTATAGTTTCTGTTAAATTAATTACTAATATTTCAATGCAATTGAAATTACAACTCGTTGTAAAGTATTGATAAGATGTGGTAAAGTTGGTAAAATGATTTTTACGAGTGAAAGATGTTTAAAAATTTTTTATTTTTGACGACGTTTCGATCGATTAAGATCCTTTCAAGCTAAAAAATATAATGAATTTTTTAATAAAAATATAATAAGTAATTTAATAATATGGACACAAAAAAATTTTTTTTCGCTTACTCAAATGTTTACAATTTATATTACATATTGAGAATATTGATTCTCTTAGTCAATATTTTGTCAAAAATTAATAAATAAATAAATTTGTAGATATTTAAAAAGTATCCTATAAAAATGAAAAATTTTTTTAATAAATTATGATAAAAATAGACTGAATTGCATTTATATTATCTTACCACAAGTCATATTATTAGAATATTTTTAATATTAATAAGTGTAAATAGTTAAAAACTAAAATATCACAGAAAAATTAATTTTTTGAATGTCACTCTAATTAGAAATAACAACACTTTATTACATAATTGGTTTAGAAAACCTTCCAATTCCAATCGTTTTTTAAATTTTGACTCAAATCACACAAAAGCACAAAAAATAGGAATGATATATAATTTGGTTGACAGAGCCATTTTACTTTCCAATGACTGTTTTCACTCAGAGAATATAGCTATTGCCAAAGAATTACTTCTGCAAAATAAATATCCAAATAAATTTATTGATTTTTATATTAAGAAAAGATATTAAGACTATTGACTGATATTATATTAAGACTAAATTCCATCGAATATAGAAATAACTTGCTTCAAAACACTGATAATAATAATAATAACTGTGATAATGAGGGAATTGATTACCACATAAGGATTTTATCAAAATTACCAAAAGTTTGTCTTCCACTTGTAGGCAGAATGTATTATAATATCTCTAAAATGTTAAAGAAATATAATATCATAACTATACCTAAAATTATCAATAAAATGGGTAACATAATAACTAAAGGTAAAGATAAATTTTCAAAAAACATTCAGACTAATGTAGTATACAATTTTGAATGTGATGAATGTGACAAAACCTACATTGGACAGAGCAAAAGAGAAGCCTTGGTAAGAATTAATGAACATGAAGGTGGTATCACAGCATATAAAAATAAGAAGAAAAAAGAAGAAAAAATACACCAACGTAGTCTATAAAATAGACTGTGCGGATTGTGATGTGTCATATATTGGTGAAACTAAACGTAGAATTTTTAAACGGATGGAGGGCCATTTGAAAGACATCAAGAAAAAGCTAGATAAACCAATACCTAATCATTGCAAACTGTTGCATAATATGGATTTTAACAATATCGTGATATTAGACACGGAACCAGATTTTAGAACAAGAAAATTTTCGGAAGCGGTGTATATCAATAAATTTAATAATACGATAAATGAAAATGAGAATGCCGGGTCGTTTAATTCTATATACAAAAATGTCATAGTCCCACGTTAATAAATATTCAAATACATTTGATACGTATATTAAAGAAATATGATGAAAAACATATGGCTATTTAATGTATCTATAAAGATTTTTTCAAAGATTTTTTTAAAAAATAAAAAATAATTAGTCTCATGTCGGCAGCACCCAGTGTCGCATAGCTCAAAAAAACAAGTATTTTTATGTAATTTTAACACATTGTAAATATAAAAATGTTTTTAAATTCTCATATTGTTCATTAGTAATTAAGAAAAAATTATATAATTTTTGTATTCAGATCACCTGAAGAGGCCAACGGATTTGTTGGTGAAATATTGTGAAATAAAAAAATTGTTACACATCAAATTAATTTGTATTGTTTTATTTATTTTAAATAATTTGAAACAATAAAAAATTAAGTTCAGCTCCAATTCTGGTCAATAAAATATTATTTTTACTTTTTTAATGTCATATTGGTTGTGAAATATCACCGGTGACAGTGCTATATACATACTTACATACATACACTCACACACACACACATACATAATTTTTTTAAAAACTGGTTTTTAGAATCCTGAGATCTCAAAACGTGCGTATATGTCAAAAAATCAGAAATAAAAATTTCACCTAAAACAATGGGTCCTCTATGAGGAACCAAAATCATAAATATTTCACTCTAGAGTAAAATTAATATTGATTCTCTGCAATATAAAAAAACATCAAAAATTTCAATCTATAATGTTAGTTGTTTTATATATGAAAAAATTCAAAAATTTAACCATATATAGAGTATAATGGATATCGGCTGTTCTATTTATGAAAATATTATAAAAATTATAAAAGTTTATAAAAAATATTATAAAAGTTTCACTCGATATTAAAATTCATATTGATTGTCAACAATATGAAAAAACTGAAAAAATTTCAATCTATATTGTTGACTGTTTTATATAAGAAAAAACCCAAAAAATTTCACTATAGAGTAAAATGAATATCTTCTGTCCTATTTATGAAAAAAAAAAAAAAATAATAAATATTTCACTCCAGAGTAAAATTCATATTGATTGTCTAAAATATAAAAAAACAGTAAAAATTTCAATCTATATTGTTAGTTGTTTTATATATGGAAAATCCCAAAAATTTCACCATAGAGTGAAATGGATATCGCCTGTCCTATTTATGAACAATAAAAAATTATAGTCAAATTCATATTGATTGTCTACAATATCAGTTGTGATGAATATGAAAATAGAAAATATTTAAATATTAATTATCTACAATATGAAAAAAACTGCAAATTTTGTTAAAAAAACTGCATATCACTATATTTTATTTTCAATTATTATTTATTATCAATAATTATTTATGTTATAAAATATACCTCATTAGTTATAAATATTTATAAATAATCATGTAACTTTTTCTTAATATGAATTATAAAATTTTTTTGTTAATTTTAGAAGCATAAAATTAATTCTGTTCTCATTCATTTTTAAATAAAATTAAATTGCATTTTAATCACGTATGATTAAATTTATTATAATTAACTACATATGATTAAAATATAAAAAAATTAATGCACAAGACTTTTTATTTGGTTAAGCCGAGCATCGCGAGGCCACTCAGCTAGTTTATTATTATGAGCTTACGTATACAATACATATAAATACATAGGAAATACATTTGACTCCACAATTTTACATAACTTAAAAAACTACTATTTATCTATTTTTTAAAAGCTATTTATTATTTAATATAATAACTTTTTTATGTCCAGACTACGTTTGGAAATTCTGATTAATAAATTTTAATGTATAAAATAGACGTACTCGTACGAATAAAATTATTAAATATTTTTTTGGGAAATTCGGGCATGGGTGATCAAATTTTATGTTTTTCATAATTTCATACATATTTGACACGAAACCTGGCTTCAATACTAAGTCCAGAAAATTTTTAAAAAATGCATTTTTTAATTTTTTTATGTATGATATAAATTCCGCATCGGGCATGAATAACCCACCAAATAATTTTGATTGAGTTTTTTCATGAGCTTTAAAAAAACATAAATATGAATTGATTTCAAAATTAGTGTAAGCAGAAGTGTATTTAAAGCATGTTTCACATTTTGTGTTCTTGGGGGAGTGTTTTTGTAAACATTTCCTATTAAATATCCACAAATATATTTAAACGCATTTCCTTGAGTAACGCTATTGTTTCTATAATCATTATCTTCTGTTGTAAGCTCCGAAAAAAGGGTTTTTTGTATATTATTTTGACAACTACTTTCAAGCTCGGCTCTGAGAATATTTTCATACTTTTCTTTTGGGAGATCAGCTAAAATTTTCTCAAAAACATTCTTATCTTTATCTATTGAACAATTTCCAGTTTCAATGTTTAAACAGTCTACTGCATATACGAAAATAAATTGAACACTAGTTGGGTTATATCCATGCCCGATCCCTGCTCTAACTTTTCCAAAAAAATTTTCTACAGGATCTTGATTTAATTTTCGCGTACGTATATAATCGATTTCTGGAAATTCTTTTTTACTTTTTTTCCATTCTAAAAAATCCGAGGTTTCTAAAGAATCAATATTATGAATCCATGCTTTAAAACTAGTAAAATAATTTGTAACGTTTTTATTTTTTAATTTAGATATTGCTTGTATTTTGCTAACGTACTCTTATTTTTTTTTTTTTAATTTTTTTGTTCTTCTGAATCACTATAAGCGTGATGATATTTAGTAACACCATACTTAGAAGATTAGTTAAAAATATCAAAAGTCTTATTCATATTATCAAAAAAAGTTGCAGTATGAAAAGACAGCGTTGGAATCTTTTGCAAACTTATAAGTGTCATCAAAGCACTATAAACAGCGTGGCTAAGTGCCTGGACAGCATATTTCACTTTCATTTTTTCGAAACTATTTGGGTTGATATGAACTGATGTTAATTTAGGGGCCAATTTATCATTTTTTAATTTCTCTAATTCATAAATTTCTTTGATATAATCCCAGCAAATAATTTGATTACCTTGAAATAAATAATTTTTTAGCATAATATTTCTCATCCCTTTAAAAACGTGGGGAATTTCAGAAAAATAATAAGTTTTTTGTTCATTAACTAAAAAATTTTTGTTTTTTGTTAGTTACGCCTAAATTTTTAACGGTGTTTTTTAAATTTTCTGCCATATCTGTAGTAAATGCAATAACTTTTAACCCTATAGCTTGTAATTTGCTAATGCATGATTTAATTATTTCCGATAATTTTTTAGGTTCAAAGTCAGAATTCAAAAAAAGTAACCTAATGGGTATTTATAATTTTTAAATAAGCCTCGAACCATAATTACTGCTGCTTTGCAAGCTGGCTTTGGCACTTTCAACCCATCTCCTAAGTCTTCAAAACCAACTACTTCGTCTCTACTACTATTATAAGCAAGATTTGCTTTAATTGCCATTTCATCACAACATATAATAACATAATTTTGCATATCTTTATTATTTAAATTTATATAATACAAGAAATTGAAAACAGAATTATTCAAACCTGGAGGTAATTTTAAATGTTGTATCATTTTTCTTAAAGTGTTTTTATGAGGCAAAAAGAACAGCCCATTCAAGACTTCATATGTCCTTAGGCTACTGAAATATAATTTTAAGCATAACAATTTAAATTTTCTACTGTACCTTCTACCTTTAGGTTTTTTTAAGTTTACTTCTGCTTGAACTTTCGTAAATTCTGCAGAAGTAGGACTTAAAAATCTAGTACATAATGCCTGAAAATCAGCTAATGTACACTTTTCTAACAAGGCATCCGATTCTTCCAAGCTTGTTTTCAATCTTCCTGCATTGAAGTTTAGATGATTCTAGGCTTTGACGCAGTTTTTTTTTTCTTGGAGTGTCATTGGATAGAGCTGGTTCTGTTTGAGTTTGGGCATCATATTTTTTAATCGAACATTCTTTTTCATTTGTTTCAATGCTTTGGCCCAACTTTCTTTTTCGTGAAAAATTTTCAGAAACAGGATCTGATCGGCTTGGAGAATCACATTTAGTAGCCATTGACTGGCGCATATTTGAACTCTCGTTTGAATGATTACTTTGGCTTTGAAAATATATACTTTGGCTTTGTAAATCGCATTCAGTAGTCATACATTGGCGTTTGTTTGAATCGTTGTTTGAATCATTACTTTGGGTTAAATGTCTTTTTCGAGGTGATATTGAGGGTGATATATTTAAAAAAGCTGGTTCTAATTGGCATTGATCGGCAGTTTTTGTAGGCATATTATTTATAATAGATAATTCAGGACTTAATATTGATTTAATAATTTTATTATTCGATGAAGCAGGAACCATTATTTTGTCGTTTGGTTCAAAATCCGGATGATTACTTAAATTGCTATTTATTATTGGGATGGCATTATTTTTTAATCTATTTTTGAATAATTTATTGGTAACATATTTTCAGGAAAATGTTTTGCACAACTGTAGCTTGAATTAATTTTTTTATTAATTTTGTCCTTGTTACAACCAGATAACTGTACCCATTTCAAATATCTAAAATTCAACGAAAATAAAATAAATTATATCCTGATTTTCCTTTTATTTCTCTAAATTTTATAATATAGAAATTTTGCATACACTTTCAAAAAACACTATCATAAATATACAAAATTATCGTAAAATTACGAACTTGTCGTAATTTTACTAAAAAAATTGCATATTTACTAAACAAATCGTAAATTTTCAATCGTTAGTAAATTTACAAAAAATCGTGATTTTACGATTTTTTCCGTAAATATACGAGAGGATCGTTAATTTATAAATTTTTGTAGTATATTTACATCTGAAAAATCGTAAATTTACAACAAAAACATTTTTCATTTATTAAAAAAATTCGTAAATTTACTAAAAAAATTGTAAAATTACGAAAATTTCGCAAAATTACGACTTTTTGTTAATTTACGAAAATTTTGTATAATTACCATAGGGCATTTTTAGCTGTGTAAAATGTTAAAAATTTAACTTTTTTTCGTAAATTTTCGGTAGCTATTTTTTTTTTAATTTTAATTCGATTGCTTAATTTCTTAGATAAATAGTGAGTATATATAATTTCATGATGTCAATAATGTCAGTGGGAACACTTCGACAGGTCTGCAGTACGATCTCCGTTTTCGGTATCGTAAGCTGGAGCCCCTGCTCGCCCATACGGAGATTCAACTGTCTCATTACTAGATTCAACCTCTCCTAGGTCACTTGCATGCCCGTATCAGTTATTGTTAGGGCCGCGTGTTCAGTGCACCCAATCAATGAAAATCAAAGAAAAGGAGGTGAACGCGCAACAGGTCTTCGTAAAAGGCATTTCACAAATCCGGTCCGAGAACAGAGCCTAGAGCAATGCACTCTCTCAAAACCCTCTTCCGCCTGCCATCGAGCGTGTCGTAGAGCAGACTCTGGTCCCGTAAGTAGTCTTTCAGCAAGTATCATTTTTTTATTCAAGTAAATTTTTTGTATTTTGAACTGTTAACGAGATATTTTCAAGATACTAAAAAAACTTTTTTTTGCCCTAATTATTTAGTATTTTCGCCTACGATGGCCATGAAAATAGCGGTTCAGCTAAAATTAACCCCTCTGAAGTTTCATTTTCAACCATCATTGAAATGTGATGGAAATAGTTGGCACTTTAACCTTTTTTTGATAATTTCAAATTATACGAATAACAAATTATATTGTAATGTAACGTTATGTTGTGTAACATTTATGTATTAAACCTCAACCGCAGCTGTAAGTAGGGTTGTGTTTACACAAACTGGTTATAAAATTTATTTGTGTGTCAAATGTCCCAAAACATATTAAAATATATTTACAGTTCATCGTGCTTTCATAATTTTTATTTTTGGGGGTGTATAACCTTCTGGGTCGCAATTTTCTAATTTGAGAGACCGAGAGAGTTAGGAAATTTTATACTCTTTTCTCCAGTTTAAAAAAAATGCTGGTTTCGAAAGCAAAAGAAAAGCTTACCTGGGAAATTATTTATTATAGTTTGTTATGTTAACTTTTCATGTTCATTTTTCATGTTAATTTTTTCATGTTAATTTTTACATGTTAAATTTTTCATGTTAAATAATGTTAACCCATTCTAATAAAGCACATGTTAAAACATATTTTAAAACATATGTTAAAACATATGTTATAAACTTATGTTATAACTTATAAGAATTTATAGCTGGGTGCTATTGTGAAAGATTGAAAAGGCTTAGAAATTTTTTTTTTAATTTCATACTCGCATTGATTGAAAGATAAAAATTAATAAATTCTTTAACTGTAATAATATTTCCTTTTTTAATTAAATCAATATAAAAAAATTTTTATGGGACTTAAAATTATAACAAGCTCGTTGTGCGCTTTGACTTTATTCACGGTGTGTCTTTATACACGGTGTTTATCGTTTATAAACGGTGTGTCTCATCAACTGTCGATAACACGCAGCATCGTGCTTGCAAATAAGATGAAGCCCCTTATAAAGTTATACGGATCTCTATCGTAATTTAAATCGGTGCTAATCAACCTTCACAGTTCTTTCTCAATATTTAATATTTTACTATAATTTACATAATTAGGTTAACCTCAAAATTTATTTATTAACATGGAACATGTTTATAGGGAGGGGTACCTGAGAAATTGGTTGGGGCACCTGAAAAATAGGAAGGGGTACCTGGAAATCTGAGAAAGAAGGGGGAAGAGTCAAATATATCCTATTAAGGGAGGGGGGGGTCAAATATGTACGATTTAAGGGAGGAGGTAAAAAAGCACTTGGAATAATCTGGGTTTAGGGGCATAGAATATTTTTGATTTAGGGACCTAGAATAATACGCGTTTAGCGAATCAGATTACTTTGAGTTTAGAATCTTAACATTTAGTGAAGGTAGTAATTGCAAATTACAAAAATAGCAAATTTTATTGTAATTTGTGTGTCTATGCTCAGCTATAAGTAAACATGTTCATTGCATTTTGATTGTATTTACACAAACCGGTTATAAGTTTTTTCTTTTATTATATATAAATAATTGACATCCTATTTTCGCAGATTATGTTTTTATAACTCTATGAACGATTTTTATGCACAATGCAATATTTATCTGATATTTATAACAGTATTGTCACATTGACTTCCATCTTTTATATGTTTCATGCAAAAAATGTATGTACTAAATTATATATTTTTTTGTAATCTATTATATTTATTCTAGCCTTGATAAAAATCCCATGGGGATCAAAAAATTCGAAAAAAATTTTCATGTAATACACAACATCGATTTTGTTCGTAGAGGTCATTAATTCAAATTATTCAAATTTTTATGGAAGTTAATAATTTTGTTTGATTCTCATATTAAAGTCTTCAATAACAATAAAATAAAATATTTTAACATAAAAAATTGGTTTTTGTTTTTATTTACAAAGTCCCAAAATACCTTAATTGCATTTCTTTTAAGAGGCTCAATTCCCCACATTAAATAGTATTCAGTTTTTTGAGTTCCAAGTCCTGCAACTTTTTTCTAAGCTAAAAATATTTAATAAAATTACTGTTTTGTCACCGTAGTTCGTTTATTTTCCTTTTCTCTCCACCATAACTGCCAAAAACGACAAAAAAAGAGACAATAGCCTGAATTTTTAAGGAGTAATTCTAATCAATGGTTTGAAGAAAAGAAAATGATAATTATATTTTTAAGTTTTAAATTTCAATACCTAATTTTCCTGGTACAAATTTTTGTTTACTATTTATAAAAAACTAAGTTAACTATTGAAACTGAAAAGCGAAACAGCTAAGAAAATAATGATTATTTGCTGATCTTCAAACCAATGATTAGAATTATTTCTGAAAATTTCAGGTTTGTATATCTTTTAGAAAAAAAGTATTTACAATAGAAATATAATCATATGTGACCTGAAGAGCTATTTTTAAGAAATTAAGTTAAACAGTGAAATTGAAAAGTAAAATTGCAAAGAAATAATGATTATTTACTCTTCTTCTAGACAATGATCAGAAATATTTCTAAAAATTTCAAGTTTTTATATCTCTTGGAAAAAAATTATTTATTTTAGCTTCTTAAAAATAGCTCTTCTGATCAGATGTGTTTATATTTCAATTGTAGATATTTTTTTTTCTAAAAGAGATAGAAGAAAAAAATTATTAAAAAAAAGATTCCTGAAATTTTCAGGAATAATTCTAATAATTGGTTAGAAGAAAAACAAATATCCATAATCTTGTTAGCCATTTTACTTTTCGATTTCATTACTTACCATAAGTAAAAATACCCTGCCAACTAGCTGGCACTAACGTTCCTCAAACAATGAGCTTAATACTTCAATGTGCCTCAAATATCACCATATCAGTTAAAAAAATTTTTTTGTTTATCATGAGAAAAAATTTTAAAAAAATTCTGTACCAGATCCAAAAATGACTATAAACGAACTTTCTAAAACTAGTACTCTTATAGAAATAAATTAGGTACTAAGTCCAAAGAGAAAAAAATTTTCAAAAAATTAATTATCAGATTCGAGATATCGAGTAAAAACCATACTTTCAAATATAAGTATTTTCATGGAAATAAATGAGGTATTACATCCAAATTAAAAAAAAAAAACGAAATAGTTTGAGATTTTTTTATGAAAAAATTTTTGAAAAAAAATTACTTAATTCCATAATGATTGTGAAATATCACCGGTTACAATATTTTCAAATAAATGAGGTATTACATTCGTTAATAAATTTTTAAAGAGCGCCTTTTAACTGACACGCGCCGGTAAAGTTATTGCATAATAATAACAATAATGCGGGGGAATAACCTCTTCTTACCTGTTATTCGGCTAGCTCTCGCATGAAAATCACCTCCTCGGAAAGTAGGGGGAGTTCTAAATAAAAGGGTTAATTTGAGGATATATGAACAAGCACTAAAAATATAAACTACAGAATTCTAAATTATTACAATTAAAAATGTTTTTATTTATTTGAATTATATAAGAATAGCCCTTAGGCTTATTATTTCAATATGAACTTTTTTATTATTTATTTACACTTATTAAAATTATACACCGTATCGCCCACACACACACACAGAACCCGAAGCACATGTAATATTTTACCGGTTCGATGAACTCTTGGAGAACTCTCGGAGATGGCGGCTGCAGCTGATGTGTTGACAACGACTTGTGGCTTCTCGTGGAATTATTTATTTTCGCAGGTTACGCTCGAGGGAGTCAAACTCTATACCTCTTCGACGGCTGCTAAAAGCTTCTTCAAGAAAGACCGTCGTTGATCATGTTTTACTGACTTTTATGTATCACTTTATAATCTACTGACACTTTATTTTTAAGTCGCGACTATTTTATAATAATTAAATTAAATGTCATTAATTACGAACCGGAAGGGCTTTACGTGACTTTTGGTCCAAAATTTTAAGTAATTTTATTAATCCGGAGTCACTCGTAATGATATAATGTACGTGCGTGTACCTGTTGCTAGCTGAACGCACTCTGATCTTTTTTCTTTTCTTCTCTCGTTCTTCCGGCGCAACATACTTGCGCCGTAGGAATCTTCTTTTTCTTAACTGCCGGTTACTGCCCCCTGGGCCAGGCGGCGATAATTTTCAATTTAAAAAAAAAGTATAAGTTGCCGTCGGTTGTGTGTGTATACGGGCGGCTTATTTCGTGCTTATGCACATATATATATATATATATATATACATATTAATGCAATATATATATGTGCATTTGTGGCAAAAATGCTTCGTTACAATAGCCTTTAACAATTTATCTTTATATTTTACTTTTTTTTAGGCTCTAGATTTTCACATTATGGAGTTTTAAAGTTCTAATTTGCTTATAAATTTGGGAAATTAATTTATGTAGTTTTTAGTCTATTTTAATAATATCTTATAATTTTTTAGTGATTTATAATCCTAATAATTTTGGTTCCTCAAAGAGGAACCATTGTGTTAGGTCAAAATTTGATTTTCTATTTTTTGGCATATAAGCACGTTTTGGGACCCCAGGAAGCTAAAAAACCTGTTTTTAAAAAAAGTCTGTATGTGTGTGTGTGTGTGTGTGTGTGCGTGTGTGTGTGTGTGTGTGTGTGTGTGTGTGTGTGTGTACGTATGTAATCGGTGATATTTCACAAATATTATGGAATTAAGACCTAATTTTTTTTTCAAAAATTTTTTCACCAAAAAATCTCGAGGTACTTTTTTTTTTTTTTGATTTGGATGTAATACCTCATTTATTTCCATGAAAGTACTTATATTTGAAAGTATGGTTTTTACATGATATCTCGAATCGGATACTTAATTTTCTGAAAATTATTTTCAAAAATTTTTTTCACAAAAAAATACAAAAAATACCAATTTTTTTTTTCTTTTTGGACTTAGTACCTAATTTATTTCCATGGAAGTACTAGTTTTAAGAACCTTGTTTATTGTTATTTTTTGGATCTGATACTTAATTTTTTCAAAATTTTTTTTGTCAAAATTAAAAAAATAGAAAAATTAAAAAAAATGCAATATTTTTTTTTTTTTTGGGTGTAATACCTCATTTAATTCTATGAAAGTACTAATATCTGAAAATATTATAACTAGTGATATTTCAAAACCATTATCGAATTAAGACCTAATTTTTTTTTCAAACATTTTTTTATCAAAAAATCTCAAACCCCCCCCTTTTTTTTTAATTTGGATGTAATACCTCATTTATTTCCATGAAAGTACTTATATTTGAAAGTATGGTTTTTACACTATATCTCGAATCTGATACTTAATTTTCTGAAATTTTTTTTTCTAAAATTTTTTTCACAAAAAAATACAAAAAATACCAATTTTTTTTTTCTTTTTGGACTTAGTACCTAATTTATTTTCATGGAAGTACTACTTTTAAGAACCTTGTTTATTGTAATTTTTTGGATCTGATACTTAATTTTTTCAAAATTTTTTTTGTCAAAATTAAAAAAAAATAAAAATAAAAAAAACTGCAATATTTTTTTTTTTTTTTGGTGTAATACCTCATTTAATTCTATGAAAGTACAATTATCTGAAAATATTGTAACTAGTGATATTTCAAAACCATTATCGAATTAAGACCTAATTTTTTTTCCAAACATTTTTTTATCAAAAAATCTCAAACCCCCCCCTTTTTTTTTTATTTCGGATGTAATACCTCATTTATTTCCATGAAAGTACTTATACTTGAAAGTATGGTTTTTACTTGATATCTCCAATCTGATACTTAATTATTTGAAAATTTTTTTCCTAAAATTTTTTTCACAAAAAAATACAAAAAATACGAAACTTTTTTTTCTTTTTGGACGTAGTACCTAATTTATTTCCATGGAAGTACTAGTTTTAAGAACCTCGTTTACAGTAATTTTTTGGAATTGATACTTAATTTTTTCAAAATTTTTATTATCTAAATTAAAAAAAAAGAAAAATAAAAAAAATTGCAATATTTTTTTGGTGTAATACCTCTTTTAATTCTATGAAAGTACTAATATTTCAAAATATTGTAACCAGTGATATTCCAAAACAATTTATTATCGAACGAATACCTAACTTTTTTTTCCAAAAATTTTTTTATTAAAAAAATCTCAAAATACTTTTTTTTTTTTTAATTTGGATGCAATACCTCATTTATTTCCATGAAAGTACTTATACTTGAAAGTATGATTTTTACTCGATATCTTGAATCTGATAATTAATTCTTTGAAAATTTTTTTCTCCAAAATCTTCGTTACAAAAAAATACATAAAACATCAAATTTATTTTTCGTATTTGACATATCTAATTTATTTTAATGAGAGTACAAGTTTTAGAAATTTAGTTTATAGTAATTTTTTGTAACCGATCACAATTTTTTTTTTTATTTTGATATAAATTATATCACACAAGAAAAAATGATGGAAATCTTGCCTCTTTTTGACTTCCTCGGATTATTTTGTTTGTTGCTATGTTTATTTATGTATGCAGCTTAATGAAATTATAAAAAATAATAAACAGCCTAAAAATATTAAATGGTTATGTTTGCATTTTAAAGTTAAGATTTAAAAGTTATATTGGCATTTTTTAAAGAATCAAACAATTTATAGAATTAAATAATTTATTATTTTGTGATTAATAGAAATAATATAAATAATGTTAAAATCTTGAAGCAATTAATGTGGCTATTTTTTTTATTACAAAATATTATTATTATTATTATTATCATTGTTGCGGAAGATTGGTCAAATGCAAGGAGTACACTGAGAAAATAAATTATAAGAAATTATTATAAATTCTGGTAAAAACTCCTATCTTTTTATAATAATTGAGCGAATATTTGTAATTTTCGCATCGTTACCAACCATTTCTTTTATAAAAAAAAATAAAATTAGCTTTTTTTATATTTCTCTCTTTTTAATTATGCAAAAATGATTTAAAATCCATTAACGCCGGCGCGACCAATCCATGGACGCTAGAATTTTCACTTTAATAACAAAATGATCTTAATAATCTACTTTACCAGCTACTAAAAACGAAAAATGTAGGTATAATTGCATGGTTGTAATCAATAATATTTTTTGTAAATTAAGATTACAGCCCATTGTTTGAGGAACCTCAGTGCCAGCTAGTTGGCAGGGTATTTTTAAAGATTTTTTCTATTTTTAGATGTTGACGCGAGACTGATATTGAACAATGGTAAGCTTTAGGAAAGATATATGAGCCTAATTGCTGCAATATATCCATGGAAAGCTGATTGTAAAGATTTACCAGAATAATCATTCTATGAACCAAAAATTAGGACTATAGATCAATCATAGTATATGACATCGCAGGATTGTTAGGACATCGATAGAACCGTTTGACGAATTTTCAAAAAAAAAAAATGGATAACCAAGTTTTCTGAAAATTCAAGATAAAAAAAATCTTTATTTTTTTATTTTTTTTTTTTAATTATTCAGCTGGCTGATATATTTTGGCGCGTCAATATATCTTACTATTTTATACATTTGAAAATTTATTTTTATTTTAATTTTATAACTAAAGATCCATTAAACCAATTTACCTAAGGGAAAAAAGTCTGCAGGTCTGCTATTGTAGTTTTAAAATATTTAATTTTTAGTGTTTTTGAACTTAATAAAATTTTTTAAAATTTTTAACAAAAATAGAAATATCTCGATACAATTGAAAAATTTTACAGTTGTATTTGATGTTCCATTCGTCATCAATTCTAACGTGTTCTCTTAAATTTTTATTCAAAACGGAGGTACCTTTAAAAATTAATTTAATTTTAAAATTAACCTTTTTATAAAATATTTTTGAAGTTTGTTAAAACTAGATTTTGCATATCCAGGAGTCAAACGCACAATTGTTTATTTAAAAATGATTATTTTCAATATATATTGCTTCCACTATAAACTATTATAGTGAAGCCCCACTGAAAATTATTTAATTATATTTTATCATGATACCTTGAATTCTTTAGATTAAAAAATACAAAATAAAATTACGTATCCAGTTGATAAAACAAAGTTTAAAATATGAAACCAATAGCCATATAATATGATTCATAACAGGTCTTAAAGTCTCTAAGTCTACAGTACTAAAATAGTACACAAATTACGAATACTAAAATGCTAGATTCATTCACAAAAATTTTAGACTTTATCATTTGCAAATTATATCTTTTTTACTAAAACAAAACTATGTCAAATTAATTAACGCTTAAGCTTACCTCACGTGATCTCATAAGATATCGCACAAGTCTTCCTCGCAAAATAGCTAACGTTTGGTTGTCAAATTCTATAGCATTTGTACCAACAACTGTATCAACAAGTACCTGCCATTTAACGAGTTCGTTTTCAGTTATCCTTGTTTCTTTTTTATTTTTTATGTCTCGACCTTGCATTTCCTCGTCGAGATATTCGACATTCTGATCTATTAATTCTGTATCATTAATCATTTCCTCAGCATCAGAAAAATTTAACACATGCTCTCCACGAGGTAAGCTTTGTACTACTTGATCAGATAACAAATGATATTGCTTCATAAGCTGCCAATGTGATAGTAATGACTTAGATGTTCTTACAGGATGAAATATTTGTGAATTTAATTCAAAAATACTTTGAAAAACATCCAAGTTTGTCTGGGTTGTCTAGAAATTAAAAATTACATCTGGTTCATAAACATAATTAGACAATTTGTAAAAACACCCAAGAATGTATAATAATATATTCATTTTGTAATAATATATTCATAAAAGAAAGCCTAAAAATAATGCAAAAGATTCTCTGATACAATTAATTATATTTTGGTTGGGATTTTTTCAAAATGTGGGGAATAAACATTTTATTTTAAAGAATATTTTCAAAATAAAATATAATTTGAGTTAATTATACACACATTTCTTTAAAGACTATATTTTTTAATTTTTTACTTTTTTTTATCTGTTACAAATGTTTTTAAGCTATTACAAGATCTTAAACTAGACATTACTACATAAAGTTGTCCACGAGTAAAAATATCTCAATGTTTCACTGCAGTTTTCGCGAGGTAAAACTGGCAACAACTGCATAAAGTGGTGGTTTTGGTATAAAATTTCATTTTTAACTCCATACACTGTTTAAACGTACAATATTATAAAATTCTCATTTTAAAAAGAAACGTAATTTTAATAATTACATACTTGGGAAACTATATAATTTTTTCGTAAGAAAGGACAAAAAGGCCTATTTTCTATTCTAGGGAGACGGATTCTTTGTCCATCATATGCAAAATTGTTTTAAATCAAGGGACGAAATAGTTATTACAATCCTCAATACATTATCTTAGTTTTCTTTTTTCACATCATAATCATTTTCATTTTTTTATAATGCCCTTTATTAGTTTCAAATTATTATAATTCGTTTAATCTTAAACTATAAGTGATAAAAATTTTCTTTAATTCGAATTTCGTAAATTCCAATTATAAAAAAATCATTTAAAAGTTGTTACTGATCTTACGAAAATATTAATCAAATTTAACTAAAGTACTAACAATATATTATATATATATAATATATACAATGTTTTTTTTAATTTTTTGCTGCTATTAAGGGTCATTTTACCTAAACTTTTTTTTGATAATCGATTTTTTTTTTCTGTTAATTACTTTATATATGTCTCAAGAGTATGTAAAAAAAATTTATTTTCAAATCCTCCCCCCTAAGCATATTTTTTGGCCTTTTTTGCGCGCACCGTCAAACGTACTTTTGATAAAATTTAACGGTATAGCTCTATTATTATCTTACATATCTTCTAACTATTGTTAAAAAGTTAGAAATTATGTCGGAACCGGTCACTGATAGAAATTATGAGCAAATTTAGCTGATATTCGCGATTGTTTATGACGCCAAATTTAGCCGTGCGAAAATGATAAAAAATAGCAAATCGGCCCAGCAGTAGGGGTAAAATCAGCTACAGGTTCAGTATGAAAACCGGAAGGATAACTTTATGGCTCAAAAATCACTGATAACTTATAAGTATACTTAAATATACAAAAAATAAAATGTTTTGTTAAATTTCTACGAAAAAAAAATTTTTATTCTTATTTAGAAAACTATGTTTTTACACCTTCTAATCAAGATTTCTTTAAAACTACTCAACTGATTTTAATTTTTTTGGTCTAATATATTTTTTGTGAGTTCCTTTACGTAATAAAAAAAAAAATTAATAATTTAATAACTAAAAGTACCGAAAAAATTATTCCAAAACTTCAAAGTCGTTTTACTCGAAACAACGTCTTTGAAAACCATGTACACGATTACGCGATAACTTCTGCACCGATTTACTTTAAATTTACTAAGCAACTTAATAAATGCACTAATTTCGGGATGACGTCGAGTTTTTTTTTTTTTATGTTCTCAAAAAATTTTTACAGCTGCTTTTGCCCAAAAATTATAGGCTTTTTTTTTCATTTTAACTTTGTGTAGCCGCCATTTTGTTCCTAATTAATTTTTTTGAAAAAACTCGACGTCATCCCGAAATTACGGGTTTTAAGTCTTACCAATTTTTTTTTTGTATGTTTTAGATTTGTATGTTTTAGATTTTTGTATATTTAGATTTTTTTTAATTATTAACCCTTGTTCGACACACTGGGATCATACGATCCCACGAAAAAGTAGCGCGATTTTTAAGTACTTATATCTAGTAAAAATGGGTCCAGGGTGCCATCTACCGACTTTTTATTAGTTAAATTTATTTCACAGTACAATAAAATTATGTTTGGGCCATCAGTAGCTGTTTGGTAGCTCGCCAAAGTCGTTTGGGATCACCTGCACCCCAGTGTATCGAATACGTGAAAATTTAAATTTTTTATTTAATATTTTTAACGTTTTTTTTTTGGTTTATACTTAACCATAAGGTAGGTATATAGTTATATTATTACCGTATTTTTTTTTTTTTCGTTTTTTCAAAGAGTTTTTTGAAAATTAGATGGAGTATAATTAACGTTCACGACGTATATGCGAAGAATTACTTGCTGAAGACGAGTAAACTTTAGAAAATTTTAGTAATGATAGTGAAATTGAAGGTATTTCAGATGATGATGAAGACTATACTGGTACATCTGCAGAGTCTGAAACAGATGATGAGGATGATGACATAGAAATGGAGAACGTATCTTTGAATTCACGTCTTTTAAGGTCTCGTGCTCGAGGACGCCCATGTGCAAAATTGAAAGGGAAGAATAATTATGAATGGGGCACTGGAAGCGTTAGTCGTATATCAGGTGTGTAGTTTCTGATTAATTTTTTTATGTTTTTCCACTGAACAAATAAACATTTATTTGTCATTTTTAACGATGAAGAACGTTTTTTTCACGTGTTCTGAAACAGCTGTTTCTTGTTTCATAAATCTCCCTACTTATTTTAATTTTCTCTCTTTTGTCTCCCTTTCTCTAAAAAAAAATTCACTTCATTATCGACACCTGCCTGATAAATATATATGAAATTTTATATATTTCATGGCGTAGACACTCGTCGCTGCTGTACCTTAGAATGGTATATAATAATGTAATTTATTTCGCAGATCGAAATTCGGATGCTATTCCTCCACCAATACCTGTGCCAGCAGGTGATGCTTTGAATGCTAATACGCTTGAAGAAATTTGGAGTTGTCTTTTCAATAAAGAGATGATGGACATCATAGTAGAATGTACAAATAAAAAAATAGAAAAAGAATGTTGTTTATTGGTAGCTATGGATCGACAGGAGAGCTATCATCACCATACAGATGAATTAGAAATGAAAGCATATATCGGAGTTCTATACTACACTGGTCTGTGGAAGTCATCTTAGATTAATGACGATCGTTTATGGGATAAAAAAAATGGTATCACCTTTTACAGATGCGTTTTTTCAAAAAGCAGATTTAGTTTTTTAACATCTTGTCTGCGTTTTGACAATACAGATACACGAGATGAAAACGATCGATTTTCACCTATGCGTCAATTGTGGGACATATTCATCAATAATTGCAGAACAAATTATACTCCTAGTAGCACATGCACAGTAGATGAGCAACTCCTAAGTTTTAGGGGTCGTTGTATCTTCCGTGTTTACATGAAAGATAAACCAGATAAATATAGATTAAAAATTATTAGCCTGAACGATGCAGAAACTTCTTACATGGTATTTACACATGTAAAAAATTGTTTTTCAAATTCACAAAAATTTTTTGTTTTTAGATTGATGCTGTACCTTATATAGGTAAAAATTCAGCTATCATACCCGCAGAAGAATCTGTTCCTAAATATTATTTTCGGTTAGTAACTAAATCTATTTATGGAAGTAACCGCACTGTAACCTGTAATAATTGGTATACGTCTATACCGTTACTTGAACGTATGTTGAAAGAACCATATAAAATAAAAATAACTGGAACTTTGCGTAAAAATAAAAGAGAAATTCCAGCTGAAATGTTAGTAGCTCCAAAAGATCGACCAGCAACAAAGTTTTGCCATACTAAAGATTTGACCCTTCTTTCGTACGCTCCAAAAAAGAAAAAATGTAAAAAAATTGTTTTAGTGGTTTCATCTTTAATGCAGGTTGAAGATCTTACAAATGGAAAACCAAATATTGTTTTACACTACAATGCAACAAAAGGAGGGACTGACAATTTTGACAAACTGGTCCATTCTAACACCGTCAGTGGAAGAACAAATAGATGGCCATGTAGATATTTTTATGGAATTTTAGATCAAGCGATTGTAAATGCCAGGATTTTGCTAAAGTGCAAATTAAAAAATAGTGGAGTGAATAAAAAAACAACGGCTGTACAATGTCTTGAAGAACTATATATTCATCTTGTCACTCCCTATTTGAAGCAAAGGTATACTGTTACCACATTACGGCGGGATATCAAAGTTGGTATCGCGGCAATTTTACAAAGTGACGATAACTTATTTACCGAAAGGCCTTTACAGAGAATTCATAATGCATATCAAAGAAGGTGTACTTTATGCCCAAGAAAAAAAGACAAAAAATGCAGAAAAGGCTGCGCAAGTTGTTCTCGCCCCATTTGTGATGAACACAGTTACACAATTTGTGAAGAATGTTGCGGTGAGTAAGCAAATGACATATAATCAAAAATTGCTTGTAATATAATTTGTTAGTTATTTTTTATAACATTTTATGTAAAATAATAAAAAAAATCATGAAAATAATAAAATATTCGTTCAATAAAGCAAAAATTATTTTTTTATTTTTTCGAAAAAATCCAATTTTCAAAATTCAGAATAAATACCTTTTTTTTCATAGATCCTAAATTTAAAATTTTTTTCATATAGTGATATATAAGATACTGTTTTACCTAAATTTTTAGGTCAAAATAATTAAAATTAAAAATGTTATGAGATATTTTCAAATTTTGGTTTTTTTTTCATATTTTTTTAACATTTTTTAATTTTTTTGATATAAATACTAAATTTTTTACTAAATAACCTATTCGACATAAGAAAAAACACATTATAAAACAAAAAAAAACAATAATACTAATAATAATAATAATAGACAACTTTTAACATCGCTTTTATCTTTGGGGTGCATATGATCCCAGTATGTCGAATATTTCTCACAAAGAAAGTGTGTCGAATAAGGGTTAATATATTTCTAAACAATAAAAAAAATTTGATTCAAATATCTCTATCCGTTATTTCACAATCCTACCTTGAAAATCAGCTAAAATATCGACATATTTAGGTAAAACGACCCTTAACTATATATTTAGTATATTCATTTGCAATTCTACATTAATTTCTATATTAATAATTTTTACACTTCATATTTCATAATTATATTTTATTTTCTTTCAAAGAAATTTAACAAAATTGGTTCAAAAATATTTAAATAAATAAAATTTTATAAATTTTTGGATGAAATAAAATTTATGATCATTTGAAACATATATATAAAAATTATAAATTTAGATAAAACTATAAAATAATCATTCATTAATTTACACATTACAAAAGGATCTGTTTGCATTTACTACTTTATCAAATTTTCTAATTTTTTAATTTCGCTGTCACATTCAGCTATTTCTTCGGAAGCCGTAACTTGAGAATCAATAGCTCGCTGTTTCTTAGATTTTAGAATTTTAATTTCATCAGTAGCTTTCCTTTTTCTAATATTATTTTCATTTTCATCAATTCTTTTCTTTTCTAGAGCCGCTACCCTTTTAGAAGAAGAATTTCTAAAAGCTGTTATCATTTGTTTTGAAATTGTAAAATTCTTAATTTTTCCACCTTTTGATAAAATATAATCGTGCACAGATCTTTGCGCTATTAAACTGTCTTCTTGTAGATTTTCTACTAAAAATTCTTCATTGTAACTAAAGCTTCTTTCTACAGCAGCATTCCCATGAAATAATACTAAAATTACTTTTTTAAATTCAATAAAATCATCTGAAGATTTTAATTCAATACAAATAGTGATTAAAAAAATATCTAAGCTATCTTTCTCAATGTCAAAACTTTTCAATTTTTTCTTTACGTTTGAATTGGAAATAAACTCTTTATACTCAGATTTAACTTTGTCAGCCTGAGTCACTGTAAAAATGTTACAATCAACTAGATATTCTAATGCAATTTTAATTCGGAAATTTGCAGTTTTTCTCACTTGCATGACAAAAGGTGATAAGCAACTAGCACCACTTACAAATTTGTATAAGAGAGGACTTCGATCTTGTAATTTTTTTAAAATTTGTATGATAAATAATTTACACTCTTTTTTAAAATTTGTAACATCTTTTTCTTTCATATTTTGAGTGGCTTGTTGAACTCCAAATCCAGCATCTATTTTAGCATCTGATAAAAAATTTTTTTCATTTACTTTATCATCAAAATTAATTTTTAAAAAATCACGTGCACATTTTATTGTATCTAGAAAATCATCTTTAGCAATACGTTCTAAAAAATTTTTCATTAAGTGAAACAAATCAGCATACATGAATGGCAACAGTGGTCGATTACTTTGATATTTTATTAAAAAATTTTCCAGTTCCCTAGAAATTAATATCATGAAAGATAGTTTAGCTTCTAACAGCTTATCTTCTAAAAATGATTTAATATTGAAGAAATTTTTGGATTTAAGTGGATTTTCAGAAATATGAACCCAAAAATCTTTTAAATTGGGCAACATTGTTTTTGCTCGTTCCATTACGTCTCCATTTTCCGTCTATCGAATAGCACAAAATTTCAATGGGAAAATCTTTGAATTTGCAAATTTAATGTAAAGTCCACGGCGACTTGGAAAGTCTTTAAAATAGTAGTATAAACTACGTAAAAAATTATTTATTTTCTAAGGGGACTTATCGTGTGCAGCCTTATAAGCCCCGTTAACAACATGCAGTGAACCAGAACCGAAGTCAATTAATTTAAAATTATCTGGGTAATCATTTTTTAAATAAGTTTTAAAATCTCTTAAAAATTTGAGGTTCACTTTAGGCCCATCCATGGAAACCTGAAGGATTCTTTTCAAACTTATACCCAATTTAAGTAATGCTTCCTTGAATACCGATAAAAGATCTTCAGCTGTCTGTTCATGCAAAAAGGTTGATGTTATATAGTGAGTTTCAATATGCTCATCTCTCCAAAAACGACAGACTATATCCATTTACCCATTTTGAGCGACTTTATTGAGACTTTCGTCAAATGAGATGGCATAATATTTGCATTTTGATACGTATTGAGTCAATTCCTCTTGAAAAAAGGACCTAGGCCATAAGTAATAACATAACTTACTTTATCCTTTTGCATTGTAAATTTTTTTGAAATATCACTATCAGGAAACATGACAGGTATTAAATCAGCAAAAGTTGCAAATAATCTTGTAGAACCTTTCTTGTAAACTTGAGTCATTGAAAATAATATTTCTGCTTTTGCAACACCCTCTTTACATAAAAAGTTAGATAAAGATGATTCAGGTTTGGAATTTTTAACAGAAGAATTTGATTCTAAATTTTCAATCTCTATATTGTTATTTCCACACCGATCAGGTTCAATATCTTTATTGTCAGTATTATTGTTCCTTAAATTTGCAGATCCTTGACTGCTTGCTTTCGAGCTTGAAAAACTATTTAAAGTTTGGTTACCTTTAAGTGCCTTTTCCAACTTTAAATATTCTTTACATTTTCTGCAGTGAGAATAAAGATCAGATATCCCAGAATTTTGTATCTTTATTTTTTTTTTCCATTTTTACATAAAGAACATAAAACATGAAATTGATCATCATCAATTTTTTTCACCCAGGAATAAAGTTCTGGAAATAGTGGTTTTCCGTTGCTATCTAATTTTATCCAGTCATCATTAAAATAAAATTTTCCTTTGCCCATTTTATATGACTAAAAAAATACATATATATATATATAAAATATGCATTGAACCACAAAAAAATAGCATGATTACAAATTTAAACAAAAATTTAACTTGTTAAAAGAAATACATTTATTTAATTATTTGGAATCGAATTTTTTGATTTTTTCAATGCATTAATAATTATTCATTATATAAATAATTTTTTTTAAATCTGATGTATTTTATAAAATTTTAAAAAGTTTTTTTTTATTAATCTGTAAGTAATATTATAATAATATCTATAAGTAATATATTTAATTTTATTTCTTTAAAATTTAAATTGGTAAAGTAACAACTTAATTATATAAACAGATTATAACATCCGATGCATCATATTTTAGAAAAATGCATAGTACAATGATAATATGATTTGGCAGTTTTATTTTAAAAAAAGCCAAATTTACCGTTATTGAATAAATATACTTATTCGATCTAAAAAATGTATACTTTTAACTTGAAAATTTATTCAGGGCATGCTTTTATTATTTAATTGCAGCAATAGATTTTTTTTTTTCATTTAAATTGCACCGTAAAAATAAATGTACTTACCATCACTACAGATTTGTAATTTTACTATAAATTAGTAATATTATTATAAAAATAGTAAATTTACTACAACTTGTAGTTATTTTATTGCTGGTAGTAGATTTACAATTTCGTAGTAATATAATATTATAAAATATGTAGTGAATCGTAGTAAACTAATTTACTTTTGTAGCACAATGTTATTGTTAACAATAAAATATCTAAAAATTACTACATTTTTAGCAATATTACTAACGAAGTAATATCATGTTTTTAAGGTACTCTGTGAATGGTAAAAAAACTTCAACATTAGAAAATTAAAAAACCAAAAAATTTTTTTTTTAAAGTATTATATTACATAACATAGTGCATAATAAGTAAAAAATTTATTTTTTTTAATTTTCTTAATGTTTTATGACATTCCCAATAGTTTAAACAAATAAAAAAAAATCCAGTTGCCACAGCTGAATGTTTATTTTGTATGTAATTGCAGTATAAAATTAAAAGTACAAAGTTATTTATGTAAGTATAAGTAGTCTATTAACATTTAAAAAGCTGTTTTTATACATTTATTTAATATTGATTTAATATTTTTAATATAAAAAGTTTTTTAACATCAAACAGGTGCATTTTTTACTTGCATAGTCTGAGTCTTACTTTTCCCTTTATATACGCTAACATTGCAATAATAAAAATAATTTTATACTGCAATCATTATGATTATACTAATTGTATATGTGCATTTCTACGAGAAAATCCTCTTTATGAGCACCAAAAATGAAGAAAAAAAAATTTACGAGGCCGCGACTGACACCATGATTTTCTAGTAGTTTGAACCCTATAGAATGCAAAAAAAAGCGTGAACACGAAATCAGCGATAAATGCCAAAAAGATTTTGCCACTTTTATGTCAAACACCGTGTTTTTCGTATCTGAGCTACCCTAAATTTTCAAAATAACTTTTTAGGTAAATAAAATTTTTTAAAAATAGGTAAAAAATCTGATTGCAAAAATCAAGCTAGTATATGCATTAGCATATTTTAAGTTCAGAAACAGTTATATTTCAGTAGAATTTCAATCATTTTTAAGACAAATTTCAGCAATAATATGCATAATTCGCTTGATTTTCATCGTAAAATAATAAATTTTTTTTTTAAATCAATTAATTTTTCCCTGAGTATTCATTTCTTTAAGAAAGAAACCATTTTTATTGATCAAATTTCAATTTTTAGATCAAAAACTGTGTTAAGTAAATTTTGCTACTTACAGTTTTCAAAGGCTTTTGACCTAAAAATTGAAATTTGGTACATAAAAATGATTTTTTTTTCTTAAAGAAATGAATTGCCAGGGAAAAATGCATCGATTTAACAAAAAAATTATTATTTTATGATGAAAATCAAGCGAGTAATACATATTTAAAGTTCAGAAACAGGCATTGTTCAATATAGAACTTTAATCTTTTTTAAGGCAAATTTGAGTGAAATCTTAAATTGACGATAACTTGGCTAAATTTCATCGGAAAAAGAAAAGTTTTTTTTCTCCTAGAGTGATTTTTCCCTGGCAATCAGATTTTTTACCTATTTTTTAGAAATTTTATTTACCTAAAAAGTTATTTTGAAAATTTAGGGTAGCTCAGATACGAAAAACACGGTTTTTGACATAAAAGAGACAAAATCTTTTTGGCATCCATCGCCGATTTCGTGTTCACGCTTTTTTTTGCATTCTATAGGGTTCAAATTACCAGAAAATTATGGTAACAATCGCCTTTAAAATTTTTTTTTCTTCATTTTTGGTGCTCATAAAAAGGATTTTCTCGTAGAAATGCACATATATACTACTAGGGGGCTCCGCCCCCTGCGCGCTCCGCGCGCCAACCCCCGCAAAGCGCTAAGCGTGGTGAAATGGCCCTTGTTTAGAATTAGAAATTAAAAGACAATTAATTAGAAAGAATAAAACTTTAAGCTTATTTGCTAATAAGCTTAATATTTTAATATTTTTTACTATAATATTTTTTTTTTTAATTTAAATTATTTAATTTTTCTTTCACAATAATTTATTTTAAATGCAATAATATGAAATCCATTGTTAAATTCTACTAATTATTTCTTATCATCTATAAGTTATGTTAATAAAAATTTTTTTTCATATTTTGACCTGGAATAGTAAAAAAGTTTACAATAACTTATAGCTGAAGTAGTTTAAAGTAAAAGGCTGCAAGTTTAAATAAAATAAACTTAAAATTAATATTTTCATTATATTATATTTTTATAATACAATGGTAGCGGTCGCATTGTCTAAAAATAGTGTTAAATAGAGTAAATAGATTTTATACGTTACACAATAATTTAAATATTGTAATGAAGAAATAAATCAAATACAGTTATAGTGATATAGTAGTGAAAAATTTAGAAGTGCTCAAATGTACCATGTCCAAATGGGGGGTGCCCAATTGGGGGTGTCCAAATGGGGGTGTCCAAATGGGGGTGCCCAAATGGGGGTGTCCAAATGGGGGTGTCCAATTGGGGGTGTCCAAATGGGGGTGTCCAAATGACCCATGTCGGCGGCAGCGGCGGCAGCGTTTAGAATTTTATAATATAGAGAGATTAATATATTACATACCATTTTTTAAAAGAAAATTCTAAATATTGTAATTTTACTACACTAGTTGCAATTCAGTCATGTGATCGTATAAATAAATTTCATCGTTTAATAATTATAGTAGATGATTGCATGATTTATATTACTGAAAAACAAGATATTCATGCCAAAAAAAAAATTAGCTTCAAAAAGATTCTTCTTTTGCAACAAACAGAAAATATCTTTGGGGTCAAAATTAAATATTTTTTTTTTATCGAGGCAAAAAGTTTCTTTTCAGTGTATACTTTCGATAACAATAATATGATATTGCAGTAAAATTACAAATTTGTAGAAATTACTATGCGCAAAATAATACAAAACATATGTCTTACCTGAAGTAGATACGGTGTAAAATAATAAGCTTTTTTGTATTACTGTTACACAAGCTGCACTTTTATATACTTTTCTTTATTAACTAAAATTTTTTTGAAAAGCTAAACTTTTTATTTATTTTAGTTTATTTATATAAAAAATCTTTCTAACTGATTTAAAATACTCTTATGAGTAACAAAAGCTAACTAAAACTAAATATTATTTGAACCTTTCACGGAGTCAACCTCAGCGATAGCAACTGTGGGAGATTAGTCATTTCTCTGGAAGAAATATTAAAAATTTTTCCTACGTTTTTAATTACGAGTGTAATAAATACCTATATACAAAAAAAATTTTATTACATTTTATTTTATAGATTACCCGCCACTACGTCAATATAAGAACTATAAACCTACTTAAACTCTAATTCCAGGAACCCCATATGGTGTCGAAAAAAAATTTTTATGGTTTTTACTTAGTAAATACCATAAAAATTTGTTTTACTATTATGAAACAAGTTTATAAATTTATAAAATAAAATGAAGATATTTGTAAAATGCGGGATATTTTTTTTGTAATGAATAAATTTTTTTTTTTGATTATTTTCAAGGATATGAAAAAAAAATTGTAAAATATAAGGATATTTCATGTATTTCAAGGAGCTAATTTCAAATCAAGGATAATTCAAGGATTTCAAGGATCGGTAAACACCCTGTAGGCATCAGGCCTATAATTTTTTTCCAGTGTAATTAATAATATGACCATAAAATCTTGACAGCTAGTCCGAAAAACTTACTAGACAACGTAAAAACGCTTACAATAGTAAAAATCGCCGTTTCTGAGGTTAAGAATACGCCATTTTGAGTCCATTATTTTGATTCTTAAAAATATGTCTTCAAAATCGTGATCAGTTACCCCGAAAACCTTACTGGAGTACCAAAAATAAGCTCAATTAGCAGTTGTTTTTAAGAATTTACCTATCTTACTAATTTTTTGCCAATTTTTTATGATACAGCGTTCATTACTCAAAACTAGCCATCCGAAAATAGATGAAACCTTCAAAATCGGTTGGCCAAAAATATTACACGATGTGTATTTTTTATTGTATTTTAATTTTATAGCAGTGCGCGAATCAGCTGTCAATTTAGGAAAAAAAAATATAATATATAAGAAATATTACTGCGCACTCCTTTGTTTTTACTATAAATTATAGTAAAATGTACTATAAACCCCCCTGCGCTTGTTTGCCCCAAACCGAAACTCCTTTTCAGGTATAACTTCAGGTATAACTTCAGGGACGCGCAGCCTAGGCAACTGGCCGCTGCCTTCCTCCTTGCCTAGGGGCGGGAGGGCTTTCTACGATAGAAAGCCCTTCTTCTTTTTCGACAACAGAGTGGCCCTCACGTACTCTACTACTTTGTTCCAATTTTCAGGATTCCGTAGCATTTCCAGGACCACTCGCTCTGGCCTCCAAGTCGGGAAGGGCGCACAGTGTAGTAAAAAAAAAAGTGGCCAAAAATCGGCTTCAACGCAATTTCTTATGAAAAAAAAATACTACTGGATCGAAAATGACCGTATTTGTGTATACTAAATGATAGGCACCCGAGATCAACAAATTTTTTTAGCTGCTAAATGAAAAAAAAAAAAATCTAATTTTTACCATAAAAAGTTAAAACATTTCTAGTTTTAAAATGAAAAGAAAAAAAGTTTTAGGTATAGCTCTGTATTAAAATATGTACATAAATGATCAATAAACCTAAAAAAAGTGTTTTACAGGCATCCCTCGTTATCCGCGGTAGGCCGAAGTGTGAGATTCTTCGTTATACGCTTATAAAATCTTTGTTATCCGCGTTTCAAAAGCATGTATTTGTTAAAAAAATTTTATCAAAAGTGAACTTAGTCGTAAAATGGCGAAGTTCACTCTCGTTAAAATCTGGTAAACAAATTACTTTTTTCCTAACCTTTTTATTTTGTACATAAATCTACTAAATTTGTGCAATGGCAGCAAGTGTATAAAATCGCCTAAAACTTCTAAAGAAAAATGATACCGAGCGCGTCAAGTTATGTCTATTGCAGATTAACTTCAAATTTTAAATTTACTTGAGTAAGAGAAAACTATTGCCTAGAGATAGCTCGACGTTGTAAAGTCAACGAATCCACAATCCGTACAATAAAAAGCAATAAGGATAAAATCCGTAGTTCTTCTACTACCTTAGGGCAACATGTCAAATTTATTAAAGTTGTTAGGCGAAATTTAATTGAAAAAACGGAGGAGATGCTAATGATATGGATTCAAGATTGAAACCATAAAAAATTCCCATTTCAACGACAGCTATTAGAAGCCAAGCTGTTACATTTCACGAACATTTAAAAGACAAGTACAAAAAAAATGAAACTTTCTAATCGACCAAGGGATAGTTCGATAAATTTAAGGAGAGATATTCTCTCCACAGCTTAAAATTCACAGGTAAAACTGTTTATTTAAAAATGTAATAATATTTGCATATGTGTATATACATTGTTTATTGCATAAGGGTTACGTTCCTGACCAAATATTTAACTGTGATGAAACGGGACTCTTTTGGAAAAGAATGCCAAAACTAACATGGATTTCGAAAAATGAAGAAAGAGCCCCTGGATTCAAAGTAGCCAAGGATAGATTCACTCTTTTATTTTGCGCAAATGCTTTTTGAGCAAAATTTTTTTCATTATATTCATTTTATATGTACATTGAATCTTCAGAAACGTAACCTCCCATTTCCCATAAGACTAATGTTTTTTTATCCGCGATTTCGCTATCCGCGTCACTTTGTTGGAACGTAACCCCCGGCCCCGTGGATAACGAGGGATGCCCGTAGTATAATTATACATGGTTGTATGCAGTATGAAGATGTATTAGTCAACATTTGCAATTCAGTCAAAAAATTAAAAAAAAATTAAAAATTTGATTTTTCTATTTTTACTTATATTTTAAACTTAAATAAAGTATAAAATATAAAATATAAAATATATAAATTATATAAAAACATTTAAAAAAATACTTTAAGTTTAAAATATAAATAAAAATAGAAAAATCAAATTTTTAATTTTTTTTTTAATTTTTTGACTAAATTGCAAATGTTGAGTAATACATCTTTATACTGCATAAAACCATGTATAATTATACTAATACACTTTTTTTAGGTTTATTTATCATTTATGTACATATTTTAATACAGAGCTGTTCCTAAAAATTTTTTTTTTTTTTTAACTATAAATATTTTACCTTTTTATGGTAAAAAATAGATTTTTTTCTTTCATTCAGCAGCTAAAAAATTAAAAAAAAAAAATTTTTGTGATATCGGGTGCCTATCATTTAGTATACACAAAAACGGTCATTTTCCATCAAGCAGAATTTTTTTTCATAAGAAATTGTGTTGAAGACGATTTTTGGCCATTTATTTTTTTTACTACACTGTGGGGCGGGCGACCCTCTGAGTAGCCCACAGATCCGAAGAATGTGTGCTCTACGGTACATATCTCACCCGGACAGTGTAAACACTGCCATGTTGTTACCCTCTGCCTCTTCCTCAACATGTCACGGAATTAGAATGTGCGACCACTGGCCACACTTGTCGCTGTCCCACCGTCCCTGCCATTTAATCATGGTATTAGAGCGGGCGCGGGTAGAAGCTACTTCGCGCTCCTCTACACTTTCGTATATGGATTTGCGCTCCAAAGCTAACAGGTCAATAGTAAGGACACTAGCTACCACCTGAATCGCCGATAATGATACTGTATGGTATGCGTTGGCGATCCTAAGTGCCGCTTGCCTCTGTACGGAGCAGATCTTATGCCTGTACTTCTTGATTTGGGCGGCGTACGCCCAAACCTCAGAGTCGTATAGCAGAACAGAATTCACCACAGAAATCAGGAGTCTACGCTTTCCTGGTTTACCCTCCCCCCCTATGTTGACAGGAAGGATGCGATCGACGCGGTTTTTTCCTTCGTCTTCTGAAATTGGTCAAATCAAGTAATTATTAATTTATATTATAGTTTTAATTCTTTGAAGTAATAAATATTAATAATAATAATAATAAATATTAGGATAAAGTTAACCAGGGTACCCAATTACTAGTAAAATACAGTAATTTTTACTAGAATGTAAAGTAATCTTTATATGCTAGTTTTCTCAGTGTATCCCGACGAAGTGTCCTTAGAGCTCTAGAGATCTCTAAATTGAGGGGATCTCCCGAGATCTCTGGAGATCTCTAAAATTGTTTTTAATTATTTCAAATGATTGAAGCTTATTATGCTAAAAATGCTTATAAATAGCTTCAACAGGCCTACATTATTCATAATATATGTGAAAAAAAAATTATGGCTAATTCCATGTGAAACGTACGTTGACTTGCAGATGGGGTCTTCCGATTGAGCTGTAACTTTGCACAAGTGTTTATACATATAAAATGTCCTCACTCCCCAATTTTTACGTCTTCAAATCAATTCTAGCCGTCTCTGTGAATTTTTGAAATTTTGGACCGATTTTAAAGCTTCCAGTCACCAATTTTTGCTTCATTATATAAAAGCCTTAAGAAATGTTAAAAAAATTATTCGAAAATAGGTTTCGATCGGAAATTTCCCTGGCTATCCGAATTTCCAACCCATTTTTTAACATTTTTACGTGGAAAGCCGGAAAATCGGAAAATGTGAGCCGTCCCGGCTGTAGCTCATAGCTCAAAACCCGTCACTTCAAATAACTTCAAACTGGGGGTGGAGGCAGAGTTTTGCATATACTTTCACCTGGTATTAATACGGGTTTGACTTTTTTCACATAGGGAAAAGTTATAACGATAATAAGTGAAATTTTCCGATTTTGAAAGTGCAATTTTAGCTAAAAAAACTATATTTTCATGCAAATTTAGGCAAAAACCGATTTCATATCTAAAATTTATCATAAAATAAACTTTTTTTTTTACTTTTCAAACCATTTTTTTTTTATTTAATAAATTTTACAAAATAATGCTGTTTATAAAAAGCTATATTTATACAATTTATTGTATGAGTCTTTCTTTGCCAAAACAGCAATGTTTGACAGGTTGAGTCGTCGGATCGGACTCAAAATTTCCCCATGATTTTATAACACTAAGACAGGAAAATCCTGAAATTTTCAGCCCTCTAGGTCTTAAACAGCCCTAGTTATGCTCAATCAAACTCATTGGGTGGTTCTCAATCAGCTTTGGTGCTTTTTGGGAAAATGCTAAAACAAAAATAAAAAATAGCTTGAAAAAATATTCTGAAAAAGTATATATGTAGGAAAATCCCCACTAAATCAATTTCTGCCATTAGTTTTTCGGAAAACCCCCGGGAAACTTCGGAAAATGGGAAAACGTGTTTTAATAATCTAAAACAAACTGAAATCGATCCTTATTGGCCGAAATAGAAACTATTTTATAGCTAGTTAGATGGGATTTCGGTTGAAGTAAATTTTAAAAAAAATTTAAAAAAAAAAAATGGCGGCAAAAGAGTTATTTCGGTTTTTCCAAAAGCACCAAAGCTGATTGAGAACCACCCAATGAGTTTGATTGAGCATAACTAGGGCTGTTTAAGACCTAGAGGGCTGAAAATTTCAGGATTTTCCTGTCTTAGTGTTATAAAATCATGGGGAAATTTTGAGTCCGATCCGACGACTCAACCTGTCAAACATTGCTGTTTTGGCAAAGAAAGACTCATACAATAAATTGTATAAATATAGCTTTTTATAAACAGCATTATTTTGTAAAATTTATTAAATAAAAAAAAAATGGTTTGAAAAGTAAAAAAAAAAGTTTATTTTATGATAAATTTTAGATATGAAATCGGTTTTTGCCTAAATTTGCATGAAAATATAGTTTTTTTAGCTAAAATTGCACTTTCAAAATCGGAAAATTTCACTTATTATCGTTATAACTTTTCCCTATGTGAAAAAAGTCAAACCCGTATTAATACCAGGTGAAAGTATATGCAAAACTCTGCCTCCACCCCCAGTTTGAAGTTATTTGAAGTGACGGGTTTTGAGCTATGAGCTACAGCCGGGACGGCTCACATTTTCCGATTTTCCGGCTTTCCACGTAAAAATGTTAAAAAATGGGTTAGAAATTCGGATAGCCAGGGAAATTTCCGATCGAAACCTATTTTCGAATAATTTTTTTAACATTTCTTAAGGCTTTTATATAATGAAGCAAAAATTGGTGACTGGAAGCTTTAAAATCGGTCCAAAATTTCAAAAATTCACAGAGACGGCTAGAATTGATTTGAAGACGTAAAAATTGGGGAGTGAGGACATTTTATATGTATAAACACCTGTGCAAAGTTACAGCTCAATCGGAAGACCCCATCTGCAAGTCAACGTACGTTTCACATGGAATTAGCCTTATTTTTTTCTATATTTACAACGAAAATTGTTAATATTGATTACTAAACTTAGGTTTCTGACAAAACGTTCTCAAAAAGCGAGTTACTCATGTTATTTTCTTTGTACGCAGACCAATAAAACTTGTGTTTTTTGTAGCTCAAAAAGCACAATAAGTCAATAAAATCATAAACTGCTTATGAAGAAATTTTAAAGATTTAAATAATTTTTTTAAGGAAATCAATGAAAAAAACGATTTGAACGCAGAATCTTATTGTTTAGCGTGAACTACTACTTTTTATTCTTTATTAAGTATATCACCCAGCAAATGCTGAACATACTTTAAATGATCAAGTCTTTTGTAGTTACGATTTATAAAATATTTTGGTTCGATGAGTGTGAATATGAAGTCAGTGTTAACTTAAAATGGTTTAGTTGTCCACAATAGGCATTTTTACAATATACTTTGCGGGATCTTCAAGATTTTGACAGGCTACTTCTGCTTAGTATACCCTCATAGTTAGTGTTGTTACAAGCTTAAATAGGAAGCGACGCCATGGTTCTAACATGTATTAAGATAGGGACTTTAGGGGAATAGGGACTTAAGGACATTTTATGTTTAGACCATGTATTTTTAGTGATCCTTTTAAATATTGTCACAGAAATCTCTACTAGGGTATTGCGGAATAATTAAAAGAAAATTGAATAAAAAAATGATATTGAAAAAAAGTTTGTTAACTCACTAGGTAGATTAGGATAGTAGGCAAATCAACTATTATACCACCATGAACACGGGATAAAAGGACTCCAAGCACCGTGTTAAAAAGTGAGGCTAAATCAAATGTTTATACATGTAAATTAGAGTCTGGAAAAGTGGGTTTGGCTCATTTATTCCTCCTCAATAATAAATATCGGCATTATTCAATTAAACAACCGTAAAAAATTAAATTTTAAAACTCATGTACTCAAAATTTTTTATCTAAGGCAAAAATACAATTTGCAATATTAATTTCAAATTTTCTTCAATTTCATAACCTGAAATCATATTATACTTTGGGTCCCTTTAGCTATCGACAATGTAAATGTATTATACCTTGAATTTACTACATATCTTAACTATTTTCAAGTTTCAAGTTATAACTCTTTGAATTAAAAGTTATGTGGTTTTTGATATTTTATAAAAAATTTAAATTGGGATTCTAACCTTTAATCGCCATGTCTCACAAACGATTTTATGAAATATTGCATGTAAAAATTTTTAGAAACTTGAAAATTATAAAAATTTTTTCTTGCCACTGACACAGAAAAATCATATATGACCCTGCAGGCCTATTCAGTATTTAATTCACGTGAATTAGTGAAATTTTAAAAAAATGAGTCGAATGAAACAAAATAAATTTTTATTTCACAAACTTACATAACCATTTATTATAACCTATGTTTGTAATAAATAAATAAATTTTTTTAAGTTTATGCTTGTTTAAGTCTTTATAAGAATAAAATAAAAAATAAGATTCAACTGAAATAAAAGTTATTATGAAAATCGTTTAGAAGAGTTCTTATCCGATTATTAACTGTTTGTTGTTAAGTGCGCGGTTATTTTATGAGAAAATAAAATAGTTTTAAAACGATTGGTTAGGAAAAGAATTAATTAATTTTTTTACAAAGTTATAACCAGAAAATTTTTTGATATTTATTTTAAAGGTCGTTATTAAATCAATATATATTAATTTAAATAAATCAATTTATAGATAGAAAATTCAAACATGCCAAAAAGAAAAAGACAAAACAAAAATTACAGAAATAAGATTTAATTTTCCAAAATAAGATAAGAATTTGTATCAAAAGCAACAAAAGTAAATTACAAAAAGAAGTGAAAATATATGGAATTTTCGGTTTTTAGTTCTTTATAACAATGTGAAAAATAAAAATTGATATATGAATTTATTTTAAAATATTATATTTTTTAATAAAATTTCTTCTATTTTTTTAAAAATTAGACTTTTAATAATTCCAACTTACTTGTTAATTTGTTTTATTTTCATTTTTTGTCACTATTTTGAGATTCATCTGGTCATTGATTGAGATTTGTGGTCATATTAATTGGTGAAATGAAAATTTTTTGTTTTAATGTCAAATAAAATTGAATATTAATTAAATTTTTACAATGTGATAGGGATTTTTTAGTTAATCTATCACCTAACTTCCAAAATAAAAATTATTTACTAAAAATGTGTATTCATTTACACTTAAGCTCTTTTTAAAATTGGTCCCTAATTGTTACAATCGCCCTATAAATATTTAGCCAACCGCGCTAATTACAAGACTTTATCATAATAGTCATAATACAGAGGGTAGGGGGGTAGTTACAGGCACTTACCAGATTTGGTCTAATATAGGTATTTTTGGACGTTGATTATGAATTTCTGGGTCCTATAGTAAATAAACTGGGGCTTCATCCTCAAATAAACTAGATTAGTGATTGTAGCGAAAATACCTTTTTTCGGGGTTAGTTTTTGCTGATTTAAGGGCAAAGCCTAATTTTTTATAGAAAATACCTCAATATTTGTGATTAGTGACCCAAAAAACCCTTCTAGACCAAATCTGATGTTATCCAGAGTAAAGGTATAGCAAAAATACCCCTTTTTTGGGGTAGTTTTTGTTGATTTGAGGGTAAACCCCCAATTTCTTAAATATATAGGACCCTGAAATTCGTGACCCGAAAAACCTATTCTAGGCCGAACCTGGTGAGGGCTAGAAAATCAACAAAACTCGTATATTAACTGGAGCATAACGCTTTACAAGAAATAATATAAGAGTTATTAATAGTGAATTCAGCAAAAGATTCCAGGTTGGGTCGCTAAAACCGGCCAAAAAGTTTTTTTTTGCCAACTAACTATCCAAAATGGACTATGTCCCAAATTTCAGCCCTTAATATTGAAAACTAAGCCCAGGGCAAATTTTTGAAAAAAAACACGTTTTCATTTTTCCTCAGCCGCTCATTCTTCTTTTATATGCCATTCCTTCTGGAAATGATTAAAAATTATGAAAAAAGAGGTAATATAGTAAAATTTCCTCAGGAATTCAGTCCTGCCATTAGTTTTTGAAAATTCCTACACGGGGAGCCAGAAAATCGATAAACTCACAAGGTATTTTACGGAAGCTACAGAAAAATTGTATATCCGAATTTTTTAATAAGCTTCTCAGAAAAAGCGTGTTTTTATATATATTTTCGGATGCCATATCAACCTATATGCGATCGAACTTCCTAGACCCTAAAATAATCGAAAAATCGAAAATTTTCCTAAAATTTTCTCATTTTTTTCAGTTTTTTGAATTTTGACGCTCTAAATAACTCCAAACGATTTAAATAAAGAAAAATTCGGATTTCCATGGAAATTTTACACACTCTCTTTATTTAAATATTTTTTAGGCTTTAATGGAAACATGCTCACACCAAATGCCTCAAGTAAAAAAGTCGGATTTTCATCATTTTCAATAGTTTTTCTGAATTTTCCCGCACTAAATGAACTCGTACGAGTCAAATAAGTTTAGATTTGGATTCTCCAGGAAATTTCATATAAATTCTATACTATGAAAATCTTTAGGCTTTAGTATAAACGAGTTCATAGCAATGGATTTAAAAAATTCTGATTTTCCTTGTTTTTTTACATTTTTTAGTATTTGTGCGGTTATTCTAACAAACATAACCAGTAGTACTACTTTCTGGCTCAGAGAGTTATAATTCCTTAAATCAGGGAGTTAACTTCCTAAATTAGAGAGTTAACACGCCCTGATTTAAAGGGTGAACTGACTGGTGCAGGGAGTTACTCACAGAGCCGTAAACTCAGAACTTTTAAAAACAAAACTCGGATTTTGCGTTATTCCGGGTTTTGAAAGTTAGTTACAAGCGTAAAGAGAAATGAAAACCTGAATCAGACTGTTTCTATGTTTCAAAACTCGGAAGCAAGGTTATTCCGGGTTTTCATCTAGATTTCGAGTTTCAAAACCCTAAAGTAATGAAAAACTAAGTTTTGAAAAACAGAATTGGAGAGGGCACTTTGCCAAAACCTAGAATATGCGTAAAACCGGGCTTTGAAATATTAATTTATTAATTTCCGAATGAAAAAGTATATTTGAAAACTTTGCTAATGAAAATTTATATATACATTTAAATATACATTTATAAATTATCTATATATTTTATTTATGTAAATAGTTTATTTATTTATATTTATATATTTATATATTTACATTTATGTTTATATTTTATGTATATATATACCCAGTTTTACGCATAGCTCTGCTCTGCTTCTTGTCGAAGGTCCTTGAAAAGTTTGCACATGATCAGGTGGTTCGCTTCTTAACTAAATCAAAATTTTTAGATATATATCAAGCTGGCTTCCGCAAACATCACAATACCAAATCGGCTTTGATCAAGTTAACCGATGATATACGGATGGGTAAAGAAAAGAAGCTAGCCACCCTACTACTGCAATTTGATTTTTCGAAGGCCTTCGACAATGTTTCTCCATCTAAGCTACTCAGAAAGCTACAAAATGCTGGTTTCTCTAAGTCATCCCTTAACTGGTTCTGGTCATATCTCTGTGGTTGCTCGGTTTGTGTAACATCCAAAACCTCAACTTCGGATTATCGTGAAACAAATATCGGAGTGCCCCAAGGTTCCGTCCTGGGCCCCCTCTTATTCTGCATATACATGAACGATATAAAAGATTGTTTGGATGCAAATACGTACAGGTTATTATATGCCGACGACCTGCAGATATATGTCCAGGTACCAGCTCACCAAATTCAGCAGGGAATAACTGAGCTTTCTGAATCAGCTAAAGTGGTAGCTTCGTGGGCAGAACTAAACTGTTTGTCTCTGAACACTAAAAAGACATAGGCAATTGTCTTTGGCTCCCCTAACACCATAAAGGAATTCAAAGAAATTCAAGTGCCAATGATTACAGTCAACACCAACAGTGACAAAGTGCCATTTGTTGATGAAGTAGTTAGTCTTGGAGTTGTCATTGACAATACACTTAGCTGGCAACCCCAAGTCCAACAAATTACCAAAAAAGTTAATAGAGTTCTTTATGGCTTACGCATAATAAAATCCTGCACAACACAATCCTTACGTAAACGCCTGGTTGAATCACTTGTAGCTCCGCACTTGGATTATTGTAATGTTGTATATTCAGATTTATCTAGTCAACTAAGTGCGCAGCTGCAAAGGCTCTCAAACTCAGGCATACGTTACATATTTGGCTTGAGAAGGCAAGAACACATAACACCATTCAGGAGAAAGTTAAACTGGATGTGTAACATAACTCGCACTAATTATTTTGCAGCCCTGACGATGTACAGATTGATACGCATGAAGGAGCCTCCACTCCTCCGATCTCTGTTTGAACCCTATAAATCAGATAAACCCTCTCGTGGCCCCCGTAAGGATCTAAAGATCCCCTCGTCTATAAAGACTGATTGGGGTCTTGACTCATTTCAGGTCAAATACGCCCATTTTTGGAACAATATCCCACCATGCATTCGTGACATCCATTCATATTCACTGTTTAAAAAACGAATACGTCAGTACTTATATGGGTCAGATAATTTATAAGTATCCATAATTTACTCTATTGAGTAATTGAGTTACAGCAAGATTGTTGTTGTATTGTATTTTATTTTATGTATTTTATTTCATTTATTTTAGAATTTATTTTATTTTATGTATTTTAGAGTTTACTTTCAAATCTGTATTATATTCGTTTTTATCTTATTTTATTTTATTACCAATAATGTAAATATTAAATGTTAAATATTTCTATTTAATTATTTTATGTATCTAAGAGTTAAAATTGTATATAAAGAGTGTAAAATTTTTGTTTGACAAAATAAATAATAATAATAATAATAATAATATTCTAGGTTATGGCAAAGTTTCTAATAAATATAAATTATGTTTTTTTTTCTCCAATTATGTTTTTCAGAACATAGTTTTTCATTACTTTAGGGTTTTGAAACTCGGAGTCTAGATGCAAACCCGGAATAACCTTGCTTCCGAGTTTTGAAACATAGAAATAGTCTGATTCAGGTTTTTATTTCTCTTTGCGCTTGGAACTAACTTTTGAAACCCGGAATAACACTAAATCCGAGGTTTATTTTTAAAATTTCCAAGTTTTTAATTTTTCATTCAAAACAATTTTCCGATTTTCCAATATGGTGGACCAATAAACTTGAAACGTTTTTCATATGCACGAAAATCCCCAGGAAATATAGAAAATTCCTCTTCATGTATTTCGTTCCGCCATATTGGAAAATCGGAAAATATTCTGGGTCAAATAATGAAAAATTTCATTAATAAAAACGTTTTAACGACCTCGAAAACCTACAGGCAATTTAAAAAGGTTATTATGTTTTTTAATCTGCCATCTTGGAAAATTAGAAAAAATGCTAGGGCGAAAAAATTAAAATTTTCATTCATAAAAATGATTTTCTCAAACTTGAAAATCCCCAGGTAATGCAGAAAGTTCTTTGATTTAGGGAGTTATAACTCTATGAGCCAGAGAGTAGTGCTACTGTTTATGTTTGTTAGAATAACCGCACAAATACAAAAAAAATGTAAAAAAACAAGGAAAATCAGAATTTTTTAAATCCATTGCTATGAACTCGTTTATATACTAAAGCCTAAAGATTTTAATAGTATAGAAGTTATATGAAATTTCTTGGAGAATCCAAATCTAAACTTATTTGACTCATACGAGTACATTTAGTGCGGGAAAATTCAGAAAAACTATTGAAAATGATGAAAATCCGACTTTTTTACTTGAGGCACTTGGTGTCAGCTCGTTTCCATTAAAGCCTAAAAAATATTTAAATAAAGAAAGTTTCTAAAATATCCCTGGAAATCCGAATTTTTCCTTATTTAAATCGTTCGGAGTTATTTAGAGCGTCAAAATTCTAAAAACTGAAAAAAATATGAGAAAAATTGAGGAAAATTTACGATTTTTCGATTATTTTAGGGTCTAGGAAGTTCGATCGCATATAGGTTGATATGGCATCCAAAAATATATATAAAAACACGCTTTTTCTGAGAAGCTTATTAAAAAATTCGGATATACAATTTTTCTTGCATATAAAAGAAGAATAAGCGGCTAAGCAAAGATGAAAACGTGTTTTTTTTCTTCAAAAATTCGCCCTGGGGTTAGTTTTCAATATTAAGGGCTAAAATTTGGGGGCATGGTCCATTTTGGATAGGTAATTGGAAAAAAAAAACTTTTTAGCCGATTTCAGCGACCCGACCTCGAAACTTTTGCTGAATATAATTTATTAATGGAAAAGTATCGGGTCCTAAGATTATTTTATTCTTTATTTCATTTATACGTGAGGCTTTTTTATTTATTAATGTTATTGTCAATGCTTTACATTTTAAAATATTATTAAAAAGATAGAATTAAAATTACAAATATATTAATAGCAATTATTCCTATTTTGCAGAATTTACAATATTTTAAAATTGATTTTATTAACCTATAGTCAAGAAATCGATTTTAGAAAGGTTTTTTTGAATTTTAAGTTTTCATTTTATTTATTCATACATTCGTATAACACGAAAAAAGTTCGGTTATAAGGGAAGCAAGTTCAGCCTGTTTTTGCAATAAAATCTAACCTAAAGTTAGGAACTCGTATTTTCAATTACTAATTTCCTACGATTCACGTACTTTTAACCTAAAATTGCATGATTTCACGTGTTTTCACGCTTATATTTCACGTGAAAACAGTGTGAATTTAATACAGAATAGGCCTGCTGGGCCATAAGAAAAGCTTCGCCTCAGATGGTAATTATTATTTAGGCCTTCTTTACTTTTCTGGACATGATGCGAAAAATTCTAATTTTAGCAGTAATTTAAATATTTGATAAAAAATTGTATTTTAATTTTTTTACTATCCCGGATAGACCATTTTTGATTTTGTAAAGAGGTCATATGAAATCCTTTTCTAATCGCAAATGGCCCAATTGCCACAATGAAAAGTTTTAAGTTATTTTTTGCGGGTATTCAACATTTTTATTAATTGCTTACTTTTTTCGGATCATTGAACGCAAGTATGATATCAGTTTTTACCTAAGATGACCAAGTTGCCCATTATAAGCGACATTAGGTTATTTTTTGTGTTTTCATAGATGTTTATTTTTGTGAGTAATTGGATAATTTAAAGTAAAATCTGATATCATACTCGTGTTCGGTGATTCCGAAAAGCATAAGCAATTTCCTCGTAGAGAGTGCTGTGACAATAGTTAAAAGGATCACTAAAAATACATGGTCTAAACAGAAAAAGTCCCTAAGTCCCTAATCCCCTAAAGTCCCTATCTTAATATATGTAAGAACCATGGCGTCGCTTCCTACTTAAGCTTGTAACAACACTAACTATGAGGGTATACTAAGCAGAAGTAGCCTGTCAAAATCTTGAAGATCCCGCAAAGCATATTGTGAAAATGCCTATTGTGGGCAACTAAACCATTTTAAGTTAACACTGACTTCATATTCACACTCATCGAACTAAAATATTTTATAAATCGTAACTACAAAAGACTTGATCATTTAACGTATGTTTTAGTATTTGCTGGGTGGTATACTTAATAAAGACTAAAAAGTAGTAGTTCACGCTAAACAATAAGATTCTGCGTTCAAATCGTTTTTTTCATTGATTTCCTTAAAAAAATTATTTAAATCTTTATAATTTCTTCATAAGCAGTTTATGATTTTATTGACTTATTGTGCTTTTTGAGCTACAAAAAATACAAGTTTTATTGGTCTGCGTACAATGAAAATAACATGAATAACTCGGTTTTTGAGAATGTTTTGTCAGAAACCTAAGTTTAGTAATCAATTTTAACAATTTTCGTAGTAAATATAGAAAAAAATAATATTTTTACATAGTTTCATTTCATTAAAATGCAAATTTTGATGGGTTAGCTATGTATAAATGCAGTTTGAATTTTTTGCACATGTATTATGAATAATGTAGGCCTGTTGATGCTATTTATAAGCATTTTTAGCATAATAAGCTTCAATCTCAGGACACTTCGTCGGGATAGAAGGCGGTATAAAACAGCGAAAATATCTCGGAAAATTCTGAAAAAAGAGACATTTTCATCCCATCCAGCGATTTTATTACTTAATAATTTTTATTTTTCTTTGAGAAAAAATAATCAACAGACTTTGATTAAACTCGGTAGTAAGAGTTTTATTTCAAAAAATCAATAAAAAGTATACTTTCTGTATGCCAAAATATCCATTTTTCTTCGTTTTCACATCATAAAAAATGAAAATTAAGGAAAACCAGAATGAAATATTAGAAAAAATGCTTACTACCGAGGTATTATTTTAGTTTCTGAATATTTCTATCCATATTTCACCCAAACCCGGAACAAGGCCTCTAGATGGGTTGAAAATTGCCTTATTTCAGCATATAAAACCAATCTCCGGTGTCCTATTAAAGGTATGTGCTTCCCGAATACCAAAATAAGAACGTTTCGCGTCGCTGCACATAGATAAATAATAACACAGCTGCACAAAAAAAAAGTTCTGATCCTTTTACTAGACCTACCTGCAAGTAAGTTTTTCGATGTCCTAAAATCGAATTTGATGTCAGAATTTAGCCTACACCCTCAGATTTTGCCCCGGCTACCCCAACCACCCTCTAAACCAACCTAAAAAGCAAATATTTTACTATGTCCAAAAGTTAAAAATAAAAGTTCTTTAACTACGTTTTTTGTTTTTCTAAAAACGAATTTTAAGTCAGAATTTACCTATCACCCTTAGTTTTTGCCCCAGCTACCTGAGACACTCTCTAAATTGCCCTGGAGGTAGAATATTTTATTTTTTACAAATTTAAAAATAAAAGTATTATAACTACGTTTTTTCTTGTTCTAAAAACGAATTTGAAGTCAGAATTTATTCATTACTCTTTTTTTTTGCCCCAGCTACCCCAGCCACCCTCTCAACTACCCAAAAGGGCTAATATATTACTTTGTGCAAAGGTTATAAATAAAAAGTATCTCAGTTACGTTTTTTGATGTTCTAAAAACAAATAGTTAGAATTTATCCATCATCCTTATTTTTCGTCCCAGCTACCCCAGTTACCCTCTCAATTCCACCAGAGGAAAGTTAATTAATCGCTTTAAAGTATTACAGCGATATCAGGATGGTGCTAAGAACTTTTGTTGGAAACAGGAAGCACCTATGAAGCACCTAAGCACATCAGCTTAGTTGAGAGGGTGTCTGGGGTAGCTGGGAAAAAAATAAGAATGATGGGTAAATTCTGACTTCAAATTTGTTTTTAGAACATCAAAATAACTAACTAAGGTACTTTTATTTTTAACTTTTTGTAAAAAATAAAATATTCACTCTCTGGGGCAGTTTAGAGGGTGATTGGGGTAGCTGGGGCAAAAAATAAGGATGATAGGTAAATTCTAACTTCAAATTCGTTTTTAGATCAACAAAAAACGTAGTTAAAGTACGTTTATTTTTAACTTTTGGACATAGTAAAATATTTGCTTTTTGGGTCGGTTTAGAAGGTGGCTGGGGTAGCTGGGGCAAAATCTGAGGGTGTAAGCTAAATTCTGACTTTAGATTCGGTTTCTTTTAGGACATCGAAAAACTTACCTGCAGGTAGGTCTAGTTACAGGATCAGAACTTTTTTTTTGTGCAGCACTGTAATTAATGATTTTAAATAAATGTTTTAAATATTATATTATATTTGAGAGTTCTTTTTTGCAACTCATTTAAATATCAAATTTGATATTTTTTTATTTAAATAAATATTTTTATTTTGAAATTTTTATAGAAAAACTACACTATAAATTTCTTTTTTTTTCATTTTTCAATTTTTCTAACGCATGTCCCATGTAAAAAAGTTGATCATGATTATATACAAATTGTATACATCATCGTATACAGAAAAACTGTATACAAAAATGATTCTACACAATTTTTAATTATATACAATCTAATGGTATGTTCCCAAATGGGAAGAGAGAAGTTAGAAAAATAGAAATAGAAAATAAAAATCTGCAATATTCCGCTCTTGCTCTAGACTTGACGGCTCCCGGAATCCTGGAAACCTAAAATTAAAAAAACGCATCCATATTTTCCAATTTTTCCAATATCTTAATTTAATTATGTTTATAAGGAAACCTAGAAGTTCAAGATCAAAAACTAAATATTATATTTATGAAAAAAAAAAATGTTCAAAAATAAATACGAATTTTAAATTGAAAAATTAGTAAACAAAATAATTGTGTGCACAAATTAAGACTTGGAAGAACTTTTTTATAAGTGAATTTCGAAATCAATTTATGAACAAAAGTCATTGAAAATATGTGATGAATAAAAGAAGCTTTTGTAAAATTAATCAGTAGAAGATAAAAAATTTAATATTGTTGTAAAAAAAGCAGCGCAATTAAAACTACTAAGAAGATTTTAGATTTTTAGAAATTAAAGATATTGGAAAAATTAGAAAATATGGATACGTTTTTTTATTTTTAGGTTTTTACAGGATTCCTGGAGCCGAGAAACAAGAAATCTGTAGCTGTAGCAGAAATTTTTATTCTATTTTCTATTTCCCTTTTTCGAATCTATCTCTTTCTATTTTGGCAAATCTCATTAGATTGTATACAATTTTATAGAATCATTTTTGTATACAGCTTTTTAGTATACAATGCTATATACAATTTGTATATTATCTGTACCAACTTTTTTACATGGGGTATTAAATTTTAGTACTTAAAAAATAATGAATGAAATGTGTATATTCCCTTTCTTTTTACTTGTTCAGTTTTAATATACACGGTGATTCCGAAACAGTAGTAGTTGCGCGCGCACATTAGTAAGCGCGAAATATAATTTTAAAAATTTTCACAGTGGAGCCAAAACATTTCAAATAAAATAATAAAATGGTAAAGAAGTTTAGATGGTAATTACCTAAACTTCTTTACCATTTTATAATTTTATTTGAAATGTTGTGGCCCCACTGAGAGAATTTTTAAAATTATATTTCGCGCTTACTAATGTGCGCGCGCAACTACTACTGTTTCGGAATCACCGTGTATATGTTCCGCGGAACGGGGCATCAAATTTAATTTTCATTCCCCGATTTGGGACACCCGAGTTTTAGACCTATTTTATTAAAAATATAAATTTATTAGATTTTATAATCAAAAAATTTTAATTTAAATAATTTTTTATAAAGTCATTATAATATTTTTAAATATATTTAATTTTTTTTATTGTAAATGATTTTTAGGAATTTCGATTTATCTACCTTACAATCCTTCTAGTTTTAATTATTCTGCATTAGAAAGTTTGTATACTTAATTGTTTACTAAACTGCAAATTATAAAAAAAAAATAGAGTTGGTAATGTGGATATTTGCTTTTTTTTCCAATTGAGGTCATAAGTCCTTAAATATACTCTTTTTAGTAAGTTTTGAATGTAAGACAAGTGAAAAACTAATAAATAATAAAATAATATATAACAGTAATAATAAAAATATTAATAGTAAAAAAAAATTTAAACGAAAATGTTGTAAGTTAAATTATAATTTTTTACTATATAATTTAATAAAAATTATTTAAAAAAAATTAAATTAAATATATTTAAAAATATTATAATGACTTTATAAAAAATTGTTAAATTAATTGTATTTTAAATTTAAATTAAAATTTTTTTATTATAAAATCTAATAAATTTATATTTTTTTACAATAAAATGGGTCTAAAACTCGGGTGTCCCAAATCAGGTAATGAAAATTAAATTTGATGCCCCGTTCCGCGGACTGGCATGGTTGCATAGCCCGTTCCGCGGAACGGGGCATTCCCTCGATCGGGGCGTAACATATACATATACATTTATAATTCGCGCGCAACATGGCTGGAGTGTGTAGCCTGATGCTCATTGGCTTATTAACAAATTAGTAAATACCTTTATGCTCTTTCTATTAAGTTGTATATTATATTAAGGTGGTGTAATAAAACAAATCCAAGTTATGGGGGTTCTATATGAATAATAAGAACTGTACTGCTAATCGTATCGTTAAATTTCGTTTTAGTTGAGGATAATAAAAACGGTTGGTTTGCAAGATGAATATTAAATTTTACTTCGTTTCATTTTATTATAGTCTAAGAAAGAAAGATTTTGTTGAAACTAAATTTTCTGTTAAAAAAAAAAGTTTATGTCAGAATAGGTTATGGTTATGGTTTTTGTGAGAGATGTAAGGCTTGTGCTTTTATCTCTTGTTTGTTATGCTTGTTGTATGATTTGTATTAATGCTAGATTTACTATGTTGCATTTTTTATAAGATCTTTAATCCTTAGAGTGTGGGAGTTTAAATTTTTGCGTTATTTGAATGTGTTATGAGCGTTGTTAATCTATGGCCTCAGAGAATCACACAATTTCACCTGTCCTCATGCCTGCTTATAGTGCACATGGTCGCACTCCGGATTGCGTTATCTAAATTAAAGTTGAAATGAGTGTTTGGGAGATTTATATAGTTATAATAAGATAAGGGAACTAAAAGACGAATTAAGGGGATTAAGAAAAGAAAAGGAGGAGGAGATGAAGAAATGGACTAAAGTTGTAGTGATTCTGGACACTTTGATTAATAAATAAAAAGAAAGAAAAGAAAAGCATATGAAATTTTTGGGATTATTGGGAGAGAAAAGAAAGGAAAGAATTACAATGCTGGAAGAGAGTGATCCCGAAAATTTTGTTGTAGGAGTTTGATGTTGTTTTGTTATGGCTCTCAAGAAAAAAATTTAAAGTTTTATTTTAATTTATATTATTTATTATTTTTATACAAGTATTATATAGTAATAACATTTTGAAAGTTGAAAAAAAATAAAAATACACAAATGAATATAAGTTTCGTAAATTTACTAATAGTTTATTAAAGTATTAATTTTTGATTTAGCTCCGTATTTATTCGAAGTAGTTTAGTGTCTATAGAATATATAGTATATATTGTAACTAGTTACTATAGTAGGCTGATATAGGCATGGTTGAGATGGAAGATAAAAAAACGAAAGACAGAGCGCATCAGCGTTCTGTCTTTCGTTTTTTTATCTTCCATCTCAACCATGCCTCTTTCAGCGTTCTATAGTATAGCGTTACAATCGATACTTTTTGTAACAACATCTTCATCTGTATCGCATTTACGACAAATATCTAGAAATTTATTTGATACTTTTGTTTATTTTATACTTTTATTTATTTGATTAAAAGAAACTTAGTTGTGACTCATTTTTTAAATGAATTTATTTTTAACTAATAAGTATAATATTTACAAAAACAAAAAAATTTATTTGATACTCTTATTTTTAAAAGAAATTTAGTTGTAACCCGATTTTAAAATTAATCATTGTATTTAAAAATTTATTTGATACTTTTATTTTTGAAAGAAATTTTTTTTATATTGTTATCGCATCCATAATTCTTTCTCTCTTTAACTCATTCGCTGAAGGACTATAAAATAATGCGTCTAAAGATTTTTTCTTACTTCAATAAAAGACCACTATTTCATTAACATAAACTCGTCGATATGCTATACAAAGGAAGATAGTGTTACAAATAGATATATAACAATATAAAAAGAAAAAAAAAGAAAAAAATTTTTAAATGGCTGGACGCAAATATGAAAATGTTTTAAATGTAAAAAAAAAAAATATTCTATAATTATAAAAATGCGTTTCGCAATATTCAAGCCTTTTACGCCCTTAGGAAGTTCTATTTTTTTAAAGAGTAAAATTTTGTTTAAATATAACGAAATCGCGTGTAAAAAAAACCGATTATCTCCAAGTATTTTACAGAAATTTTTATATTAAAATTTTTTTAAATTAATTTTTATTTATTAAATATAAATTTATGTTTTTTTATACTTATTTCCTTCGAAAAATTTTTATTATTAAATTTTAAATGTTTTGTCGCATTAATAAATGTGTACCATTTTTGCGGATATATTCCGTATATGTGGGGTGGAAGTCCTTTCTATTTTTATCAAAGAATTTCTTATTCTTGTTATGCGATTTTATTGTATTTTCTATTGCAATTCTTCTACCTTTTAACCAATCATCATTTGTATTTGTTTCTTTGAGTTCATCTGGTATTGCTACGGTGCTTGTAACTTACAATAAATATTTTGGAGGAAATGCAGTAGTTGTATGTTTCTTTCATATATTTTGCATCTAATTTTGTTCACAAGGGTTTGGTTTAACCTTTCATTTTAATCATTTGAAAATGGTGAGTCTACTTCAGTGAAAATTAGAGATATATCATTGGTTTTTAAAAATTGTTTAAACATTTAACCGAATTTATCCCTGGATATTGATCTGCTAGCACAAAATAAATAATCAGAAATAAATGTAACATTTTTTCTAACGTATTAAAAATGAATCTATATGCAAATAAATAAACTGCATAAATAAAAAGTTTTGTATTTTAGTAATATTTTATATTTTGTTTAAAAACCGATGAATATTCGAATATTGTTGAAAAAAAAATAAATCGCCACTCGTTCGATACAAAGCCTTTATTGTAGTATTTATTATAAAAATTTATTTTACCTATAAATTGACGAATATTTTTTTGAGTCTTTGGAGTGAGAAAATCTTTTCTTGATATTAAGTTATCTTTAAGAGGACTAACACGATTATTACTTATTATATGTCTTAAATATTTTACTGAATCTGCTGCAAAAATACATTTTGAGAATTTTAGTATAAAACCTTCTGTCAATATAGCATCCAATAACATTTTTAAATGATCAATATGCTTGAGAAAAAATTAGTACATCATCTATATAATTTACTAAAAAATCTGAAAGATCATATTTTTTTATAACATTAGGATTCTTTGAAAAATTGTTGGTTACGTTTTTAATTCAAACGGTAAGCAAGTCCAATTGTTCACTTTGAGTAACAAAAGCTGTTTTATGTCTAATGTAGTAAAATATTTACAATTTTTTGTTTCTACCATTATATCTTCTATTAACGAGAAAGGCTATGCTTGAGGAACCACTATTTTATTTAAATCCTGAAAGTCAACACAGAGTCTTGATTTTCGATTTTCGGAAAAAATCTAAAACGCAGGCCCCCTTAATGGTTTTATAAATGGTGCTTATATGATAAAAAATCAAAATTTCACCTAAACCTATGATTCCTCTATGAGGAACCAATAATAATTCTTTTTTAAAATCACCTAATAAATTTATTAGCTACATAAAGTAATTAATTTTAGATAACCGCTTTTCAATATCAAATTAGGTTTGAGGCCATCAGCCTACTTAGCTGATATCAATGCTTTTTAATGTTTTGAGACCCTGCAGTTTTTACTTTTAAAAGACTTTTTTTTATATTCATATATTTATTTTCTCATAAAATAGATTACCAATGAACCGTTTATAAAACTATACATTTTACAAATAAATTATTTTACGAAAGAACAAAAATGGAAATATATTTTTCTTTTTATATAATCGATCTATTATTAGGTACTTGAACTATACTTGCATAGAGTATTCAAGCATCTGTTACTTACAGATTTGACAGAACTTAGCAAATCTTCTTCCGCCTTACTGAACATTGTTCTTGCTTGTATATTTGTTACCAGTTCTGGATGTAAATTACGCATGGCTTGCACAGCAACTCGTGAAACAGCACTGTCATATAATAAAGCATACCATCTCTGTTGTATTTCCTGCAACGTAAACCGGCAGGAAAACTTTGTTCCTCTATGTACCTAGAATAATAATTTTTAACAAGAATTTAAAGTAAAATTTATGAACTAATCTTATATTATAATTTTTTATCTGGAAAATAAACAGCAAAAAAAAATTTAATCAACCTGGTTTTAAATATTAATTTATGATTTTTTGATTACTCTCTTTGCGAAGAATAAAGTTTAAACCAAAAATATTAAATCCTATATTTCACCTAACAACATAAGATTTGGTAGGTGAAATGGGAGACAAAACAAGACCAAAAAGCGAAGTCTTGGCTTCGAAAAAAGAAATTTCTGCACATTTATATGACTTTCATCAGCGCAAAAAAAATGCTGCCAAGTAATTGTCACTATGATTCCTCAATAGCAATAACAAAATGATCTGAATGGTCTATTTTACCTAATAATGTATAATTTCAGAAGAAAAGCTAAAAAAGATCTTTAATTTGATATTGTCAGTTTAAAATCTCAAGGAAAAATTTAGACTTTTTATTTAAAAAAAAATAAGAAAAAATTTTGAGAAAGAAATGGTTGCCAAACGTTTAGTAAAATTTTCTGAATCTCTAAAAAGGTAAAAGATCATATTTGTGTATTTTTTTAACTAGCGCAGAATTACTTGCTTAGATTTTTTTTAAGGGGTCTACTTTAATTCAGTGTTACGACAATGTCATAAAATTGGGTTTTTAGGAAATTTTCCAAATAACGCTGTCATCTTGAAATTCAACCAAAATACTTCCAATTGGTCTCATTTTTTTCTTATAAAACAAACCTTTTAACTCACGTAATCCGCAATTTTTCATGATCGATTCTCTTATCACTATAGGTAATAAACCAACTGCCCATTTTTGGCCGTCTCATACATTAAATATTAATAATTTTTACAATTTATAGGTTTTTAAACCTACATACTTTTAAAAATGATCATTCAAATGAAATCAGTATTAAAAAATTCATATCTATCTATATCTTTAAACGCGTTGTACCTATGTTTCCATCGGCTATCTCAAGAACCAACGGTGCGATTTTTTTCAGACTAAGCATTTTTGAGTTTTTCTTAACAAGGAATCCATCGGTATAGGTCACAATTTCGTGAAAATTCGTTTTCTGCAAGTTTTCCTAATTCAGCCATCTCATATGCTTATACATAGGGGTTGTCGGTGTTTTCGTTAATTTTCGATGTTTATGTATGAGACATATGTTCTTTTGGTTCCTCATAGAGGAACCTTTGTGATAGATGAAATTTTGATTTTTGATTTTTTGGCATATAAGCACGTTTTGGGACCTCAGGAAGCTAAAAAACCGGTTTTTAAAAAAAGTATGTATGTGTGTGTGTGTGTGTGTGTGTGTGTGTGTGTATGTATGTAACCGGTGAAATTTCACAACCATTATGGAATTAAGACCTAATTTTTTTTTCAAAAATTTTTTCATCAAAAAATCTCAAACTACTTTTTTTTTTTTTTAATTTGGATGTAATACCTCATTTATTTCCACGAAAGTACCTATATTTGAAAGTACGATTTTTACTCGATATCTCGAATCTGATAACTAATTTTTTGAAAATTTTTTTCCCAAAATTTTTTTCATAAAAAAATACAAAAAATACCAATTTTTTTTTTCTTTACGGACGCAGTACTTAATTTATTTCTGTGGAAGTACTAGTTTTAGAAATATCGTTTATAGCATTTTTTTTGATCTGATACTTAATTTTTTTTAAATTTTTTTCTCAAAATTTTTGTTGCCAAAAAATACAAAAAATGCCAAAATTTTTTTTTTTTAGGACGTAATACTTAATTTTTTTCTATGAAAGTACGAATATCTGAAAATATTGTAACCGGTGATATTTCACAACCATTATGGAATTAAGACCTAATTTTTTTTTCCAAAATTTTTTCATCAAAAAATCTCAAACTATTTTTTTTTTTTTTTTAATTTGGATGTAATACCTAATTTATTTCCATGAAAGTACTTATATTTGAAAGTACGATTTTTACTCGATATCTCGAATCTGATAACTAATTTTTTGAAAATTTTTTTCTCAAAATTTTTTTCACAAAAAAATACAAAAAAAACTTAATTTTTTTTTATTTTTGGATGTAGTACCTAATTGATTTCTATGAGAGTACTAGTTTTAGAAATATCGTTTATAGTAATTTTTTGGACCTGAAACTTAATTTTTTCCAAAATTTTTTTCTCAAAATTAAAAAATCAAAAAAATTAAAAAATCTGTAATATTTTTTTTTTTTTTTAGTGTAATACTTCCTTTAATTCCATGAAAGTACTAATATTTGAAAATTTTGCAATCGGTGGTATTTAACAACCATTATGGAATTAAGATCTAATTTTTTTTTCAAAAATTTTTTCATCAAGAGATTTCAAAATACTTTTTTTTTTTTTTAATTTAGGTGTAATATCTCATTTATTTCCATAAAAGTACTTATATTTGAAAGTATGGTTTTTACTCGATATCTCAAATCTGATAATTAATTTTTTTAAAATTTTTTTCCCAAAATTTTTTTCACAAAAAAATACAAAGAATACCAAATTTTTTTTTTGTTCGGACGTAGTACCTAATTAATTTCTATGAGAGTACTAGTTTTAGAAAGCTTATTCATAGCAATTTTTTGGATCTGATACCGGATTTTTTCAAAATTTTTTTCTGAATATTAATAAAACAAAAAAATTAAAAAATCTGTAATATTGTTTTTTTTTTAAGTGTAATACCTAGTTTATTGAAAATTTTTTTCTAAAAATTTGTTAAATAAAAAACATTAAATCACAGCAACATTTTTTTTCTTATAAAATACGGTATTTAACTTTTTTTTATGAAATACTGATATCTCAAATTATAATTTTTATTAGATAAAATAGACCATTATAAATATTTTGCTATTGTTAATGAGGAACCATAGTGCCAATCACTTGGCAGCGTTTTTTTTTTTATTATCCCACTTGAAAAGACCTTTTTTTTATTGCTTTATTAGTTTTTTTTTTTTTTTTTAAATGTGTTTTTATTTAATTTACATATTAAAGTAAAAAATGTAAGTAAATAAATAAACGCAATTAATTAATTAAAAATTATAAAAAAAATGCTATTGTTGAAACAATGCTATTATTGAAAAATTTTTGATGCTGAGGAAAACAAAACTTGATTTTTAAAAATCGGTCAACTTTTTGCAATTATAATAAAAAGTACTGGGCTATGTTTTATTGAAAACTTATTCGATGCAAATAAATGTGACTTAAACCAAACGTAGATATAACCCGAGCGGAGCTCAGTCCTTCCTGGTACTAATTAAAATAAACTAACATTAATAAAATTTCTTAAAAATGTTTATAAATATATGCATGTTTTATTATCAGTATTATCGTATTCCTGATTCTTCAAAAAAATAATCATCCTCACGGTTTACAAAAATATTTTCATAATTATCAGTATCCTATCTATCGTTCATTTGATCAACATTTTCATCGTCTTCACTTTCTTCTGCAGGTAAAATATCTTCAATAATTTTTTTCTCAAATATATTATTTAAAAATTCAGCATTTTTATTCAAATCAAGCATACACGGAAAAACATCTGCATATGTATCACGAGCACCCGCTTGTGTGTAACGAGCAAACTCGCTATGGTGCAATAAACGCGGCACCTTGCGGTTGCAACCATAGCATTTCCGCGGATGTAAGATCAGCAGAATTGCAGCAAGTTACAACAGCATAAAAACGCATTGCTAATTATCGAAATGCGCGTGTTACATTGTAATCAATATTAAAAAAGAAAATAATTACAGAAGTTTTTAAATAATAAAAATTAAATTAACAAGACTAACAAAATTAAGGTAACAATAAATAAATAAATAAAAAGAATATATATTTGGCCAATAAATGTTACAAAAAATTCTTTTTTCATTTGACTGTTATAATAAATATTAACTTTTTGGCACCATGCTCAAAGATCCAAAATGGACCGGCTAATTGTTATAAACAATTAACTTAATTAACAAATAAAAATTTGGGTCACCGCCGTTGAATTTTTGAAAAATTCTTTTTTTATCTGATAGGTACAATAAATATTAACATTTTCGAACTATTATAAAAGTCCTATTTCAAAAGTTCTTTCTGTGGATCTTAAAATCGCATGAGATGCGCTGCTTGCATTGTGCTGACTCGAGCAACTTTAAGCTGCCAAAGTTTCTTCGTGTGGAATTTCTTTCAAATAATATATTGAAAAACACAGTCCTACACCGCTAGTAGTATAGAGGGGATTCGAACCCTCGCTTTCAAATAAATATATAAATATAGTCTGAAAAATTAAGACCAGTACAGTAATGCTCAACAAAAAATATACGAAAATATAAGAAAAAAAATTTTTATTGTATCTTTTAAAACTCTAGGAAAATATCGGATTTTTAAATTTTTTTCTATTTTTTGAAAAAAAATGTTTCCAAAAAATTCGTTAGATTCCGTATCAAACAAGGCCATATATCGAAAAAGGTTAAAATGACAAAAATTTATGTGATTTTAAAAATATGATAGAAAAAAAAAAGAAAAAAAAATTTTGACCAGTGCGGTCATGCTCAACAAAAAATATGCATAAGAAAAAAAAAATTTTCCGAATCCCTGAATATGCTCGAAATACAACGTATTTTTTAATTTTTTGATTTTTTGAAAATCTAGTTTTAAGCGTCTGGTAAAGGGGGAAGGTTCAAGGAGGGCACAAAAAAAATTCACCAGAAAAATACGATGGACTCCCCATCGAACAAGGCCAGTTAGGTAGACAAAAATTGGAATGTTGAAGAGTTATGTTATTATAAAGAAGAAAAATAAGTTTTTTCGATTTTTCGGCATTTTCCGCCACCTATATTGAAAATTTATGACCATCACGGTAATATTCACCAAAAAATATACATAATAAAAAAAATTTTTTGCAAACCTCTGAACGTGCAGAACGCTATTGGAATACTAGAACTAATGATTATTTCCTTAAATTCATTTATTTTATTGATGAATTCTGGATTAAGAAAAATATTGGGTCTTCTTAAAATATCGACTTTTTTCAAAAAAATTCTACAAGTTTACTAAAAATTGACTTGTCCCACCAAATTATTCTTTCTTAACGTGATATGCTTTAACCCATTTAGTGCTTTCATATTTACATTCATTAGCCACGTGGTTATAAACATTATTTACAACAACGAGCCTTAAATGTAACTCTGATGGCGTAATCATATCTATTATTAACTTTTCGTTATTATCTGATGATATTATCGGTAGATATTTGCAGCTTTTGTAGTCTATGCATATTGCATTCTTACCTCCCTGATTTTGCCAGTTTGAAATATTTTCTATACAAGTTTCGATATCTCTTACATATATAATTTCATATATACTCAAACATACTTATACATTTATTTACTTATTCATATAAATAATAAATTTTCTTATTTCATTACAAATACACATGTATATACTTACACATACACAAAAAAAGTCTTGATATAAATTTATATTAAATTTTACGTATATTTAGGTGTGTTACTTTATTTATATAATTTTTATTATTGAACAATTTATATAAATTTTTTTTTCATTAAAATGCTAAAAAACGCCTTCTATACGGTGTAAATCAAAAACCCTCGAGGATCTGATCAAAAATTTTTTATGTGAAAAAAAAACAAACAAGGCCTGTGTGCTTCTACGAAAGCACGCTTGAAGGTTCCCTTCAATATCTTATGCTACGTGTATTATGTATGTGTATTATGTACTATATGGATTCTTCATGAAAAGGAGGCTTAACAATTCGAAAAATAATAAAGATTAAAAAAATTGTTTGTAGTAAAAATAAAATTTATTTTTTCATGTGTACATTTTTAATTTACAGTATTAGTTATCAATTTGTCCCGTGTAGTAGACACAATTAGTTTGTGATACTAAAAAAATGAAACGTAAACATTAGATGTTAAATTGTCAATATTTTTAGTAAAATTTGCAGCGATCGTTGTATTTTGTTTGTAGCAGCTGTTATTGAATTAGTTGGAGGTATACAAAATTTTAAAAAAATAAAATAAAAATTATTTTAAGGGTCTAAATGGTAAGTTGAAGAGAATTGCACCTCCCGTAAATTAGATTTTGGCATTAGAATATTATTTCGTAGCACAAAATACCTACTGTATTTTAGACTACGATAATAAACACAAAGATTCCATTTTTTTCAAACATCAATTACTTACCAACCATGACTTCGATTTTAACGAAACGACAATAATAGATGCTGAATCAAATTATTATAAAAGAACATTCTCCGAAATTACACGCATTCAAATCCATCAGAAAACTCTTAATCGCAAATAAGACACTCAACATTTAAAATATTTTTTAAAAAACACTGTCAATCTGATAAAAAACGAGTTAGAAGACGCTAAAAAATTACCAATTAGAACTGAAAAATTATTATCAAAAAAATTTTTCCTTTTGGTCTCTATTAAATTTCTATACCTTCCAAAAAATTATTTTTTTACCCAAACTATTTATCTTCAAATTGAAAATTCAAATTTACACTTTTCCTCTAATAAAAACTAAAAATAGGGTGGTAAACATACATTTCCAAAAAAAATTTTTCAATAAATTTTAGTCCAAACATTTCAATAAAAAATAAAAATGAATACACATATATATAACGTAACACAGCCGCTAGGGGGTATGGGCGCTAAAGCGCATAGTCACGTTATAAAATAGCTCTGTGAAAAATAGTTATTAATTACAGAAAAAGTTTAAAAAATACCAGAAAAATCGGTCATAAGTGTCAAAATAAAACTTACTAAATAAATGAAAATAAAAGAAAAGCTCCAGCATAAAAATTAAATCAAGATTAAAAGAAAGAAAAAGTTGAGAAAAAGTTAGGTTAGAAATGTGGCTTGTATAGATTAAATATAGCATTTATAACACAAGAGTTTAAAATATACAAACAATTGATATAACAATAGGTAATGAAAACAGTAATAAAAATAGTCCTGATGAAAATGCCATTTTTCACTGAAAAAAAAAATCCAGATAAAAAAAAAATAGGGAGAAATCCAGATAATTATAATAGTAAAATGGCAATGGGAAAATGGCAATTTTCATATATAAAAAGAAATGAAAAAAGAATAAGTAACTTATAAATTTCTCATTACATAATTTACAATGAAAAGAAGTGAATTTGTAAGCGAACAGCAATTTAAAATAGTTAATACACAACAATATAAACAGATACATATCATGAAAACAGCACCAGCGATTGCAAAAAGGCTGTCACATCCTCAGCCCATTAAAATAGAAAAAAGAATTTCGGTTTAATATAGGAATTCCTTGAGAAGTAAATTAAAATAGTGCAGTGATGTGTCAGCATAATATGTAATTGTTAGTGATCTTTGTCAACAGATATTAAAAACAGAAAAATTAAAAAAGCAAAGAAATTCAAAATAATAGAAAATTGAAGAAAATACAAGAAATAGATCTGAAGAATTTTTTTTCTAAATTTAAATTTAAATTCATATATTTTTTTACTTTAAAATCAGGATGTTCTTTAAATAATTTTTATGTTTATACTTTAAATTTTGTATTAACAACATATTTCAATCTTGTAACAATTATGTATATAATTTGACAAGAATAAAATTACTACTACTACTACTATATATAACGTAACACTGAAAAAATAGTATAATTTATAAGTGGTAGTTCATAATTTACATGTGTAATAAGCAGTTTTTTCCTTTTTTTCCTTTTTTTATATAAAAATTCTTTTTCTAGACTTATTAAAATTTAGCAGACTTTTTAATGTTAAGAATAAAAATAAAAAGTAAAATTTTAAATAAGTTTTGTCTTTTAATTGTAAGTTTTTCTAATATTATAAAAAAGTGTACATAATTAAAAAAAAAAAAATCTTATACAACTCAAATGTATTTTTCAGATTTTGACAAGGAAAGCTAGTGTTTCGAAATGCCAATGAAATAAAGATAACATTTCATAATAAAATTTGTTCCATTCTGATCGTTATATTTTTATTTAGCATTCTTATTTTCTATAAATAAGGAAATACTTTACCTACTTTTGAAAAAGTATAATATTTTATGGGATTGACACTATATTTTCCTTGCGAATTTTCTGTTATATTTTTTAAGGATACTTTTTCAAATTAGGCTAAAGAATTTATTCATATCTAGAATTAGCCTGGGATGTCTATTTTTTTTTTTTTTTAATATATTTTTTCAAATAAGTCTAAAGAATTTATTGATATCTTGGATTAGCCTGGGATTCATAAGATTTTTTTATACATTAGACATCTAAAATTTACATTACACCTTTTGTTATCCGTAAAGATCCGTAAGGCAATAATTAAATTATGCATAATGAATATTATCAAAATGCTAAAACTTAAAAATTGTTTTTTTTTTATTGAAAATATTGGTTTACAGACCCAGCAGGGATAGAAAAAAAGCAACAAAAGGTGTAATGTAAATTTTAGATGTCTAATGTATAAAAAAATCTTAGGAATCCCAGGCTAATCCAAGATATCAATAAATTCTTTAGACTTATTTGAA